>CM042179.1:38533304-38675804 GCA_023376005.1 Doryteuthis pealeii
TATATAAATATAGTAATGATATATATATAGTATGAATGTTTATATGCTATTCTTTTGTTATATATATAATATATAGTAATATATATACATACAGAAATCCCATGTAAAATATATATAACTGTTCTGTCACTGTATTGAGTACTCTACTAATAATACCAAAAAACCCAAACACTTGGTCCACCACTAATTCACTAAGTGAGCTAGTGATAACCATATATTATTACATATATATATATATATATATTATATATATATATATATATTATATCTACTATATTTAATGATATATATATATATATAATATATTATTTGATATACCTTTTCAAAACTGTACAGAGACGTGCAACCAAACGAATATCCCCCATCAGGCATCTGCCATATTCTGAACGTCTCGCTGCCCTGGGAATGGATTCATTGAAACTTCTGTATCTGGCAACTGACATGGTGACGTAATCATCTTAACAACAGCAACCTGAGCACCTTTTTGATCTCCATCTTTCTAACACACAGGGCATGCCTACAAAGTCGAAAACAGCACATGCTCACGTGGACTTTCGGAAACATTTTTTCACGCTCAGAATGCGGAGACATGGGATAAACTGCCTGCATCTGTTGTAGGCTGCCGTGAGCACTGAATCTTTTAAAGCCTCCATGCTTCCTGGAGTCCGCCATACACTATACCTGATGCCACTCTCCACATACACATACATACATGCATATTACTACTGTATGCTCATGTTCATACATACATTATTACTGTATGCTATTCATGTTCCTCACACTAATACATTATTCTATGTACTAGACATGAGACTTTGATGAGTTGTGTGCACCTGAGCACTGTACACATACATGTATAGTTATTACTGGTAATGCTATTCATGTTCCTCACACTAATACATTATTCTATGTACTAGACATGAACTTTGATGAGCTGTGGTGCACCTGAAGCACTGTACACATACATGTATATTATTACTGTACTATTCATGTTCCTCACACTAATACATTATTCTATGTACTAGACATGAGACTTTGATGAGTTGTGCGCACCTGAGCACTGTACACATACATGTATATATTACTGTATGCTATTCATGTTCCTCACACTAATACATTATTCTATGTACTAGACATGAGACTTTTGATGAGTTGTGCTGCACTGAGCACTGTACACAACATGTATATTATTATTACTGTATGCTATTCATGTTCCTCACACTAATACATTATTCTATGTTACTAGACATGAGTTGTGGTGCACCTGAGCACTGTACACATACATGTATATTATTACTGTATGCTATTCATGTTCCTCACACTATACATTATTCTGTGTACTAGACATGAACTTTGATGAGTTGTGGCTGCACCTGAGCACTGTACACATACATGTATATTATTACTGTATGCTATTTCATGTTCCTGACACTAATACATTATTCTATGTACTAGAATGAGACTTTGATGAGTTGTGCTGCACTGAGCACTGTACACATAAATGTATATTATTACTGTATGCTATTCATGTTCCTGACACTATACATTATTCTGTGTACTAGACATGAGACTTGATGAGTTGTGGTGCACCTGAGCACTGTACATACATGTATATTATTACTGTATGCTATTCATGTTCCTGACACTAATACATTATTCTATGTACTAGACATGAGACTTTGATGAGTTGTGGTGCACCTGAGCACTGTACACTACATGTATATTATTACTGTATGCTATTCATGTTCCTCACACTAATACATTATTCTATGTACTAGACATGAGACTTGATGAGTTGTGGTTGCACCTGAGCACTGTACACATACATGTATATTATTACTGTATGCTATTCATGTTCCTCACACTAATGTACATTATTCTATGTACTAGAACATGAGACTTTGATGAGTTGTGGTGCACCTGAGCACTGTACACATACATGTATATTATTACTGTATGCTATTCATGTTCCTCACACTAATACATTATTCTGTGTACTAGACATGAGACTTTGATGAGTTGTGGTGCACCTGAACACTGTACACATCATGTATATTATTACTGTATGCTATTCATGTTACTGACACTAATACATTATTCTATGTACTTGACATGAGACTTTGATGAGTTGTGGTGCACCTGAGCACTGTACACATACATGTTAATTATTACTGTATGCTATTCATGTTCCTCACACTAATACATTATTTCTGTGTACTAGACATGAGACTTTGATGAGTTGTGGTGCACCTGAACACTGTACACATACATGTATATTATCTAGTATGCTATTCATGTTCCTCACACTAATAATTATTCTATATACAACATGAGACTTTGATGAGTTGTGGTGCACCTGACACTGTACACAATAAATACATTATTAAATTCAAATATTCAAAAGAAAACATGTTAAGGTGTTACTGTCTATACATTTATCTTAATATCTATATAACTTTTGTTAAAAACTGTAAGTTGGCAGAGTGGTCTACTGTTGGTATCAGCTGGACAGCAAGTGGGTCTATCCTTTTCGCTTGTGCTAGACAGGGGAGTAATTTGCTGAGTGGAGGCGCTGCACCTACCGTCGCTCCTTACTTTCCCACACAGAATCTGTGCTATTACATGCTGAGTGGCTCTACCAAACACCTTGAAAGACCTGTACTTGTTATATATAATATATATATATATATATATATGATAGTATATATAATATATATTAAATATATATATATATAATAAAAATGGTATGATAAACATACTTTGTTGTTAAATGAATATTTTTTATATCCTTTTTCATTGCTGATATTGAAATATTGTTGATTTATTAAAACATCACAGAGCATAAGATATTGGTCCGTTTTTAGATGTAATGTTGTTTAATCCGGACTCATCGAGAGAGAAGCAAGAAATAATTTAAATTCAAACTGGAACATTGTTTTCCAAAAAGCATGTAACTGTGCGATCGCTTTGTCTGTGTTCATTCGCTGTCTCGCCAAGCGTCATGTACTTTCGCTACATCGTGTTTCTCCGAGTGTAACATTTTTTGAAAGAAAAATCTATACATATACAGTTGGATTCATTTCCTACTCTTAACTATATCTTGTTTATATCTATCTATTAATAATGGAGATTCGCTTCCGGTTTTTGTCTGTAACAAAAACTACGTCACTGTTTTCATCACTATACCCGAAATCATAAACAAAATAAATACACTCAAAATTTTTTTTTACTCCTTAATAAATTGAATGATTTCATGATTTATGGTTCAAACTCTCCGACATCTAATTTTTAACTTCCACCTCCTCGGGCAATAATTTAAAAATGATTTGTACTAGTCTTATTATAATGGAGATTGGTGTTTTTCTGTCTGTAACCGAAACTAATTACTACTCAAGTAACAATTCCCTTTGTTATTTACATCACATTCTCCATGATTTATTTATATTTAAACCTCAATTGTTATATAAATTGCTTCTCCTTTTTATTAGTGTTGTCCATATCTACATACTAATAACATGCAATTGTATTTATATCTACAAAAATAGCGGTTTACAGTGTGAATGGGAAGGCTAATTTGCATATTGATATTAAAAATGTGATTTTATTAAATATGTGCTTAGTATTATTGATTTCTAATTGTTGGTTTTATTTTAATGAATATAAGCAAAATCTCTTCAATGAATCTTAAATGAAATCCATTAACAAGAAAAATAACTGTCATTTTATTCTTTATTTCCTAATTTAACTAAATAGTTAAATAAGTAAAATTCAGCAATGAAAGACGGGAGTGATGGAAGAGTAAGTTTCATTTCTATTTTTTATTATACCCCCACTCTATTACATATCTTTTATCTGCCTTCTTTTAGACTTTCTAATTTAATACGATATTTCATTACATTAAAACTTAAAATACTTGCACCCGGAGGGTGCATATATTTGCTAGTAGCTATAATAAATTTATATGTTTCTATTAGGTTCATGAATATCTTTTTAAATTCTAGCAACGGGAGTATTACATAAACAGGAAAGCTGTTAAGGTAAGTGTTGATAGGCAACGCCCAGATTTTGAAAGCTTGTCTAAAAGGAAACTCATTACTATGAAAATGCATAGCAAATTATTTATTATAAAATGTAGAGAAATGATTTACTAGAAAATGTTAGGAATGATTTACTATAAAATGTATAGGAAATGATTTACTATGAAAATGCATTGCAAATGATTTACTATAAAAATGCATAGGAAAAAATTTACTATAAAATGCATAGGAAATGATTTACTATAAAAATGCATTGCAAATGATTTACTATGAAAATGCATTGCAAAAAGTTATTATAAAATGTATAGGAAATGATTTACTATAAAAATGCATTGCAATGATTTACTATGAAATGCATTGCAAAAGATTATTATAAAATGCATTGCAATGATTTCTATAAAATGCATTGCAAAGATTTATTATAAAATGTATAGGAAATGATTTACTATAAAATGCATGCAAAAGATTTTTATAAAATTATTAGAAATGAATTTACTATAAAAATGCATTGCAAAGATTTTATATAAAATGTATAGGAAATGATTTACTATAAAATGCATTGCAATGATTTATAGAAATGCATTGCAAAGATTTATAAAATTATAGGAAATGATTACTATAAAAAGCATTGCAAAAGATTTATTATAAAAGTATAGGAAATGATTTACTATAAAAATGCATGCAAATGATTTACTATGAAAATGCATTGCAAAAGATTTATTATAAAATGTTAGGAAATGATTACTAAAAATGCATAGCAAATGATTTACATGAAAATGATGCAAAAGATTTATTATAAAATGTAATGAAATGATTACTATAAAAATGCATAGCAAATGATTTACTATGAAAATGCATTGCAAAGATTTATTATAAAATGTATAGGAATGATTACTTAAAAATGCATAGCAAATGATTTACTATGAAAATGCATTGCAAAAGATTATTATAAATTATAGGAATGATTTACTATAAAAATGCAGTAGCAAATGATTACTATGAAAATGCATTGCAAAATTTATTATAAAATGTATAGAAATGATTTACTATAAAAATGCATAGCAAATGATTTACTATAAAATGCATGCAAATGATTTACTATGAAAATGCATTGCAAAAGATTTATTATAAAATTTATAGGAAATGATTACTATAAAAATCATAGCAAATGATTTACTATAAAAATGCATAGGAAATGAATGTTTCTGTCCTTAACATAATACTAGTCCATGTGAAACTTGTTTTCTTTATTATCCGAATATTTCATCTATTGTCATTACTGTTTACAAAATCATATTTCATATTCTATAATCTATCAGCATTTAAAATCACCTACACAGAATTGTCGTCTTTTCAACGAAAGTTATTTTCGCTGTTTTGAGACAAGACAAGATTAACATTCAATACACAGTAGCCACCATTTTTTCTTCTTTACTCTTCAAACTGACTGAGAGGATTGGCCAATCAAAATATAAATTTCAAGATCAATATCTTTTAGAAAGGGAGGCCGTTGGTAACTGTAGGACTTGAGGTAAGGCAGCATGAGCACCTCATCTTGAAGCAGTCTCTGCGTAGGCGGCACATGACATATAGCATGGACACATTTCCTACATTTAAGACTGACCATATATTGTTGACTTGTGTGGCAGGGCCTGCCTGTTGAGACTTGGTCTTCTCAGTCACGTACGGTCATATGCGAGAGGAAGTCGATAAAGGGGTTCATGTGTAACAGGAAGCATAAAAACAATTTCGACCCGTGGGCCATCTGCATGCTCACAAACCAAACTACTTGTAGAAATGGCCTTCTTCTGCAAAGAAGTGTCAATCACCATTTATAATATATTATATAATATGAGAATAAACAAACAATGTGTTTTGATATGGCTTTTTTAGCTGACAATTTTTGGGAGAATATGTTCTTAATTGAAGTTGTACCTAATTTTGAAAATTATTTAATTAATTAATATTAATGAATTAGGCGGGCATACCTAATAGGCAGAAATGTACATACAGAGATTGATTTTTCTTCGATTTGTTAGCCTTTAGNAAAAAATAAGTAAAAAGTAAAGATCATCGGGTGACCTAAAGCGGTATCAGCCAATCAGCGAGGGAGCCTATCCCCTTTTCACTAGCGCTAGACCACACTTTTGTATTTTGTGGTTTAACGATATGTTAGCATCATTGGGATCATTTGGAACCTTATATTGCTGCCACATTATTCTAACAGACCCCCCACACACACACTCAAAAAAACAAAAAAACAATGAATACTTATCAAATACCAAATTACTTACCAACATAAATGCCTTTAGTGGTCCACATCCTTACTGTGCAATCACTGGAAGCTGTTATTAGTATTTCGTAATCATCAATCAATACAATATCATTGATTGTATGTGCGTGACCCCTCCATTTTCCAATCACTATAATTGAAAAATAATTTAAAAAACACAAGCTATAACTTTTTTTTTACAAATTATCATTGTTATTGTATTCAATTTTTCAGTTTTATTTTCAGACTTTCAAATGGCTACCGTCTTCTTTCAAATTGAAAGTCAGTCAGCTAAATTCCTAGCATAAAATTATCTGAAATGAACTTAATTGTTATTAAGAACACATTTTATGATATTTTTGTGTTTAAAGCATGCAATTATATTGTTTTTTGAAAAAGTTTCTAAGATTTGTGTATTTTGCACGGAGACTTTTTCAAAATGGCTACCGTCTTGTTTCAAAGTAAAAGTCAGTCAGCTAAATTCCTAGCATAGAATTATCTGAATGAACTTAATTGTTATTAAGAACACATTTTATGATATTTTTGTGTTAAAGCAATTCAGTTGTATTGTTTTTAAAAAAGTTTCAAAATTTGTTTATTTTGCACGGACACATTCAAAATAGCTACTGGCTTAGCGAAAAGTGAAAGTCAAGGGAGGTTACTCTAATTGCCTTATTTGCTTGGAATTTTGACAACTAAAGGTGAAAATTACCAAGCCAACTTACTTGGGGGGTGGAAATGTCTCTTCTCCTTGAGAACAAAAATCATCAATGTCCATGCATAGATAAAACCATAGAGTCAGCTGTGTAGAGGATTGTGTTTGCTGGGTTCAGAACCATGGTCGTCACATTGGCTTCACGTTTTTGGCACTGGGGTTATATAAAAGAGAAAAATATATTGTAAGGGAAAGAAGTAGATATGTGATATTAATATAGATGGAACAGGCTGAGATAGATTATAAATAGGTAAATATTAATATGTCTGAAATAGTCAGATTTGAGTAGATAGATGGATAAGTAGATATATATGAACAGAATGAGATAGATAGATAGATAGATAGATAGATATGAACAGACTGAGATAGATAGATAGATAGATAGATATGACAGACTGAGATAGATAGATAGATAGATAGATGATAGATATATATGAACAGAATGAGATAGATAGATAGATAGATAGATAGATAGATATGAACAGACTGAGATAGATAGATAGATAGATAGATATGAACAGACTGAGATAGATAGATAGATAGATAGATAGATAGATAGATAGATATGAACAGAATGAGATAGATAGATAGATAGATAGATAAGATAGATATGAACAGACTGAGATAGATAGATAGATAGATATATATGAACAGAATGAGATAGATAGATAGATAGATAGATAAATTGAAAATAAATTTTGAAAATTAAAGAAATAAAAATAAAATTGAAGAACTATCAGAAAAATAATAGTGGAATTATCTCCCCTGCCACCAGAGGGAAAATTGGCAATATACGATACTGACACCAAAAATTAAACCCCTTCACTTATCGTATGAACTTTCACCAGGCGAGACGCGACTTTCAAGCTCTCCCTATCGACAGTGAGTAGAATTGTATTCTTGCGCAATTTCACCTTCAACTTACCTCAGCAAGATAAGTCTGGTCACAAATGCCACAAAATTTGCAATTAAGAGGAATAACAGGGTAGTAGGAAGCTCTTAGAATCTCCCAGTGGCAGGCAAATAATTTTGGATGAAAGAAGACAAAACAACAGTTGAAAATTAAAACAACATATATTCAAAAATACAAAGGTGTTGCAAATTTTGTGGCATTTGTGACCAGGACTTATCTTGCTGAGGTAAGTTGAAGGTGAAATTGCGCTAGAATACAATTCTACTCACTGTCAATAGGGAGAGCTTGAAAGTTGCATCTCGCCTGGTGAAAGTTCATACGATAAGTGAAGGGTTTAATTTTGGTGCCAATATCTGTATATTGCCAATTTGACCTCTGGTGGCAGGGGAGATAATTCCGCTATCATTTTTCTGATAGAACTTAAGCATAAATCATAAAACTTACTGCTGCAAACTGGCCTAATAATTGTCCCTCATTGTAAATATTCCAGAAATGTATGTTTGCATATGGTCCACTAGCGATTAGTTGAGCTTTTGCACTGTTTTGAAGATCGGTAGTCAAGAAACAAGAGTTTCCGTATACTGAGGTCACCATCAACTGAAAGACAATTTAAATCTTGTCAGCAAAGATAGATAGATAGATAGATAGATAGATAGATATGAACGTATAAATAGTATGAAGATAAAATAGATAGATAGATAGATAGATAGATATGAACGTTGAGTTAAATAGGTATGAAGATAGATAGATAGATAGATAGATAGATAGATAGATAGAAACATGTTGAGATAGATAGTTATACAGTTGAAATAGATAGAATAGATAGCTAGATATGAACAGAATGAGATAGATAGATAGATAGATTAGATTAGATAGAATGAAAGAAGAGATATAGAATGAAGATAGATAGATAGATAGATAAGATATGAACAGAAGATAGATAGATAGATAGATAGATAGATAGATAGATAGATATGAACGTTGAGTTAAATAGGTATGAAGATAGATAGTATATAGATGGATATATAGATAGATATGAACGTTTGAGTTTAAAATAGTATGAAGATAGATAGATAGATAGATAACAAGATATGAACGTGAGTTAAATAGGTATGAAGATAGATAAGATAGATAGATAGATAGATATGAACGTTGAGTTAAATAGGTATGAAGATAGATAGATAGATAGATAGATAGATAGATAGATATGAACGTTGAGTTAATAGGTATGAAATAGATAGATAGATAGATAGATAATTGAACGTTGAGTTAAATAGGTATGAAGAAGATAAGATAGATAGATAGATAGATAGATAGATATGAACGTTGAGTTAAATAGGTATGAAGGATAGATAGATAGATAGATAGATAGATAGATAGATATGACGTTGAGTTAAATAGGTATGAAGATTAGATAGGAATAGATAGATAGATAGATAGATAGATATGAACGTGAGTTAAATAGGTATGAAGATAGAAGATAGATAGATAGATAGATAGATAGATAGTAGATAAGATAGATATGAACGTTGAGTTAAATAGGTATGGAAGATTAGATAGATAGATATGATTAGATAGATAGATAGATGAGATAGATAGATTAATAGATATGATACGTATGAGTTAAATAGGTATGAGATAGATAGATATTATAGATAGCATAGATAGATAGTAGATAGATATGAACGTTGAGTAATAGGTTAAATAGAATCATAGATAAGATAGAGAATATAGAGATAGATAGTATAGATATGAACGTTGAGTTAAATAGTATGAAGATAGAATAGATAAAGATAGATAGATAGATAGAATGAACGTTGACGTTAAATCAGGTATGAACATAGACCTAGATAGATAGAGATAGAGTAGATAGATAGATATGATACGTGGAACGTTGAGTCTTAATAGTTAAGATAGATAATGATAGAAATAGATATGAACTGAGTATAGGTATAAGATAGATAGATAGATCTAGATAGATAGATAGATAGTAACAAGTTGAGTTAAATAGGTTATAAGATAGATAGATAGATAATAGATATGAACGTTGAGTTAAATAGGTATAAGATTTAGATAGATAGTATAATAGATAGATAGATAGATAAGATATGAACGTTGAGTTAAATATATTGAGATAGATAATAGATAGCATAGATAGATAATATGCAACGTAGAGTTAAATAGGTAATGAAGATAGATAGATAGTAGATACGATAGAAATAGATATATGACGTTGAGTTTAAATAGGCTATGAAGATAGTAGATAAGATAGAAGATAGATAGATATGAACGTGTGAGTTAAAAGTAGAAGAATAGCGAATAAGATAGATGATAGACGTATAAAGATAGATAGATGATAGATAGATAGAATAGATATGAAACGTTGGAGTTAAATAGGTATGAAGATCAGATAGATAGATAGATAGATAGATAGACTGATATGAACGTTGAAGTTATAAATAGGGTATGAAGATAGTACTATAGCATAGATATCGATAGAAGATGAATGAACGTTGAGTTAAAATGAGGTATGAGATAGATAGATAGATAGAATAGATAGAAATAGTTAGATAGATATGAACGTTTGAGACTTAAAATAGCGTATGAGAAGATAGATAATAGCATAGAATAGATATAAGGTATTAGATAGATGAAGATAGAGAAGATATAGATATGAACGTTGAGTTAAATAGTAGTATGAATGATAGATAGATAAGACATGATAGATAGATAAGATGATGAACGTTGCACGTAAATAGGATGAAAAGAATAGTAATATGATAGATAATGAGTAATAGTATAGATAGATAGACTAGTAATAGATAGATGATAGCATAATTGAACGTTGAGTTAAATAGGGATATGAAGTATAGATACGATAGATAGATAGATAGATAGATATGAAAGTTGAAGTTAAAATAGGTATGAAGAATAGATAATAGATACATAGATGTAGATAGCATAGATATGAACGTTGCAGTTAAATCAGTATGAGATAGATAGATAGATAGATAATGATAGATAGACGATAGTGGAATAGATAGATGTAATATGAACGTTGAGTTAATATAGGAGTATGAAGCATAGATCAGATAGATAGATAGATAGATAAATAGTAAACGTTGAAGCTTAGAATGGTTTGAAGATCAGATAGATAATTAGCATAGATACATAGATAGACTAGATAGATAGTGAACGTGACGTTAAATAGGTATGACAGATAGAAGATAGATTAGATAGAATAGATAGATATGAACGTTGAGTTAGAAATATAGTGTAATGATAGAAGATAGATAGATTGATAGACATTAGTAAGAAGTAGATGAGATAGAATAGATTAGATAGCATGTAGTATGAACGGTTGAGTTAATAGTATGGAGATGAAGATAGATATATAGATAGATAGATAGATATTGGAACGTTGAGTAAATAGTTAGATAGTACTAGAAGTAATCTTATAACGGTTAAATTATGAGATAGATAGATAGAATAACATGAACGTTGAGTAATAGGTAGAAATAGTGAAGATAGATAGAATGAACGTGAGTATAGATGAGATAGATAGATAGATAGCTATAGATATGAGTACGTATGAAGTTCGGTAAATAGGTATGAAGAGATACGATAAGTTAGATAGATAGATAGATAGAGATAGATAGAATAGATATGAACGTTGAGTTAAATGAGGTATGAAGAAGATAGATAGATAGATAGATAGATAGATGATAGATACGTGAGTATATAATAGCGTTGAGAAATAGGTATGAGATAGATTAGATTAGATAGATAGATAGATAGATCGATGAACGTTGAGTTTAAAATAGCGTATGAATGAATAGATAGATATGATAGATCGAACGATAAGATAGATAATAGATTATTCGAACGTTGAGTTAAATAGGTATAGATGATAGATAAATAGAAGATAGTAGCGATAGACTTAAATAGGATGAAGATAGATAGATATGAAGATTAGTAGAGTTGGAAATAGGTTGAATATAGAAGATAGATAGATAGCTAGATGAAGATATGAACGTTCGAGTTAAAAGTATGGTATGAAGAAGATGAAGATAGATAGATAGATATGAATCGTGAGTTAATAGGTATGCAAGATAGATAGATAGATAGATAGGATAGATTGAGTGTAGTAGCATAGAATAACGTTAAGGAGTTGAAGATAGGATATGATAGAGATAGATAGATAGACTAGATAGATAGATATGACGTTGACGTTTACATAGTATGGAAGTGACAATGAAGATAGATAGTAGTAAGATAGATAGTATAGATTTATGAACGTTGAGCTTAAATAGGTATGAGATGATAGAGATAGATAGATAGATTAGATAGATAGATAGATAGATAGATAGATAGATATGAACGGTTGAGTTAAATATGATGAAGATAAATAGATAGATAGCATAGATGAGATAGTAGATAGAATAGATTGAACGTTGACGTTAAATAGGCTAGAAGATGATAGATAGATAGATAGATAGAAAGATAGATAGATAGTGCAATATGAACGTTGAGTTAAATAGTATGAACGATAGATAGATAGATAGAATAGATAGATAGAATATGAACGTTGACGAGTTAAATAGTATGAAGATAGATAGATAGATAGATAGACATAGACTAATGCAAGTTGAGGTGTTAAATAGCGTATGAAGATAGGATAGATAGATAGATAGATGATAGATAGATATGAACGTTGAGTTAAATAGTAATGAGAAGATAGATAGATAGATAGCGTTAGTGTATAGATATGAACCGTTGAGTTCAATACGGTTAGAGTGATGAAGAAGATAGAATAGATAGATAGATGCAGATAATATGAACGTGAGTTAAATAAGCGTATGACAGATAGATAGATAAGATAGCATAGATAGATAGATATGAACGTTGGAGTTAAATAGGTATGAAGATAGATAGAAGATAAGATAATAGATAGATAGGATTATGAACGTATGAGTTAAATAGGTATGAAGATAGATAGATAGATAGATAGATAGATAGATGATAGATAGATATGTTCACTAACGTTGAGTTAAATAGTGTATCAGAAGATAGATAGATCATAGATAGATAGATTAAGATAGATAGATAGAATGAAACGTTGAGTTAAATAGGTATGAAGATAGATAGATAGATAGATGATACGACTAGATAGTAGATAGTATAGATGATATGAACGTGATTTAAATAAGAGTATAAGAAGATAGATAAAGATAGATAGAAGATAGATAGATAGATATGAACTTTGAGTTAAAATAGGTATGAAGATTAATGATAAGATACTTGATAGATAGATAGATAGATAGATATAACGTTGAGTTAAAATAGGTATGAGATAAGCAATAGATAGATAGCATAGACTAGATAGATAGATATGAACGTTGAGTTAAAGTATAGTAGTGATATAGATGATGATAGTAATAGATAGATAGATAATAGATATGAACGTTGAGTTAATGGTATGAAAGTAGTAAATAGATAGATAGATAGATAGAATAGATAGATGATAGAACGTTGAGTTAAATAGGTATAGATAGATAGATAGATAGATAGATAGATAGATAGATATGACGTTGAGTTAAATAGGTATGAAGATAGACTAGATAGATAGATAGATAATAGATAGATAGATAGAGAACGTTGTTAAATTTAAGTTATAAGATAGATAGAATAGATAGATAGATAGAGTAGATTGATAGATAGATTGATACGTAGAGTTTTAAATAGGAGTATGAAGCAAGATAGATACATAAGATAGATAGATAGATAGATAGATATGAACGTTGAGCTTAAATAAGGTATGCAAGATAGATCAGATAGATAGATAGATAGATAGATCAGATAGATAGAAGATCAGATAGATGAAGTACTAATGAGTTAACAGTACGGTCTAGTACTAGCATAGATAGATAGATAGATATAGATAGATAGATAGATAGATCATGAAACGATAATTAGAGTATAGATAGAATAGATTAGATAGGATAGATAGATAGATAGATAGATAGATAGGATTAGCATAGATATGAACGTTGATGTTAAATAGGTGATGAAGATAGATAGATAGATAGATAGAATAGCTATCAATAGAAGATCTGAACGTTGAGTTAAAAATAGGTATGAAGATAGATAGATACATAGAAAGATAAGATAGACTTAGCTAATAGATATGGATAGATTAGATGAATAAGTCAGATAGATCAGAATTTATATGAACGTTGTAGGATATGACAGATAGTGCATAATAGAAGATGATATAACGATGAATTAAATAAGGTATTAGATAGATAGATAATAGACTACATAGAAATATGTCAATACGTAAGATATAGAGTCCTCGGATCGAATAGATAGAACGATTGATAGAAAAGTTAATGAAGTTGAGAGTAGACCAAGGTATGATAGATAGCACTTATATAGATACGATAGTATGAGATATGATCATGAACGTTGAGTTAAATAGTATGAAGATAGATATTAGATAGATAGATAGGATAGATGATCAGATAGATAGATCATATGAACGCTTGAGGTTTAAATAGGTATGAAGATAGATAGATAGATAGATAGATAGATAGATAGATAGATATGAACAAGTTGAGTATAAATAGGTATGACAGAATAGATAGATAGATAGATATGAACGTTGAGTTAATAAGGTATGAGAGATAGATAATAGATAATAGATCAGATAGCAATAGATAGATAGAATGAACCGATTGAGTTAATAGTATAGAGATAGATCAGATAGATGATAGATAGATAGATATGAAGATGAGTAAATAGGTATGAATAGATAGATAGATAGAGTAGATAGATAGATAGATATGAACGTTGAGTTAAATAGGTATGAAGACATAGAAAGATAGATAGATAGCATAGGATAGATAGATATGAACGTTGAGTGAGTTAAATACGGTATGAAGATAGATAGATAGATAGATAATAGATAGATATGACGTTGAGTTAAATAGGTATGAAGATGAGATAGAAGATAGATAGATAGATAGATAGATATGAACGTTGAGTAGTTAAATAGGTGATGAAGATATGAGTAAGATAGCATAGAATAGATAGATATGAACGTTGAGTTAAATAGGTATGGACGGATAGGATAATAGATAGATAGATATGAACGGTTGAGTTAAATTAGGTATGAAGATAGATATGATAGATAGATAGAAGAATATGAACGTTGAGTTAAATAGGTATTGTAAGATAGATTAGATAGATAGATAAGATAGATAGATATGAACGGTTGAGTTAAATAGTATGAAGATAGATAGATAGATAGATAGATAGATAGATATGAACGTTGAGTTAAATAGGATATGAAGATAGAATAGATATAGATAGATAGATAGATAGATAGATAGATAAGATAGATAATATGAACGTTGAGTGTTAAATAAGGATATAGAATAGATATAGATAGATAGATAGATAGATAGATAGATATGAACGTTGAGTTAAATAGGTATGAAGATATGAGTAGATAATAAGATAGATAGAATCGATAGTATAGATAGATATGACTAGATAAGATAGACTAAGATACATGAACGTGAATGAGTAGTATAGATAGATAGATAGATAGATAGATAAGATAGAATAAGATAGATAGATTCTATGAACGTTGAGTTAAATAGGTACTGAAGATAGATAGATAGATCAGATAGATAGATAGATAGATAGATATGAACGTTGATTAAATAGGTATGATAGAAGATAGGATGATAGATAGAACGATAGATAGATAGATATGAAACGTTGAGTTAAATAGAGTATGAAGATAGATAGATAGATAGATAGATAGATAGATAGATATGAACGTTGAGTTAAAATAGGTATGAGAGATAGATAATAGATAGATAGATAGATAGATAGATAGATAGATATGAACGTTGAGGGTTAAATAGGTAATGAAGATAGATAGATAGATAGATAGATAGATAGATAGATAGATAGATAGAAGATGATGAACGTTGAGTTAACATAGTATGAAGATAGATAGATAGATAGAATAGATAAGAAATTAGATAATGAACGTTGAGTAAATAGTATTGAAGATAGATAGATAGATAGATAGATAGATAGATTGAGAAGTATGGTTAAATAGGTATGAATGAGATAGATAGATAGATAGATAGATAGATTAGATTAGCTAGCGATAGGATAGAATAGGATAGATAGATGAACAGTCTGAGTAAATAGGTAGAAGATAGTAGATTAGATACGATAGATAGTAGAATAGATAGATAGATAGATAGACTAGATATGAACGTATGAGATAATATGGTTATGAAGATAGACATACGTAAATAGATAGATAGATAGATAGTATAGATAGATAGCATAGATCATGAACGTTGAGTTAAAATAGGTACTGAAGATAGATAGATAGATAGAATAGATAGTATAAGATAGATAGGATAGATGGATATGAACGGTTGAGTATAAATAGGTATGAAAGATAGTTGATAGATAGCGCATCAGATAGATAGATAGATCATGAACGTTGAGTTAAATAGGTTGATAGATAGATAGATAGATAAGATAGATAGATAGATATGAACGTTGAAGTTAAAATAGGTATGCGTATGATAGAATAGATAGATAGATAGCTAGATAGATAGATTAATGCACGTTGAGTTAAATAGGTATGAATAGATACGATAGATAGATAGATAGAAGATAGATAGATAGATAGATGATAAGAACGTTGGAGTACATACGTATGAAAGATAGATATAGATAGATAGAAGATAGATAGATAGATATGAACGTTGAGTTGAAATAGCGTGATTGAAACGATAGATAGTAAGCATAGCATAGATAAGATACGATAAGGATAAGAATAAGATAGATAGATAGATGATATGAACGTTGTGAAGTTACAATAGGTATAAGATAGAATGAGAGATAGATAGCTGTAATAGATCTAGATAAGATAGATATGAACGTTGAGTATAAATAGGTATGAAAGATAGATAGAAGATAGATAAGATAAGATAGAATAGATAGATAATAGATATGAAACGGTTGAGTTAAATTAGGCTATGTAGATTAAGCATAGCATAGATAGATAGATAGTATAGATCTATGAACGTTGAAGTTTAAAAGGTATGAAGATAGATTAGATAAGATAGAGATAGAACTTAGATAATAGAATAGATAATAGATAGATAGATAGATATCGGAACGTTTGTAGCTAATAAATTAGGTATGAAGATAGATAGTATCAGATAGATCAGAATTAGATAGATAGATATGAAACGTTGAGAGTTAAATAGGTCATGAAGATAAGATAGATAGATAAGATAGATAGATAGATAGATAGATAGACTGATATGAACGTTAGTCTAAATAGGTATGAAGATAGCAATAGATAGATAGAAATATGACCTAGATAGATAAGATAGATATGAAACGCTTGAGTTATAAATTAGGTATGAAGATAGCATAGATACATAGAGTAATAGATAGAGAGAAATTTGCAGTTAAATAGGGATGAAAGATAGATAGATAGATTAGATAGTAATAATGAACGTTGAGTTAAATAGGTATGAGTAATAGATAGAGATAGATAGTAGATATGAACGAAGTTGATGATTAAATAGGATATGATAGATAGATAGATAGAATAGATAGATAGATATGAACGTTGAGTAAAATAGGTATGAAATAGATATGATAGATAGATAGATAGATAGATAGATAGATAGATATGAACGTTGAGTTAAACTAGGTATGAAAGATAATAGACTAGATAGATAGAATAGATAATGATAGCTATATAGAACGTTTTGAGTAATAGGTATGAGATAGATAAGATAGATAGACTAGATATGCATACGTAATAGAGTATTGAAATAGTGTTGGAGATTAAATAGTAGATATGGTAGTGATAGATAAAGTATAGATAGATAGACAAGAATCGATAGATAGATAGATATGAACGTTGTAGTTAAATAGGTTATGAAGATAGATAGATAGATAGATAAGATAGATAGATAGATAGAATAGATAGATAGATAGATCATGAACGTTGAAGTTAAATAGGTATGATAGAAGATAGATAGAATAGATAGATAGAAGATAGATCATGAAACGTTGAGTTAAATAGGTATGACATTGATACGATAAGATAGATAGATAGATAGAATAGATAGATAAGAACGTTGCAGTTAAATAGGTATGAAGATAGATAGAGTAGTAGATAGATAGATAGATAGATAGATAATAGATAGATAATATGAACGTTGACGTAGGTTGAAGATAGATAGATAGATAGATAGATAGATAGATAAGATATGCTAAAAAAGAATAGACTAGATAGATAGATATAGGATAGATAGATAAGTAGCTAGAATAGAATAGATAGTCAAAGATATGAACGATTGAGTTAAATAAGGTATATGATAGATAGATAAGATAGATAGAACACTAGATAGATAGATATGAACGTTGAGTTAAATAGTGTCATGAAGGATAGATAGATAGGATAGATAGATAGATAGCATAGATAGATAGATAGAATAGATATGAAACGTTGAGTCTAAATAGGTATGAAGGATTAGATAGATAGATAGGATAGATAGATAGATAGATAGATAGAAGAGATATGAACGTTGAGTTAAATAGGTATGAAGATAGATAATAGAGATAGATAGAATAAGAATGATATGAACGTTGAGTTAATAGTAGTGAAGAATAGATAGATAGATAATAGATACGATAGATAGATAGATAGAGTATGAAGACTGAGTAAATAAGTATTAGAAGCATAGATAGATAGAAGATAAGATAATAGATAGATACTGAACGTTGCACAGTTTAAATAGGTTAGAAGATAGATAGATAGATAAGTATAGATAGACTAGCAATAGAATAGAAGTATGATATGAACACGATTGAGCGTTAAAATAGGTATGAAGATAAGATAGATATAGATAGATAAGATAGCATAGATATGAACTTTAGTTAAATAGGTATGTAGAGATAGATAGATAGATAGATAGATAGAATAGATTAGATATGACCGTTGAGTTTAAATGAGGTATAGGAAGATAGATAGATAGATAGATTAGATAGAGTAGATATGAAACGTTGACGTAAATTAGGTATGAAGATAGATAGCATAGAGAGTAGATACGCATAGAATTACATGATAATAGACATAGATATGAACGTTGAGTAAATAGGTATGAGATAGATAGATAGCTAGATAGAAAGATAATGAACGTTGATGTTTTCTAAAAAAAAGATACGGTATGATGAGTAATGCAAGATCAGACCTCAGATGCTGCATAGAGATCAGGACATTTCTATGATCAGCATAGATCATATCATCCCATGACACGTTGCCGAGTTAAATTAGGTCAATGAAGTTGTCACCTAAGAACATGTCTCATCGACCAGATACTGATTGTTATGTGCATACCGTTGAGTTAAACGACAGGTCATAGCAATGATCAGGCTATAGATAGCTATATCAGTCATAGCATAGATAGGATTAGACTAATTAACCTCTGAGCCAGTAAATAGGTATGAAAGGATAGATTAGATAGTAAGATTAGATAGATAGCATACGATAGATAGATTAGATATCGATGTAACGTTGACGTTAAATAGGATATGAAGGATATATAGATCAGACTAGAATAGCATAGCATAGATGCAGACTAGATAGACTTAGATATGAACTGTTAGAGTCTTAACATAGGTATGAAGCATAGACGTAGCATAGTATAGAATAGATAGATAGATAGCACAGATAGATCATGAACGTTGTGACGCTCTTACAATAGCGTAGAAGCATAGAATAGATAGATAGCACTAATAGATAGATAGATATGATTCAGACTGAGTATTAGATAACTGAACGTTGAGCATTAAATAGTATGAACGATAGCATAGATAGATAATCAGATACGCATAGCATAAGATAGAGTATGCACGTTGAGTTAAACACTCAGCATGACAGACTAGAGTAGATAGTATACGAATAGGATTACGATAAGACCTTAGAGAGCCTTACATTCAAATAGGTATGCCCGCCTAATTCATTAATTATTAATTAATTAATTTTCAAAATTAGGTATGACTTCAATATTCTCCCCCACCCAATATATATATATATATATATATTACAGTTAACTTTAAATCCACCAAGCAAACAAATATATTTACTTCTGGATTTTATTGAAAAAACGATTTAAAAGTGCCCAATATAAAGAGCTAAATATACGTTTTAAAAACGAATGGCTTAATATTTTCGACTGCAGTTTCTCGCTCTTCAGGGTATTTTTTGTCTTACCATCGGCCTGTATTTATAACTGGGTTGTACCCAGTGGGTATGCTACATACCCTCCTTTACTCCCTACATAATGCGGGAACTTACTAGGCAGAGCCTATGCTTGTTTATGTGCCTACGTTTATTTGTTAATTCACAGTCCAGCAGGTTAGCCACTATGCCATATGGAATCCCTCTTGTAGAAGAACAGTAGTGGTACTATTTAACCCATAGCTGGGGGATGAGGGAGTTAGACTTTTCTGAAAGTGAACACAATAGCATGACTAGAGTTTGAACTCGCTTACTATGATGTTGTGATCCAGCACGTTTGCTACCATGCCGAGGAAACCCTCAAATCCTCTTAAAAAAAAAAAGGAACATTTAATTTTATGTAAGTTGAAAATGGAAGAGAATCCGACGGTATGTTCAAATGAAAAATAAAGGAAAGAAAATGCTGAATGGATAAAATAGGATTTATTTTTATTTTGTTTTACTGACACGTGTTTCAGCCAGGAGTTTATATATACATACATGTTTTCTATCTATTATTATTTTGAATACAAAATAAAATAACAATAATAGAAAACTTAAAAAATTTTAGTATACAAGGATAACGGCCTTCGTCAGAGTAAATTCTTTGGTGTTTTAAAATTTTAACCACTTTGATTAAAACACCAATGAATTTACTCTGACGAAGGCCGTTATTCCTTGTATACTAAATTTTTTTAAAAAAGTTTCTATTATTGTTATTTTATTTTGTATTCAAAATAATAATAGATAGAGTATATATGCACATGGATAAACTCCTGGCCGAAACACGTGTCAGTAAAATAAAATAAAATAAAATCTAATTGTATACTAAATTTTAAAAAAAAGTTTTCTATTATTGTTATTTTTATTTGTATTCAAAAATAATATAGATAGAGTATATATGCACATGGATAAACTCCTGGCCGAAACACGTGTCAGTAAAATAAAATAAAAATAAAATCTATTTTATCCGTTTCTTTCCTTTTCTTTCCTTTATTTTTCATTTAATTTTATATATAAAACAATTAAAAATAATCAACAAACTTTAAAAAGCATCTTTTTTTTTATTTTTCATACTTTTTATTGTTGCTTTTAAACTAATGAATTTATAATTTTCTGAGATTTAAAACCCCCAGAAACAAAACATTTACAGAAAAATTGCTTAGTATTTAAATCTATTGAATTTTATTTTGCTGTCTTCATTGACTGAAGAGCTCCAACTTAAAATAGGGCTACATAAATAAACATGTTAATATTTTTCAGAAGAATAATAAAGTCAACAAAAACTTTGCTGTCTCCGTTAACTGAAGAGCTCCAACTAAAAAAAATAAGGCTATGTAAATAAACATGTTAATATTTTTCAGATAAATAATGTAGTCACGGCAACTTTGCAATAATATAAGTACAAATATGAATAATAATAACAGAGCAGCAAAATTTGGTGGTTGTTTTATAAGGAACAAGATAGTGATGTATTGGTAATAGTGATGTATTGGTAATAGTGATGTTAAAATGATAATAATAATAACAGTAGTGGTAGTGGCAATGGATGGAGATATTGATGATGATGATGATTGATGAAGATTGTAATTACTGTTATTAATGACAATGATAGTGATGATGGCAATAAAAGAGGTGATGATGATGATGATGACAATGGTTGACAATAGTGATAATCACGACAATGGTGGTGCTGACTGTAACAATCATAAAAATGGTAGTAGCAATAGTGGTAACCAAATGGTTCTGGTAATGGTAAAAAATATTCATATCAATTACACGATAATGGTAATGTTTGGTTTTTTTTTGGGTTTTTTTTTGGGTTTTTTTTAATCCTGATAACTTAAAAAGAATGCGAAAATTAAAAAAATATAAAATGTAAATCAGAGAAAGGGAAAGTGTATACAAATTGTTGTTGTAATAATAAACATAATAAAAGAAAAAAGTTTGTGGCAGTCAGTAACTATTATATCTTTTTTTTTTTTAAATCATTGAATGAGTAGTTTACTATTTATTATGATAAATATCATTATTCATTATTATTACTTATTATTATTATTTATTATTAATTATGATAAATATTATTATTATGATAAATCTTATTATAATGGAGATTGTGTGTTTTTCTGTCTGTAACCGAAACTATATTACTAATCGAGTCACAATTAGCATAGTTATTTACATCACATTCTCCATGATTTTATTGATATTTAAACCTCAATTATTAATAAAATTGCTTCACCTTTTTATTAGTATTGTCCATATCTACATACTAATAACATGCTATTGTATTTATATATACAAAAAATAGCGGTTTGCAGTGTGATGGGAAGGCTAATTTGCATATTGATATTAAAAATGTGATTTTATTAAATATGTGCTTAGTATTATTGATTTCTAACTGTTTGGTTTTATTTTAATGAATATAAGCAAAAATCTCTTCAATGAATCTTAAATGAAATCCATTAACAAGAAAAAATAACTGTCATTTTATTCTTTATTCCCTAATTTAACTAAATAGTTGAATAAGTAAAATTCAGCAATGAAAGATGGGAGTGATGGAAGAGTAAGTTTCATTTCTATTTTTCTATTATACCCCCTCTCTGTTACATATCTTTTTGTATGCCTCTAATTTAATACAATATTTTATTACATTAAAACTTAAATACTTGCACCCTATGGAGGGTGCATATATTTGCTAGTATGTATAATTTACATTTATTACTAAAAGTTTGATTACTGAATAAAAGAAAAAAGTTTGTGGCAGTCAGTAACTATCATAATATCTTCTTTATTTTTTTTTTTTTTTAAATCATTGAATGATTAGTTTGCAAACAATGTCACTCCCAAAAGGAGTTTGGGTTGTTTCCTATAAGTCCAACATAAACAAAGGGGAACCACTCTTGACTGATAAATTATTTATTGATCTACTAGGAAAAAAGAAAACAGGATTAGGATTAGGGTTTAGGGTTAGTTTAATGGGAAAATAAATAAATAATTTATCAGCCAAGAGTGGTTCCCCTTTGTTTATGTTGGAGTTATAAGAAATAACCAGAGTTTGTTTTGTTTTGTTTTATGGCATATGAACCTCAGTGGGTCATTTAATGCTGACTAAGTTTTGTATTTGTAACGATAGTTTGGTAGAAAACAAATGTATATATGCATAGATTTTAACTATTGTTCAATTACTCATATTTTTTAGTAATTCTCAAACAGTGTCACTCCCGAAAGAGAGAAATGCTTATTTTATCAATGCATTACAAAATAAATGCATATAAATAAAAATAAAAGAATTATTTCAATTTGCCTAAAATTGATGTACAAGAAGAATTTTTAAATAGATTCAGTTTGTAAATTGCTACGGTTTTCATCTAGAAACAAAAAAATTGTACTAAGTATCATGCCTTAGGTATGACATTAAAACTGGACCTGATGGTGAGGCTCCAGTTCTGAAACTCTGGAAAGTGTAAAAGTCACTACTTCATTGCCATTACTCCCAGGTCCACTCTGACCACTAAGAGTGGTAATACCTGTGAAGATCACATGTACGGGTCAATGAAAATTATAAGTATTAGATAAAAATACTTTGAGTGCAAATAAATGAGCATTATTTGATTTGAATAATGAAAACCATTTGGTTTTAAGTCTTTCTATTTAATACTAATGAAAAAAAAAAAAAAAAAAAAAAAAAAAAACTGTGCAAGATTATAGTATTAAAAATAATTACTTGATGCTCTATAACTGTTTACAAATGTTTATTACTTAATTAAAAGCATATAATTTTTTTTTTGCAAAAAAAAAAAAAAAAAAAAAAAAGAAAAAGAAAAAGAAAGATTGATAATAACAGTCAATTGTATTAATGCAATCCCTCTGCATGAGCAGGATGTGAAACAATGTCGAGTTTTAAGCAGAGTTCACATATCATATATTTATATTACATATCATACATACATACATATATATATATATCATATAGATAATAAGGGTGCTATTCAAATAAAAAGTTTAAGTCTTTTCTTCATCAATTCTATAAATATCGCTCTGTATATAATTATCAAATTATTATACACTCTCCACTTGGACTATCAAATTTTAATATACCTATATCAAAATGTCCTTAATAGAATCATTTGCACCATCAACTTATCTACTCATTATATATATATATATATATATATATATATATTATTTAATTGTGTCCCCTTCGTTGATACAGGGTCAGTTCAATGTAAGCAACCAGGTATAAACACATGGGCAAAGCAGCCCCCCCCCCTCAATAACACAAACACGTGTCAGTAAAATAAAATCTATTTTATCCGTTTCTTTCCTTTTCTTTCTGTTTCTTTCCTTTATTTTTCATTTAATTTTATATATAAAACAATTAAAAATAATCAACAAACTTTAAAAAGCATCTTTTTTTTTATTTTTCATACTTTTTATTGTTGCTTTTAAACTAATGAATTTATAATTTTCTGAGATTTAAAACCCCCAGAAACAAAACATTTACAGAAAAATTGCTTAGTATTTAAATCTATTGAATCTTATTTTGCTGTCTTCAATGACTGAAGAGCTCCAACTTAAAATAGGTCTACATAAATAAACATATAAGCTAATTAACTTTTTAAGTAAACTTCATACACTAAATCAATGAAGCATAACCATCTAAAATATTTTGATTACCCTAAACAAAATAAAACTGAAGGGATTATCTTACCCTATCTAGAAACAAGAGTTATATGCCCTTTGTAGCAGAAGCAGTAGAGATTTGCAGTTTCTTTTTTTCTTTCTAAAATGGCCTCTTCAGAGATAACACCTTCAGTATCTATTTTTGGATTTGGGTTTGTTTTTACAGGTATAAATGTTATTTTTCTGCATTCCTTTAAAGATGACTAGAAGTGGCTATCCAGCATCAACTGGGTAGGGGGGGGGGAAAAAAAAAAAAAAGAAAAACAAACCCTGGTGTATTGATTTATTTACTTTTGAGATTTACAAATGCTGAACATTCTTGAATAGAATTCCAATTCTATTTCTATATATATTCTAATTTCTAAATATAAATTTGAATATAAATCAAATCTTCATAATTTTTGTACAAAAAGCAAAAACCAGTGATATTTAATGTGTATATATATATATATATATATATATATTTACTTAGTCATTAATTGTTTTATAATTGTAGTTTCATCTGGACATACATACACACCGACTGCTCTTATATATATATATATTATATATATATATATAGTTAAAAATTAATGGTAAAATGAATGAATGGATGGATGAAATAAGAATGAATGAAATGATGGGGATAAATGAAAAATCCTTTCCAAGGGACCCCTCTCGAAAGTATTAAAACACTTTTTGAGAGTTGGGTCCCTGATAGCAAGTTTTTCTCATCTATTATTAGACTCATATATATAATATATATATATATATATATATAGATAGATAGATAGATAGATAGATGTACTATTTTTGACTAAGTATTAAGTGACTTATGACTAAGAAAATTATTTTTTGTTCTTTATCAATGACAATGTATTGCCTATTAATTTCATTTGTGATCACTTTTTAAAAATTTTTTTATTCAATTCCAATAAATTGTAAATATGTTTAAATTTACAATACCACATATCTTCTCTTTTTCAAACTGTTTTATCTTTTTTTGCTTAAATTATTATTAGTAAAGAAAATTTGTTAATATGGCAGTAATTTAACATAAGCAAAAAAAAAAAATGAATGAAAAAAAAAATGAATTGATCCTGTCAATGAATCAACAATTGAAATGTTGTAGCCGAATAGATCAAGAGGAAAGGGAAAAGAAGAGGAACTAGATAAGAAATAAGAGAAAAAGAAGGAGAGAAAGAAAGAGAAAAGAAGGAAGGAAAGAGAAAGAAATAAGAAAGAGAAAAAGAAGGAGAGAAAGAAATAAGAAAGAGAAAAGAAGGAGAGAAAGAAATAAGAAAGAGAAAAGGAAGGAGAGAAAGAGAAAGAAATAGAGAAAAAGAGAGAAAGAATAAGAAAAGAAAAAGAGGAGAGAAAAAATAAGAAAGAGAAAAGGAGGAGAGAAAGAAATAAGAAAGGAAAGAGAGAAAAAGAAAAATAAGAGAAAAGGAAGAGAAAGAAGAAATAAGAAGAGAAAAAGAAGGAGAGAAAGAAAAAAAAGAAAGAGAAAGAAAGAGGAAGAAGAAGGAAATAAGAAAGAGAAAAGAAAGAGAAATAAGGAAAGAGAAAAGAATAAAGAAAGAGAAAAGGAAGGAGAGAAGAAAGAAAGAAAAAATAAAGAAGAGAAAAGAGGGAGAAGAAAATAAATAAGAAAGAGAAAAGGAAGGAGAAAATAAGGAAGGAAGAAAATAAAAAGAGAAAAGGAAGGAGAGAAATAAGGAAGGAGAGAAAGAAATAAGAAGAGAGAAAGAGGGAGAGAAATAAATAAGAAAGAGAAAAGGAAGGAGAGAAATAAGGAAGGAGAGAGAAAGAAATAAGAAAGAGGAGAAGAAATAAGAAAGAGAAAAAAGGGGAGAGAAATAAATAAGAAAGAGAAAAGGAAGAGAGAAAGAAATAAGAAAGAAAAGGAAGGAGAGAAAGAAATAAGAAAAGAGAAAAAGAAGGGAGAGAAATAAGGAAGGAGAGAAATAAATAGGAAAGAGAAAAGGATGGAGAGAAATAAGGTAGGAGAGAAATAAATTGAAAGAAAAAAGGAATAACAAAATGAAAAGAATTTGAAGAATAAGAAAGAATGAAATATCAAATGAAGAAGAAGAAAGAAAATGTTGGATATTAGAGACGAAGATAGTGAGCAATATAAAAGGAAGAAATGGAGTAAAAAGAAGGGGGGGGTGGAAGGGGTTTTTTTTTTTGTTGTTTTTTTTTAAATGTTTGAAGCATAATTAATAAATGAGAAGTCCAGGAGAACTAATTTTGAATTTGATATACAAGGAATGTTTGTTATTTAGTTGTCAGAAGAAAAAAAAAAGAGAAGGAAATGACAAGACAGAAAGTTTGAGAATTACTGCACTTGTAAAATTAGTAAAAATAGTATGAACTTTATACAAGTAGAAAATGTAATTATAAAAGTATTAAAAAAAATAAATAGAAGTTTTAGTTATAATAGTGTTTTTACAAGTAGTAATTTGGAAAAGCAATAACAAGGAAATATTTAGTAGCAATATCAATGGTGGTGATAATAATACGAGTGGAAGTAGTAAGAGAAATATAGTATTACTAAAATTACTAATAGTTGAAATAGTAAGTAAAAAAAGAGTGTTAGTGACAATAATACATATAATAGTTATCTCTGCTA
Source organism: Doryteuthis pealeii (assembly GCA_023376005.1). Classification (NCBI taxonomy): domain Eukaryota; kingdom Metazoa; phylum Mollusca; class Cephalopoda; order Myopsida; family Loliginidae; genus Doryteuthis; species Doryteuthis pealeii. The sequence continues at coordinate 38,560,888 of CM042179.1, forward strand.
TTGTGAGTGTTTTATGAATACCAACAGACTGGAGTATAATTGATAAATATGTGAACATAGCTATAAGATGCAAATTTTCATATTAATGGGTTTTGGCTATTACACAATATAATTCCTTCTGAATAAAATCTCACATTTTCATTCAATGTTGTTTTCTGTTCACAAACAATCATTATCAGGAGGATTGAACATTATCAAGAAAATTGAACATTATCAGGGAGGACAAAACAAATCTGGAAGATTGAACATTATCAAGAAAATTAAATATTATTATCAAGGAGGACTGGACATTATCAGGAAGTTTAAACATTATCAAGGAGGACTAAACAAATCTGGAAGATTGAACATTATCAAAAAAATTAAATATTATCAAGGAGGACTGAACATTATCAGGAAGATTGAACATTATCAAGGAGGACTGAACAAATCTGGAAGATTGAACATTATCAAGAAAATTGAACATTATCAGGAAGTTTGAAAATGAAATATTATTATCAAGGAGGACTGAACGTTATCAGGAAGTTTGAACATTATCAAGGAGGACTGAACAAATCTGGAAGATTGAACATTATCAAGAAAATTAAATATCACTATCAAGGAGGACTTCAAGAAAATTGAACATTATCAGGAAGTTTGAACATTATCAAGGAGGACTGAACATTATCAAGAAAATTAAATATTGCTATAAAGGACGATTGAACATTATCAAGGAGAACTGAACATTATCAAGAAAATTAAATATTGCTATAAAGGACGACTGAACATTATCAAGAACTGAACATTATCAGGAAGATTGAACATTATCAAGAACTGAACATTATCAAGAAAATTAAATATTGCCATAAAGGACGACTGAACATTATTGAACATTAGGAAGACTGAACATTATCAAGAAATTAAATATTCATTGAACTATCAAGAACTGAACATTATCAAGAAAATTAAATATTGCCATAAAGGACGACTGAACATTATCAGGAAGATTGAACATTAGGAAGATTGAACATTATCAAGAACTGAACATTATCAAGAAAATTAAATATTGCTATCAAGAACTGAACATTATCAGAAGATTGAACATTATCAAGAATTGAAATTATCAAAGAAATTAAATATTGCAATAACGGACGACTGAACATTATCAGGAAGATTGAACATTATCAAGAACTGAACATTATCAAGAAATTAAATATTGGTATAAAGGACAACTGGGCATTATCAGGAAGATTGAACATTATCAAGGAGAATTGAATATTATCTACATAAAAACATATATAGACATGCAAACAGGTTTAAATAGTCTTTTTAAGCTTAAAATTTTCTTTGTTTTCTCTTTCCTCACCCAAAAATTATTTCCTTATTGACTGAGTTGTCTGATGTTTTTTTCTCGTTGATGGCCACAATATTTCCCATAATGCATTTCCATTCCATCCTTGATCTGTTGTCTTCATCTTTATTCTCATATACACAATGTGTCCTCTGGCTTTGTCAATCTCAGTAACTTTACCAGATTCAAAAAGCAAATATCAACATTCCTTTTCTGATATAATCTTTCTGATAGTGTTTGTTTGTGAACAGATAAAATGTTAATAATAATAATAATAATAATAAAAATGATAAAAAAAAAAAGATTTTGTTAAAAAGACATGTGAGATATTACATCAAGTTTGTTTGTTAGACAAACAATATTTGTCCTCAACAGATTTTATGCGATGGTATATAGAAAAATATGTCTATTGCCGTTTTATTTGTAGAATCTTTTTTTTCTTTTTTTTTTTCTGTGAAGTTGCAAATAATGTGTGGTTATTTCCTATAACTCCAACATAAACGAAGGGGAACCACTTTTGACTGACAAATTATTTATTTTCCCATTAAACTAACTCTAACCCCTAAACCCATCTTTTTTCCTAGTAGATCAATAAATAAATAATTAATTTATCAGTCAAGAGTGGTTCCCCTTTGTTTATGTTGGAGTTATAGGAAATAACCTAATGTGTTATAACAAAAAATAAATCCTAATAAGATTCTATATTCTTTTGTTGGTACAATGGTACAATTGTGGTCCCATTTTAAGCCTCATCAATTTTTTGGGATAGTCTTATCTGCACTTCATAAAAACAGGAGCCATTTGTCACAATGACCTGCAAATGACCATAGCTGGACGATTGGTCAACAGACATTTCATTTATTTATAAATAGATTTTTATTCACATTGTTTATCATAATTATTTACTTGCTTTAATATTTTTTATCTTTTTTTTTTTTTAAATTTCTTGTTTATCAATAATGTTGTTTTGTTTCACGGCATGTCAACCCTCTTTCAGGTCATCTAAAGCTGTTGCTTAAGTGGTCACCCAATTGAGTATTGAACAGGCTCATTGCTGCTTAACTTTGGTGATCTAGCAGGAACTGGGGCTTTCAGCATGACTTGACAGTAATAAATAGATAGATAGAGGGGGAGAGAGAGAGAGTGGTAGATGAAGAGAGAGAGAGAGAGAGAGTGGTAGATGAACAGACTGAGATAGATAGATAGAGAGAGAGAGAGGTAGATGAACAGACTGAAAGAGAGAGAGAGAGAGAGAGAGAGAGAGAGAGAGATGAACAGACTGAAAGAGAGAGAGAAAGAGAGAGAGAGATGAACAGACTGAAAAAGATAGATAGATGAACAAACTTAGAGAGATAGAGAGAGAGGGGAGAGAGAGAGAGTGGTAGATGAACAGACTGAAAGAGATAGATAGATAGATAGATAGATAGATAGATAGAGAGAGAGTGGTAGATGAACAGGCTTAGAGAGAGATAGATAGATAGATAAAGAGAGAAAGTGGTAGATGAAAAGACTGAGATAGATAGATAGATAGATAGATAGAGATAGATAGATAGATAAAGAGAGAAAGTGGTAGATGAAAAGACTGAGATAGATAGATAGATAGATAGAGATAGATAGATAGATAGATAGATAAAGAGAGAAAGTGGTAGATGAAAAGACTGAGATAGATAGATATAGATATATAGATAGAAAGAGAGATGAACAAACTTAGATTGTTGGTTGTTTTGTTTTGTTTTATGGCATATCAACCTTTTCAGGACATTCAATGCCAAATCAAGTCATTTTTGATAAACAAAAGACTCAGGTTGCTTACAGTACCTTTTTTTTTTTGTACGTTTCAGGACACTCACAACACAACACAAACTAATCGAACTCTAACAGGCATTCCAAAAAAACTCTGTCCTAAATTTTACATATGAACTAAACAATAATAATCAACTCCTGTTCCTTGATGTATTGATCGACACTAACAATAACACTTTTACAACAAATCCATATAAAAAGCCTATAACTGTTAACTCCACTACTCTTAATTTTAATAGTGAGTGTCCTGAAAGGTACAAAAAAAAGCTATAATAAAAAAACCTAATATATCACGCAAAACTCGATAAAAAGAAATATATATATATATCTTAATCTGGTATTCTTACAACAGGCATAGGCAACCTTTTTCGTTTAGTGGGCCACATGAGGAGACATGGCTCATGATGAGGCAGCCCGCACTACTAAAAAAAATTCAAGATAAAAAAAAAAACTCAATCATTTTCACTACAGAAGACCATATGCGTAAGCAACTGTCTTAGAAATAAGGAGAAGATGATTTTTTTTCCCTCTTTTGTAAAAAGATCTTTTCTTAAAAAAAAAAAATGAAGTCTTAGGTAGGGTCATTTAGAAAACACCACAGGGGTCACAGTTTACCCATAACTGCACAGATCCATGGATTTGTGTCTGAATGATTGCCTGGGCAAGGTTATATAGGGAGACCAGCAATAAGTCTCCACCCACCCACACTGTTTTAGAGATGATGGCATCTCTTTGGTAAAAAGATCTTTTCTATAAAAAAAATTGAAGTCTTAGGTTGGGTCATTCAGAAAGCACTGTGGGTCATATATGACCTGTGGGCCACAGTTTGCTCAGGATTTAAATCAAGGTAGTCAATATTAGTGAGGCTTAAAAATTAAAAAAAAACAAAAAAACAATAGAATATAAAACAAAGGAACCACAAGTGTACTATTATACCTTCTTAATCACTATAATTAATAACTATATCATATCAATATATATCTAATAATATTTGTAATAACAGAAAACAGTAATAAGTAGAAAATAATCATGTTTAAGAAATATAGTCCAGGTTAACCCAAATTAAAAAGTTTTTCTTAGAACTTATTTTTTTAATGCAAACATCATTGGGGAATGAAACGTTTTGGTAAATGGGTTAAAGCCTGGCCAAGTTCACCAAGACTTTTCTCGTTCCCCAATGATACCTGCATCGGAAAAATAAGGTAAAAAAAAAAAGAAAAAAGTTTGACTTCAGGTTACCCTTACTGCACTTTTAACCTGGATTAGTAATATAAATAGTATTAATAATTGATTAGCAATAGTTAGTAAGTTTAGAAATACTATTTCTAATTGTAGTTGGAATAACAATAACTAGGAATTATTGGATAAATTACATTGCAAAATTACTTGAAATTTAGTTAAAATAATTACTTAAATAGGTACCATTATAGTATATAGCCTACAAAATCATGTCTCTCTTATAGTATGTGGCCTACCTTTTAAATGTGGCCTACCTTTTGAATGTGGCCTACAAAATCATGTCTCTTATAGTATGTGGCCTATGAAATCATGTCTCTCTTATAGTATGTGGCCTAACTTTTAAATGTGGCCTACCTTTTAAATGTGGCCTATGAAATCATGTCTCTCTTATAGTATGTGGCCTACCTTTTAAATGTGGCCTATGAAAACATGTCTCTCTTATAGTATGTGGCCTACCTGTTATGAATGTGGCCTATGAAATCATGTCTCTCTATAGTATGTGGCCTACCTTTTAAATGTGGCCTATGAAATCATGTATAGTATGTAGCCTACCATAAAAAGCATCATAAGGTTATAATAATAAGTGCTAACCCTATTTCAGAATTTTAGAATATTTTAGAATTAAATTCATGTGAATTATGGATAAATTCTTTTTTAATCATTCTTAATTACTATATACAGCTTATGACTGAATTGCATTTCTTAGTGAATATACTCTTACTGAGGTAGGACACATTCAAACTTAGGGAATCAAAAAGGTGCAGAATTGCATTTCTTGAAATTGATATAAAAATAATTAGTTTCAATAAATTGCCTACTACATATATTTATAATATACTCTTACTGAGGTAGGACACATTCAAACTGGGTAGGCCACATAATATAACAGAATCAAAAAAGGAGCTTATGATGAATTGCATCTCAGGTAGGGGAGCTTATGAGTGAATTGCATTTCTTGAAATTGAATATATGTGAAAAATAATTAGTTTCAATAAATTGCCTACTACATATATTTATAAATATACTCTTACTGAGGTAGGACACATTCAAACCGGGTAGGCCACATACTATAACAGAATCAAAAAGGTAGGTCACATACTATATACAGCTTATGAGTGAATTGCATTTCTTGAAATTGAATATATGTGAAAAATAATTAGTTTCAATAAATTGCCTACTACATATATTTATAAATATACTCTTACTGAGGTAGGACACATTCAAACCGGGTAGGCCACATACTATAACAGAATCAAAAGGTAGGTCACATACTATATACAGCTTATGAGTGAATTGCATTTCTTGAAATTGAATATATGTGAAAAAATAATTAGTTTCAATAAATTGCCTACTACATATATTTATAAATATACTCTTACTGAGGTAGGACACATTCAAACCGGGTAGGCCACATACTATAACAGAATCAAAAATCTTGAGGGGGAATGCCGATGGGATTGACGCAATTTTTGTGCTTACCAACCATGAGCTTTGGCTTATGTGTGGGCCGACGTTAAAACGAGACCTTGTGTCCAGCACCCATAAGTGGGATGAGAGGCAAATAAACACTACGAATTGATAAACTGAAGTTGATTTGCTATAATTTTTACTTGTGTCATAGATGCACTAAACAACCTTAGTAAATTAATATAATTCTCCTAGACTGGTTTCCCTATGAAGGTTTTAAAAAATTTAGTCTGCCCTACTATTTACTCATAGTTTAGGGGAGAAGAGATTCATACCTTTCCTTAAGACATTAGTGCAAAGTTAAATACAAACAGCCTTTGTATTATATATATATATATATATATATATATATTATATATATATATAGCATTCATCTTCACTGTGAAAACATTTTCAATGGCCATAATTGTATTATTCACTCCTGCAATTGTTTTTAATTAGAATTAACCCTGATGATCCTTTTTGGTGAAACTTAAGATGGTTATATATATATATATATATATATATATATATATATATATATATATATATATATATCATTTTTATATATTGTCCACTCCTGAATTATGCTCTGCTTACTATTGTTAATCAATTAAATCCCTTGCCCCCAGATATCACCCCGCCGAAAGAAAGAAAAAAAAAATACCAAAAAATCAGGGAATTAACCGAATTTAATGAAATTTACAGTGTTGATATATTAATGAATAAAAGATATAATTCACTTGTTATTTTACTTAAAAACTTTTACATTTTTTTCAGGTCAGTTAACTTTGAACCATGTATCTTTAAGAATCCGTGTTACACCTCAAAGTTAACTGACCTGAAAAACATTTTTGTTTCCATCTTTTCATATTAACACAACCATAGTAAGTGTAAGAATTCTACTACTAATACTAAAGTAGGAATTCTTGTACTTACAATGGCAATATCAACAATAGTAACAGATATAAAACTAATCATAGAAGTTAAACGGGTATATTCACAGAGTTCCGTCCCGGCTTCCTGCCTCAAAAACCGCTAGCTGGTGGCTGCTGAAAAAAAAAAAAAAACACCAGCTACGATAGAAGTCTGAATCCGAAGCAGTGTCACTTGAAACAAAAAACTAGGGTTGGGTTGGTGAATACAGGGTGACCCAGAAAAAAAACAGAACCCACAAATTTTGTAATAAAACTGTTAATTTTAACTAGGGGGGTTTAGGGTTAGGGTTAGTGTTAGATTTTCGGGGAAAACACCCTAAGTTGGTTGTTTTTGTTTTTTGGGGTTTTTTTTTCAAGTGACACTGCTTCGGCTATGGACTTCAATCGTAGCTGTTTTTTTTTTTTCAGCAGCCACGGGCTAGCGGTTTTTGAGGCAGGAGGCTGGGATGGTACTCCGCTATGAGTACCAGTTAAATAAAAATAGTATAAGAAGAATAGTAGAAAAAAATAAATGGAAATATTAATTTACATTAATGATAGTTCACTTACTAATAAACAATATAACCCAATACCCAGTAGAATTATTCAAGGGGAGGGGGCTTCCAAAATAAGGTATACACAATTTAAGATTAGTATGAATATTCATTATATGTAAAAACTTCTGTCCCATATAAAAGGACATTAGTGAGATCTAAATATAGCAATTTCTGTAAATGACCCATGATTGGGACAATGGCATCTGGACCAATAGGATACTACAATTAGAAATAGTATTCTAAAAGTTACTATTATATTAAAAGTAATTAATTTTAAGTAATAACATTAGAAAAAGAAATAATTAATTTTAAGTAATAACATTAGAAAAAGAAATAATTAATTTTAACTAATAACATTAGAAAAAGAAATAATTAATTTTAAGTAATAACATTAGAAAAAGAAATAATTAATTTTAAGTAATAACATTAGAAAAAGAAATAATTAATTTTAAGTAATAACATTAGAAAAAGACATTGTCGCAATACTAGAAATATAAATAGTACTAAATCTTATAATTATCTTGTGATAAGAATTACCTTTTCTATTACTTATATTCTGATTTGAAAACTATATAATAACTAATAATAGTAGTACTATTAATTATAATTCTGGCATCTGGTTTTGTGATAATAAATGGTAGTACTTTTTTCCCAATGTAGAATCATTAATCGGGAGAAATAGGTATTAAATATATCCAATGAGAATTTTTCTTTGACTTGATGGCTGACTCTCTCTCTCTATTTCATTTTGAATTTAACCATCTTAATTTGTTTTGTCTTTTTGGTGTCCACTAGTCAGCAATAAAAAATTATTTCAGGTATTTGTCCTCCTTGCACTCCAGTACCATTTGTGCTGTCGGACGAACACTGAAACTGAAAGGTCACTTTTCCACACTGACACTCAACCATACCCTCTTGTCCAAAATAGCTCAACTCAGCACCATCCAGAACTGCACTAGCTGTATAAAACATATCTGCCTCCACAGAGATTGGCTTCTCAAACGTGACCGGGAACGTTGAACTGGAACCGTCTGAGAAGAAGCTGGTATAATTCTCACCCATTATCGAACCGTTTTTCTTGAGCTCGATTTTGACCTGATATTCAGCAGCACCATTACTAGAACCATACAACCCAAAACCCACAATAAATATTCGCCTGTCCACAGAAAACTGAATGCTGTCACAGCGACCTCGGTAACGCCATTGGTTACTTCGGTAAGCTGAGGATTGGAATCGTCGACACTTTTGGGGCCGAAGCCCTGTTCGTTGGTGATGTATAAAAGGTAGTCGAGGTTTATTATGAGCTGTGAAATGCAAGAATATGTCTGTTGTCTCTTTTAGGCTTATTATACCAGATTGTGCAGGTCCATTAGCAAAGTCTTCCAATGACATAGCAGGCAGACGTATATAATAAATAGCAGATTTCAGAACATTCCTTTTATTCTCTGGGGTGAGTTCAAGATCTTGTCGAAGACATTCAGCTTCTGCCCACTGACAGGCTGCATTAAATATTGATACTTCTTTGACATTCAAAGTGTCCCTAGCCAAGACCGACTGCAATGTTGCATGGTCAATCTCGCAAAAGCTTTCCGATTTAAGAGCTTCCTCCGCCTGAGCATCAATAACTTCCCAACATTGCTGTGTTAACTCTTCTTCCTCAAAGAAAAGTCCATGACTGAGTGAAACACAAGCGTTTCTAGCGCTCAGGGTTGTCCCCATGTACTGGACACAGGCCTTTGTCAGATAGGGGATGAGATATTTCTTTGCCGCGTATAAAGTCGACCAAACATTGTCAACATTTAGTTGGATTTCGTCGCAATAAATATATCTGAAAAATAGATGAAAAACAATAATAAATAATTTTGTTACAAATTTTCGAGATGAGGTTTGATATTTATCATTAGGATTTTTCGGACTGTTGTCCTCATCTCTATTGTGAAAGATACATAGAGATGCTGATAGGTACGCAATCCTGAGTCCCTTACGCACAAAAATCTAAAAGGACGCAGGAAAATCTTATCCATGGGCCCCAGTGTTTTTCTTTTTTCTTCCCTCACCATTTAAAGCTAACTGTAAATACATTTAAATAGTTTCTTAGAAATGAATTATACAGGATAAGTTAGAAGGTAGGAGTTAGACAGCTTTAGTTGGGACCTATTAATTTTCCTGAGGACTCATTCAAAGCAAATATGTGCATCCCAGGACACACTAAATCAAAAAACTATCAGCATCACTGTACATAAATTTGATTAATTTCTAAATGTTTCTCCAGATTATAAATAAAAACCCTACAATTTATTAAGAAACTTTAGTTGGGATCCATCAAATTTCCTGGGGACTCATTCAAAGCAAATATGTGTATCCCAGGATACACTAAATCAAAAAACTATCAGCATCACTGTACATACACAACATTTTGGCTGTTGTACCCTCTGACCCATTTCAGGTGTTACTTGTCAAACTATTAAAAATGATTTCCTAAGTTGAATCATTGCCATGCTTGGATAGACAAGGTACACCTGAAGAAGTTTGTTTGTTTATTGATTTTAACGGCATATCAACCCGTCCTGGGTTATGTCATGCCTAACGGTTATGATGTAATACATATTGTGTATTTATATATATACTTTTAGTAATTGGTTTTAACAATGTGTTAACATTATTGGGGGTTATGTTGTATGGTATTGATTTGTTTCATGTCTATATTCTATGGTATAATTTTATTTCCTTCAAAAGGCATATCAACCCGTCCTGGGTTATGTCATGCCTAACGGTTAGGAAGTAATACATATTGTGTATTTATATTTATACTTTTTAGTAATTGGTTTTAACAATGTGTTAGCATTATTGGGGATTATGTTGTATGGTATTGATTTGTTTCATGTCTATATTCTATGGTATAATTTTATTTCCCTCAAAAAAGAGAGAATATCCTCCATGTTGACATTTTCAAACAGATCTTTCATATTGTTTGCATTAAAATAACAGTTTCTGATGTGAGCAAAAAACCTGCATTCCATGAATAAGTGTTTAACTGTCAAAGGTGTTTGACATGTTTCACATTGTGGTTGTTGTTCTTGTGTGAGTATATAGGAGTGCGTTAGTCTTGTATGACCAATGCGTAATTGGGACACAATGACTTGTTCCTTTCTAGACTTCCTTAAAGTTGGTCTCCAGCCTCCCAAGATGGGTTTGATTAGGAAGAGTTTATTGTGGGTACACTTGAAGAAGGCCAGAGGGTACAACAGTCAAAACGTTGTGTATGTATGTTTAACAATAGAGATGAGGACAACCGTCTGAAAAATCTAAATAGTAAATGATGAATAAAATGTAATTTTATCATACATTATACATTGCTGTTGGCATCCTTCTACATGAGTGGCTGAACAGCCCAATTTTTGAATGGCAATCTCTGGTGCAGTGACTGCAAACAAACAGTAATGCTTGCTGGAAAGAAGAAAAAAAAGAAAAAGAAAAGAGGAAATAAGCCCCCACAGAAAAGAGAGCCAGAAGGAAGGAGAGACTCCTTCCTTCTGGTTCTCTTTTCTGTGGTGGCTTATTTCCTCTTTTTTTTCTTTTTCTTTCCTTTTTTTTTTATACATTATCTTTATAATTATTATTATGTATTTGAATTTTTTGGATTTATTCAATAAAGGATTGTCAAGTATTAATGTTTATCAGTAATTAATTCATTTTATTTCTCTTGCATTTTATTGTAACTTTCAAACGTATTGAAAAATGTGAATAAGAATGACAATGTAAGAGTTATTATAAAAAGCAATTTATTATTGGATCATTTCCATCCACTAAGGACAATGGTGTAGTGTCCAAAATAAAAAATAAAAATTTTATCTGCATCTGTGCAAGTGACTCTGCAGGTCAATTCTTGAGTGACAGTCTTTGGTGCACTGAATGCACACAAACTGTGATGCTTTCTGGGGCTGCTGGCTTCTCTCTCTTTCTGGGTTTCTTTGCTGTCAAGGCTACTCTCCTCTCTGCATCTGCGCAAGTGACTGTGCAGGCCAATTCTTGAGTGATAGTCTTTGCACATATTTATTAAAATCAAATTTTTAATATCAATATGCAAATTAGCCTTCCTGTTCACACTGTAAACAGCTATTTTGTTATATATATATATAAATACAATTGCATGTTATTAGCATGTAGACCCGCCCCTCGGGTGGGGATTGCTATAATTAACGGCGTCGACCCAAGGGAGCCCCCCCCCCCAGGCAACACCTGCCCCCTTGATTTAAAGGGGCAGGGCTGGGTTTAATGCCCAGCACCTGAGGCACCCCCTTGAGGGGAAATGCCCCCTTGATTTAAAGGGGCAGGGCTGGGTTTATTGCCTAGTGCCTGATGCGCCCCCATGGGGGGGGGGATGCCGACAGGATCAACGCAATTTTTCACCCACCACCCATGAGTTTCGGTTTGTGGGTGGTCCCACATTAACAGGGCCTTGTGCCTAACCCATACATGTGGGGTACAAGGTAAATACCATGTAGATAAGGCCAACAGTATTGATAATATTAAACAATTTTATTAATAATTGAGGAGAATGTGAGGTAAATAACAAAGGGAATTGTGACTTGAGTAGTGATATAGTTTCGGTTAAAGACAGACAACACACACAATCTCCATTATAATAAGATTATAATTACCTGAGTAAATTTAAGAATGCATCAGCCTGAATATCTGTGATGTGTATATCACTGGTGTCATTTTGATCGGCTAGTGCTCCATAAAACATGGCAAAAAACACTGAGCTTGCGGTTGCCAACACATACTTATGTGCACATATTGTAGTGTTACCTAAAATGAACCGAACATCGGACATCAAAGGATTGTTAAACATCACAGCATTTCGTTCCCTTACAGTTGTCATGGATGCCTGCCAGTTAATTTCTTGACTAGCCTTTGAAGTCGGCAAAGTCTTTGGGGAAGAAGCTCTCTCCTTCCAGTTGTTGGAACTTGTGTTATACTCAGATCGCGTTTTTGAAGCCTTTGGTATATTCTTCTGGAGGTCATAGTTCAGCGGAACTTCCTGGTTAATCTCGTCATTGTCTTTGATTTCTTTTATAGGCATACATTGCTTTCCCTCAGACATGGTGGCCTTACCCATGAACTCTGAAATTTAACAAAAAAATAAAAATAAATAAATAAAAACAGAATTTTTTTTTTTTTTTGTTTTGCTTTTCTTTTCTTCTTTCAAGTGTAAATAAAATAAGAACTTATGAGGCTAAGTTTCTGTACTTGACGCTCAGCAACGCGAGTTTGTTTTCAGGGTAATTTTTTGAGGAAGTGCGTCCCGGTCTCCTGCCTCAAAAACTGCTACCCGGTGACTATCAAAATAACAACCCCAGCTCTTCGTAATTCTTGTTTATTTATCATAATTTGTCGTAATTCTTGTTTAGATATGAAGATGGATATATAGTTTAGAATAGACTGAGATAAATAGACAGATAGATAAACAGACAAAATAATATAGATAGATATGAACAAATGGAGATAGATAGATATTTTCGACAAGTAAATGTATTGGGGGGTGGGTCGGTTCTTTTTTTGTCGTAATTCTTGTTTATTTAAACTAAAAACAAGACATTAAACAAACAGGAATAAAAATAAATCTTATTATTTAAAGTAATATAGATAAATATGAACAAATTGATATATATATATATATATATATATATATATATATATATATATATAGATAGATAGATAGATATGAAGATGGATAGTTTTGAATAGACTGGGCTTGGTCGTTATTTCTTTAGTCACCGGGTAGCAATTTTTGAGGCAGGAGATCGAGACGCACTTCCTCATAAATTACCGTTTTCTGTTCTTAATCTATTTTGATATTGGAAATGCCAATTAAGATACAGTATTTTCTCTAAATAGAAAACTGTAATGTTACCAATTAAAATCATTTAACGTTGAATTAACTGTAACTTTCTAATTTTATGTATTAATTAGTCTTATTCGGACTATTGTCCTCATCTTTATTGTTATCTGCACAACGTTTCAGCTTATGTGCCCTCTGGCCTTCTTCAGGTTATTTCTTGTTGGACATGGGAGCCTTCTCAAACTTGGGAACCTTCCTGTTGTAATCGGGAGCCATCCCGAGTCCGACAAGAAATACCCAAAGAAGGCCAGAGAGCCCATTAGCCAAAATGTTGTACAGATAACAATAAAGATGAGGACAATAGTCGAATAATCCAAATAATACTAATTATCAAGCCTCATCTCAAACATTAAGAGAAATAGTGTAGATAACAATAAAGATGAGGACAATAGTCCGAATAATCCAAATAATACTAATTATCAAGCCTCATCTCAAAAATCCAGAGAAATAGTGTAGATAACAATAAAGATGAGGACAATAGTCCGAATAATCCAAATAATACTAATTATCAAGCCTCATCTCAAAAATTCATAGAAATAGTGTAGATAACAATAAAGATGAGGACAATAGTCCGAATAATCCAAATAATACTAATTATCAAGCCTCATCTCAAAAATTCATAGAAATAGTGTAGATAACAATAAAGATGAGGACAATAGTCTGAATAATCTAAATAATACTAATTGTCAAGCCTCATCTCAAAAATTCAGAGAAATAGAGTAGATAACAATAAAGATGAGGACAATAGTCCGAATAATCCAAATTATCAAGCCTCATCTCAAAAATTCAGAGAAATAGTGTAGATAACAATAAAGATGAGGACAATAGTCCGAATAATCCAAATAATACTAATTATCAAGCCTCATCTCAAAAATTCATAGAAATAGTGTAGATAACAATAAAGATGAGGACAATAGTCCGAATAATCCAAATAATCCAAATTATCAAGCCTCATCTCAAAAATTCAGAGAAATAGTGTAGATAACAATAAAGATGAGGACAATAGTCCGAATAATCCAAATGATACTAATTGTCAAGCCTTATCTCAAAAATCCAGAGAAATAGTGTAGATAACAATAAAGATGAGGACAATAGTCTGAATAATCCAAATAATACTAATTATCAAGCCTCATCTCAAAAATTCAAAAAAATTTCTAATTTTAGTTTAGACAATTAAACTTTTTTCTCATGTACTTAACTCTTCACTTACTTTAAACCGCTCACAGTGGCTCTCACAGCACTGCGATCCTATTGTAAACAAAGTACAAAAACTGATGGTTCATTATAATTGAGCAGAAAAAGTCTTCTCGTTGTTTTTCATAGATTGGGATCTAGGTGGCAAAGAAAATGTCCCATATTTTTTTTACTTATTCAAGCTCTTTCAACCATTTCACTGGTCGTTCTCGGGGGGACTTGTTGGTTATAGTGTTTATTGGGGTTTTTGACAGTTTATTCATTTGGACTCTCGTAACTAAACGACAAAAAACAAAACAAAAAAAAAAAAAACACAACTTCAATTAAGCCAAAAGTAGGAGAATGGAAGCCAGGATATAGATAATCCCAAGAAGAAGAAGTAATACTGGATCAGCTGTGTATTGGCTATACAAGAGGATTAACCACAGTGAGAAACATGTCAAACACCTTGCACTGTCAAACATTTCCTCATAGAATGTGGAGCTTTCATTACAAACAGAATGAAATATTTCAATGCAAATAATATGAGGGATCTGTTTGAGAATAAGTGGATGACATTTTATCCTTCTTGAGAGAAATAAAAATATACCGAAAATTATGAATCAGATATAAAATACATCGAAAAAACTATTGAAAAAAATAAACCTGTAAAGGAAACTTGAGTAGCTACTTTTATCTCATGCTCTAACAGTTTCTGGTATTAAATAACCCCACAGGGTTGATATGCCATGAAACAAAAACAGGCAAGTGACAACAAGTCTTATCAGGACTCTCCTCAGTATTCTAGTGAATCTCAATAGTGCTGTGGACTGGAAAGTCTCAATTCTTTTATGGATTTCTAATTACCCTAGCTTCACTTTTAGATTCTTGAGGATTGTTCTAAATATTCTAACTATAAATGGTAATACTTTCACCTTCATATTAGACAAGTTGTATACTTTTTAGTTTTTAGCTCTCTGGCAAGGTCCTGATATTTCGATTTTTTTTTTTTCCCCCCACTTTCCTTTATTTTAACTCTATGAGCTGCTGGAACAACAAAGTTCACTAGCTGACATGTTCGTTTCTTCTTATTATGAGGGTGAGTCAAAAAGTAATGCCATTTTGTTTAGGACAGGTATAATTACCAACACAGGAACATGTATCATACATCAAAATGAAGCTGGTCCTCTGTGGATCACATCCCTACTTTTCTCTCAATAGCAATGTTTCACCTTCAAATAAGAGCATGTATCTCTGTCCCGTAAAATTCTGTTGACTGTTCTTTGAGCCCCTTCTTCACTACAGATTTCACTTCCTCGTCACTGGAATAATGTTTGCCTCTCAAACCCTCTTTCATGGGGCTGAAGAGATGAGTGATTTTGGGAAAAATGAGGTATAATAGTAAATAGGGTAGAATCTGAATTCAAGAATGTAAATTTTATCCTTAGAACTGCAAAAGTTTTAAGTTTTTCGTTGTTTTTTTTATTTTAACTTTGTAATATATCAGAAGATTTATATAAATTTCTATACGTGATTTATTCTAGTTAAAAAAAAAACAAAAAAAAAAAAACATGAATTTTGAATTTTGCTGAAAAATGTCATAACATTATTCTTTGTCAAACTTTTATTTGTTTTTTTTAATTGAATTGTCAAAAAAAAACTTTTTTTTTCAAAGAAATCTTATATAATCATTCAGACTTTTATCTTTATATAAAAAATTAAAAATCGTTTTTGTCCGTTCATTTTTTCAGATTTAATAAAATAAAATGGGAGGGGGAACCTCGTAAAAAATTTCCCCTAATATATTTTAGGAAAAATCTAATTATCGAAATTTACATGAAAATTTGACTCTTAATTGATTTTTCACAGAATCTTTTTTTTAAGCCTCTAGTCGTAACTTGTTTTTGGCTACGTTAAATTTCAATTGATTTAACGGTGCAAAAATGTAAACATTGTTTTTCGTTTATAAGTTTCGTTATTTCCGTAAGCTGAAATTTAAAAAAAATCATCAGAAGTTTTTTTTTTAATGTTTCTTCTATTGAATGGTCCAAAAATTTTGAAGATAATATTAACCTTTATCCAAGTTTCATTGTGTTAAATATTGGGGGGAGGGTGTTTAAATTTTACACGGCAAATTGGACATCCCTAAAGGACTGAAATATAAACATCTACGTAGTATGTAACTTTCGTCTGGTTTGGTATGTCTATTTTAATGGATTCCATAACCAATATACTTTATAATCATCATCATTACTATCAATATCGCGATAATTACTATTGGTGATGATGATGATGTTTATACACTGACCTATATACGTAGTATAAGCCCAATGAAACAATATAATTTATTATTATTATTATTTTAAAATTCAAATTGTAACGCCAGTTTATTAATTTAATTGTAGAAAATCGAGGAATTTTTTTTACGTTGAATCAACGTTTTTTTGACAATATTAATTTTTTTTTTAATTCGTCGCAAAATAAATAAATAAATAAAAATAATGGTTTATAATAAAAAGAGAAACACATTTTGATTTTTTTGTTTGTTTTGTTTTAAGTAGAATTGGTCTGTTTTTGGCAAAACAATAAATTTATAAATTATAATAACATTTTCATTAAATTTTTGTATTTTTACCAATATTTAATTTTTCTCATTTACTTTTTTTTTTCTTACCAAAATTATATTGGGGGGGGGGAATGAAATTATTTGATTTTAATTTAATTACGTTTAAAAATAAAATGACAGTGTCTAAAACTACGCCACAATTCTCCACGTTTTGTGTTCTTTTTAAATTATATTCACAAGAAACGACATTATTCATAATAATTAAAAACGCACAAAATATTAAAGCGAACTACATCCACACCTGTTAGTACTTAGCAGTGGTTGCTATTATTATTATTGTTATTCACACTACATTACCCTCCAGGTGCATTCTTACCCACACTATTTTTTAAAACTTAAACTTCTCAAAATCTCACGAATAATTTCCAAAAACGTCTATAGACGAAATTAATTATATCCTAATTAGGCATCCATACATTTTTTCTCTAAAGTGGGTCACTTAGGGCTTCTGGCTTTTCCGGAGGGGTTTTTGTATCATAAAGTACATGAGGCGAATTGAGTTTGATTTTATTAATAAAATCTTTATATGTGCTTCATGATTTGTGCTTTTACAGCTGCTAATAAAGAAAAACAGAGTAACTTTAAGTTTTCTTAAGTAATATATTTAATAAGATATAAAAAAAATAGGTGTTTATTCCTCCCTCCCCCGCTTTTTAAAAGAACGTTTCTCTGATGTAATATGCACTTCCCGTCTACCAACTTTTTTTCATATTCAGCATATTCTTTTTTCCTCCAGCACTGGAGCAGATATTTTGGGTAATTCATATATAACTAACTATTCTTAAATATCATGCAGGTCAACGTTTTGCGTTTAAGCATTAAACAGAAAAAGAAAAAAAAAAGAATTAAAAGAAAAACACTACTTTTTTTTCGTTAGTAGTTAGTTACGTGAAATTTTGGCGCAACATAATCTTACCCAAATTTCCTTCCAGTTTAATATGCTCCTTAGGAAATATGCAATATATAACAGGAGCAAAGTTTAATAATAACAATTTATTTCACACAGTAATTAAATCAATCATTAAAAACTAAAAATAGATTTTAATATCAATTTTATTTATATTTATTAAAAAGTTGTTCCAACAGAAATAATTTCTACTTTATTTTTGTATCATGGAAACAGATCTAAAAATAACTTTCATTTATCTTATTTTACAGGGAGGTCCGAAAGTCTTGTCACCTCTACATATTGTCTTATTAACTTATATTATTTTTTTGTTTTATTATATAATACTAGCAAAAAAAAAAAAAAACACCCTCCGGGCGGTGTAAAAATTAATTTTTGAAAGTTATTGCTCAAATGTCCAATTATTATCAGATAGTTTGCCAGGAGCGATGACCAATAGGGATGGGTGGTGAGAGAGAGAGGGATCATCAGAATCTGTACTGTCAGTGTGACATGGTGATGATGATGATGATGATGATGACCAATAGGGATGATGATGATGATGACCAATAGGGATGGGTGGTGAGAGAGAGAGGGATCATCAGAATCTGTACTGTCAGTGTGACATGGTGATGATGATGATGATGATGATGATGACCAATAGGGATGATGATGATGATGACCAATAGGGATGGGTGGTGAGAGAGAGAGGGATCATCAGAATCTGTACTGTCAGTGTGACATGGTGATGATGATGATGATGATGATGATGACCAATAGGGATGATGATGATGATGAGATCATCAGAATCTGTACTGTCAGTGTGACATGGTGATGATGATGATGATGATGATGACCAATAGGGATGGGTGGTGAGAGAGAGAGGGATCATCAGAATCTGTACTGTCAGTGTGACATGGTGATGATGATGATGATGATGATGATGACCAATAGGGATGATGATGATGATGCAATAGGGATGGGTGGTGAGAGAGAGAGGGATCATCAGAATCTGTACTGTCAGTGTGACATGGTGATGATGATGATGATGATGATGATGACCAATAGGGATGGGTGGTGAGAGAGAGAGGGATCATCAGAATCTGTACTGTCAGTGTGACATGGTGATGATGATGATGATGATGATGATGACCAATAGGGATGGGTGGTGAGAGAGAGAGGATCATCAGAATCTGTACTGTCAGTGTGACATGGTGATGATGATGATGATGATGATGATGACCAATAGGGATGGGTGGTGAGAGAGAGAGGGATCATCAGAATCTGTACTGTCAGTGTGACATGGTGATGATGATGATGATGATGATGATGACCAATAGGGATGGGTGGTGAGAGAGAGAGGGATCATCAGAATCTGTACTGTCAGTGTGACATGGTGATGATGATGATGATGATGATGATGACCAATAGGGATGATGATGATGACCAATAGGGATGGGTGGTGAGAGAGAGAGGGATCATCAGAATCTGTACTGTCAGTGTGACATGGTGATGATGATGATGATGATGATGATGACCAATAGGGATGATGATGATGATGACCAATAGGGATGGGTGGTGAGAGAGAGGGATCATCAGAATCTGTACTGTCAGTGTGACATGGTGATGATGATGATGATGATGATGATGACCAATAGGGATGGGTGGTGAGAGAGAGAGGGATCATCAGAATCTGTACTGTCAGTGTGACATGGTGATGATGATGATGATGATGATGACCAATAGGGATGATGATGATGATGACCAATAGGGATGGGTGGTGAGAGAGAGAGGGATCATCAGAATCTGTACTGTCAGTGTGACATGGTGATGATGATGATGATGATGATGATGACTTTTTATTGAATACATAAAAAAGTACATTGTATGTGTCATGTAAGATACAAGTTTCCACTGGAGTACATTAGGTCATTTGAGACAAAAACTGCTTCAGGCGGTAGAAATTCATTCAGCAGAAATAAATATAGCAAAATACATTCTTTGTGAAACTGTATATATATATATATATATATATATATATATTAAATTTTTACTTGAAGGCACTTACAACGCATGTATCGCATAAAATTCGATACTTTTTCTTATAGAAAATGAACTTGACAAGTGTAATCCCAACAAAGGATGGTTCGATGTGTAGAATACCGTACAGACTGTTTCGACTTTATTAAGTCTCATCAGCGGTATATACTAACGATTTCCCTCCGACAGAAATCGAAACCGGGACCTCAGCAGACACAGTGAAACACTAGTGAAACACCTTATCGCCTCGGCCACAGTACACAGCTGACCATCCTAGCGAAATTAAGCCTGTCAAGTGATACTCACGCCTCTACCATAATAGGTAAGGGGGCGTTATTGAGAGAATAATAACATGATGAGACTTAATAAAGTCGAAACAGTCTGTACGGTATTCTACACATCGAACCATCCTTTGTTGGGATTACACTTGTCAAGTTCATTTTCTATCAGAAAAAGTATCGAATTTTATGCGATACATGCGTTGTAAGTGCCTTCAAGTAAAAATTTAATATATACTTTATCCGCAACGTTTCTAAATAAACAAACATCAAAAATCTTATATATATATATATATATATATATATATACATACTAGCTAAAGTACCCAGACCATGACCGGACTAAAATGAAATTTGGAACAGCAGGGAGTGAGAGAGAAAGTGGAAGACAGTAGTTAGAGAGGGGGTAAGAGGAAAATAATTCTTGAAACTACAATCATTGAGAATTTGTATATTTCAGGATTTGTATTTTCTGATTTATAGTTTAAAATTATTACATATTACTATACAACAAATTGAAAGTATTCATTTGTATATTTGTTTTTTTTTGTTTGTTTTTTTTTGTAAATTTTGTAACATCACATGTACCTAATAGAAAAACTTAACAATGTAATATATATTTAAATTACAACCGAATTAGACACATGTAAGGAAAGGAAAATAAGATAAACAAAAATATTGTTACTTAATGTGATACACGTTCTTGTAAGTATACCCAATTTGTTGAAAAATCCTTGTTTTTACAAAACAATTTTAACCCCCCTTCACAAAAAAATTGCCAAAAATCTGCTCCGACCAATCTATGAATAAGTATTTGTCAATTTTATTTCATTTTTACTTTTAGCCCTTAAAAAACTCTAATAATAACAGAAGCTCAGAATTAAAATTCTGTTCATATTAGTAGTTGAAAGATTTCACCATTTTATTCAAATGAAAAAGTAACCATAAACTTGTTTTGAAACAATTTTAATTTTTCCAAAATTTTTTGTACATGACAACAATTCACATCTAGTTCTTAATTGCATGTTGAGTTTAAAAAGAAACTGAGAATCGAAAATTTAAATTCTTCGTATTGCAATATCTATTTTTGCTTAAACTTAAGATAGTATTTTAAAAACATTGTTTAAAAACGTTTTGGTGGACCTGATCATCTAATTTAAAAAAAAAAAAATTTTTTTTCCTTCAGTGGATTATTATCGATTACACACCAATCTATCAGATTGTAAAAAAAATTCTTAAAAGTTCTTTATTTTTTTAGTTTTCACGGGTGCTCATTTCCTCGTATAAGTTTATAGTAAATCGATCCCCCATATCGGAACCGCTTGAACGGAACCCAAATTATTTATTTATTTTCCCATTAAACTAACCTTAAACCCCAACCCTAAACCCCTAGTTAAAATTAACAGTTTTATTACAAAATTTATGGGTTCTGTTTTTTCTGGGTCAACGGTATACAGGGTGACCCAGAAAAAACAGAACCCAAATTATTTATTCATTTTCCCATTAAACTAACCCTAAACCCCAACCCTAAACCCTAGATCCCCATAGTTAAAATTAACAGTTTTATTACAAAATTTGTGGGTTTTGCTTTTTCTGGGTCACCTTAATTTTGACACCTTTGTGCAAGTTCAGCCCAACTGTTAAGGTAGAGCAGTTCCGATATGGAGGATTGATTTACTATAAACTCATACGGGGAAATGAGCACCCCTGAAAACTCAAATAATTTTTATTTTTTAAATATGATAGATTGGTGTGTAATTGATAATAATCCATTGAAAGAAAAAAAAATCTAGATGGGGGGGTCCAGATGGTCATGTCCGCCAACGTTTTCAGTAGTTCTCTAAAAAATTAAGACTTTTTTTTAGCATTAGTATTAATTACAAAACAACAATTTTCATAAAAGTTCAAATGTCACCTATGAAATCTATATTCAAACATGCCAATTTTTCAGAACTGAAAAGTTGCACTATAAACTATAAGAGTTAACTTTCTCACCGATGTTTATTGACTTATAAATAGAAAACATTGTTCGATGACTGTCACAATAAAGAGTAAAATCATAAAACTTAAAATTTAATTTGTAAGACAAATTCTGAGGAATATTTTAAATTGTATTTTAAATAATAATTTAAATGTTGGTTGTTAGTTGTTTTGTTTTATGGGATATCAACTTTTCGGGTCATTTACTAGCGAATCATGTCATTTTGATAAACAAAGCACTCAGAGTGTTTACAATTTTTTGTACTTACATATAAAAAATTCTTGAAATGTTCCAATAACTGGATATTGTCGGAAATACTTGAAATAAATTTTGTCTCACAACTTGAGTACACAGACTACTTAAATCCAGTCGGGCCTTCGACTAAAGATAAAACACCGGATTTTGTCCGTATTAGTAACCTTTGGGGGTTTTTTTTATTGTGGTTTTAGAAAATAATTAGTTAACGAACCCCTCGCCTCCTCCCAAAAGAAAAACAGTTTCTAAGGACATTCGTCAATTTTATTGTTATTTTTAATGCTTTAAAACTCTAACAATAAAAATTAATAAATAAATTAAAGAATTAAAAGTCATTTTATTCGAATGAAAATGTTAGTTTAATTTATACAAATATGTAACCATAAACTGATTTTCATGATATTATCCTCTCTCGATGAGTCCGGAGTAAAAAACAAGCTCTGAAGATGATTTTTATAAATCGAAATATTGTTCAATATTAGCTATGAATATGATATAAAATATTTTCATTTTAACAGCATATTGTGTTGTTTTCATATCCTTTTATCTATATATATATATATATATATATATATGAAAGCTTAAGAATCCCACAGAGAGCCAAGAGAGACAGTGTCTTTAGACCTGTGATATACAGATGACATTTCTAGATAATCATTATCACAAGAATAGAGTAATAGGCACGTGTCATCTATATTTGACGGCTCCACAAGCTGGCGCATTGCATGCGACTTGGAACATCAGCTCGTTTTTCCAACGGAAATAACCTTAACGGCCCAGCGTCCTGATATTGTCATTTGGTCTGTTAATCAAAAGAAAGTTTTTATCGTTGAATTGACAGTTCCATTTGAAGAAAATCTTGATTGGGCCCATCAGCGGAAGTTGGAAAAATATGAAGACCTACGTGAACAATGCGTCAGAAACGGATGGATAACGGATGTATTTCCCATTGAAGTCGGATGTCGGGGATTTATTACCAACTCAACCTCGGCATTTTTGTCTAAACTTGGACTTTCTCTACCAGACAAGAGGAAATACTTAAAGAAGATTCAGGAGAAAGCTCTAACCGCATCAGCGTGGATATGGCAGTCCTATATTGTGACATCAAACCGACAAAGTCTGGTGGTATCGTGAGATACTGCTGGGGCGCTCTGGGTTAGTGGTAATGATGCTTCGGCCCCAAAACCATGCCTGAACCCAGAGTCATCATCTGATGAAGGCTTTGCTGGTTGCAATGCTACTGTGTAAATAGCAGTCATTGTATGAAGATTATCAATGTGGATGTATACATATGGGTATCATGATGAATATCTTATTATAATGGAGATAGTGTGTATTTATCCGTCTGTAACCAAAAGTATATCACTACTCAAGTCACAATTCCCTTAGTTATTTTCAGTGTCAGAGGGTTTGTACCATAAGTAAAATCATCAAATTTATTAAAGGAGTGAAAAAAATAAAACAATTTGAAAAGGAAACTTAATCCTGTCCCCCTGAAATAAAATATTGTGTGCATCTATTAATTATTAATTATTAATTAAATAATTATTTTGATTATTTTGCACATAAATTTTACACAAAAACGTAGGTATTTATTTATTTGTAAAATTTTTATTTAACTTCTTGTTACTGAAAAAAGGACAAGAGTAAAAAAAAAAACAATTTTTAGAATTGCTTACTCAAATTTTGAGTGTATATAACACAGGGTTGTTTTTTATTCTATGTATTAATGATTTTGACTATAAATTAAATATTCATTAATAGACTTACACAATCATTGAGAATACTGTGACATAAGTTGTAATGTAGTTTTAGTTACAGACAGAAATACACCAAATCTCCATTATCAATAGAAGATATAATACTATCAATTATAATATATAATAATAAAAATATATCTTTTTCTGCTAATATATTAGGTCTAAGACCTGTCAGCTGTTCCTTATAAACATTCATCTTAATTCCACAGAATATTTATAATCTTTCCACAGATTATCTAACATTGCCTTAAAGGAGTTTAGAGATGAGGCATTCACTATTGATGATGGTAGTTTATTCCATGTATTCACCACTCTGTTACTAAAATAATTTTGTCTTGCATTTGCTTTACAAGATTTTTTAAAAAGTTTGAATTTATAATTTTCTATTTCATTTCCAGCAGTTTATTTCATGTAATTAAAATTGATTTATTAGAAGTTATATTTTGGTAGAGACCGAATAAATTGGAGGAAAAGGATTCGCGTGGTGTCATCATCAGATACAATGGACAACAAGTAATAAAAAAAATGTTGGTGAGGGGTGACAAGACTTTCAGACCCCACTGTATTCTATTTTATTCTTTTAAACTTTTTTTTCTTTCTTTAAAGTTATTCATCCTGCCTGAATAGTTTTCAATTTTTAGAAATATTTATAAAACTGAGCTAAAAAGCTAAAGAGAACAGGAAATACAAACATGTTTTGTTTTACGGCATATCAACCTCAGTGGGTCATTTAATGCCGATAAAGTTTTGAAATAAATTCATTCTTAATGGATAATACAATTTTTATGTGCGCACACATACATGTATATTATTACTGTATACTATTCATGTTCCTCACACTAATACATTATTCTATGTACTAGACATGAGACTTTGATGAGTTGTGGTGCACCTGAGCACTGTACACATACATGTATATTATTACTGTATGCTATTCATCTTCCTCACACTAATACATTATTCTATGTACTAGACATGAGACTTTGATGAGTTGTGCTGCACCTGAGCACTGTACACATACATGTATATTATTACAGTATGCTATTCATGTTCCTCACACTAATACATTATTCTATGTACTAGAGATGAGACTGATGAGTTGTGCTGCACCTGAGCACTGTACACATACATGTATATTATTACTGTATGCTATTCATGTTCCTCACACTAATACATTATTCTATGTACTAGACATGAGACTTTGATGAGTTGTGGTGCACCTGAGCACTGTACACATACATGTATATTATTACTGTATGCTATTCATGTTCCTCACACTAATACATTATTCTATGTACTAGACATGAGACTTTGATGAGTTGTGCTGCACCTGAGCACTGTACACCTACATGTATATTATTACTGTATGCTATTCATGTTCCTCACACTAATACATTATTCTATGTACTAGACATGAGACTTTGATGAGTTGTGGTGCACCTGAGCACTGTACACATACATGTATATTATTACTGTATGCTATTCATGTTCCTCACACTAATACATTATTCTATGTACTAGACATGAGACTTTGATGAGTTGTGGTGCACCTGAGCACTGTACACATACATGTATATTATTACTGTATGCTATTCATGTTCCTCACACTAATACATTATTCTATGTACTAGACATGAGACTTTGATGAGTTGTGGTGCACCTGAGCACTGTACACATACATGTATATTATTACTGTATGCTATTCATGTTCCTCACACTAATACATTATTCTATGTACTAGACATGAGACTTTGATGAGTTGTGGTGCACCTGAGCACTGTACACATACATGTATATTATTACTGTATGCTATTCATGTTCCTCACACTAATACATTATTCTATGTACTAGACATGAGACTTTGATGAGTTGTGGTGCACCTGAGCACTGTACACATACATGTATATTATTACTGTATGCTATTCATGTTCCTCACACTAATACATTATTCTATGTACTAGACATGAGACTTTGATGAGTTGTGGTGCACCTGAGCACTGTACACATACATGTATATTATTACTGTATGCTATTCATGTTCCTCACACTAATACATTATTCTATGTACTAGACATGAGACTTTGATGAGTTGTGCTGCACCTGAGCACTGTACACATACATGTATATTATTACTGTATGCTATTCATGTTCCTCACACTAATATTATTCTATGTACTAGACATGAGACTTTGATGAGTTGTGCTGCACCTGAGCACTGTACACATACATGTATATTATTACTGTATGCTATTCATGTTCCTCACACTAATACATTATTCTATGTACTAGACATGAGACTTTGATGAGTTGTGGTGCACCTGAGCACTGTACACATACATGTATATTATTACTGTATGCTATTCATGTTCCTCACACTAATACATTATTCTATGTACTAGACATGAGACTTTGATGAGTTGTGCTGCACCTGAGCACTGTACACATACATGTATATTATTACTGTATGCTATTCATGTTCCTCACACTAATACATTATTCTATGTACTAGACATGAGACTTTGATGAGTTGTGCTGCACCTGAGCACTGTACACATACATGTATATTATTACTGTATGCTATTCATCTTCCTCACACTAATACATTATTCTATGTACTAGACATGAGACTTTGATGAGTTGTGCTGCACCTGAGCACTGTACACATACATGTATATTATTACTGTATGCTATTCATGTTCCTCACACTAATACATTATTCTATGTACTAGACATGAGACTTTGATGAGTTGTGCTGCACCTGAGCACTGTACACTACATGTATATTATTACTGTATGCTATTCATGTTCCTCACACTAATACATTATTCTATGTACTAGACATGAGACTTTGATGAGTTGTGGTGCACCTGAGCACTGTACACTACATGTATATTATTACTGTATGCTATTCATGTTCCTCACACTAATACATTATTCTATGTACTAGACATGATACTTTGATGAGTTGTGGTGCACCTGAGCACTGTACACATACATGTATATTATTACTGTATGCTATTCATGTTCCTCACACTAATACATTATTCTATGTACTAGACATGAGACTTTGATGAGTTGTGGTGCACCTGAGCACTGTACACATACATGTATATTATTACTGTATGCTATTCATGTTCCTCACACTAATACATTATTCTATGTACTAGACATGAGACTTGATGAGTTGTGGTGCACCTGAGCACTGTACACATACATGTATATTATTACTGTATGCTATTCATGTTCCTCACACTAATACATTATTCTATGTACTAGACATGAGACTTTGATGAGTTGTGCTGCACCTGAGCACTGTACACATACATGTATATTATTACTGTATGCTATTCATCTTCCTCACACTAATACTTTATTCTATGTACTAGACATGAGACTTTGATGAGTTGTGCTGCACCTGAGCACTGTACACATACATGTATATTATTACTGTATGCTATTCATGTTCCTCACACTAATACATTATTCTATGTACTAGACATGAGACTTTGATGAGTTGTGGTGCACCTGAGCACTGTACACATACATGTATATTATTACTGTATGCTATTCATGTTCCTCACACTAATACATTATTCTATGTACTAGACATGAGACTTTGATGAGTTGTGCTGCACCTGAGCACTGTACACATACATGTATATTATTACTGTATGCTATTCATGTTCCTCACACTAATACATTATTCTATGTACTAGACATGAGACTTTGATGAGTTGTGGTGCACCTGAGCACTGTACACATACATGTATATTATTACTGTATGATATTCATGTTCCTCACACTAATACATTATTCTATGTACTAGACATGAGACTTTGATGAGTTGTGGTGCACCTGAGCACTGTACACATACATGTATATTATTACTGTATGCTATTCATGTTCCTCACACTAATACATTATTCTATGTACTAGACATGAGACTTTGATGAGTTGTGGTGCACCTGAGCACTGTACACATACATGTATATTATTACTGTATGCTATTCATGTTCCTCACACTAATACATTATTCTATGTACTAGATATGAGACTTTGATGAGTTGTGGTGCACCTGAGCACTGTACACATACATGTATATTATTACTGTATGCTGTTCATGTTCCTCACACTAATACATTATTCTATGTACTAGACATGAGACTTTGATGAGTTGTGGTGCACCTGAGCACTGTACACAATAAAGTTCATTATATTATGGATGAATAATTAGTAACAGCAGGTAATAAAAGCAATCTAACACCTGTGTGCCAAATAAGCAACCCTCTTTAATCTTTCATTGAAGTTAAGCAATGATGACACTGGTCAGTACTTAAATGAGTGACCACTAAGTGAAGCTAAATGTCTAACAAATAATTATCACTTTTGATCATATAGTAGCTTTGATTTGGTTTCTTAGTTGAATGGCATATCAAACTTCACGGGTTATTTAATGCTAAAGCCATCCTTGTAGAAGAGCAGTAGTTGTACTATTTAATCCATAGCTGGAGGGATGAAGGGATTCATACCTTCATATATATATATATATATATATATATATATATATATAATAATGGACTCTCCCGTCGATTTTCGACGTATGAGGGTTCATACACACAATGAACTCCCACACAGGGATTTGTTTATAGTGGTGAAGGCTTGTGTTGGACCATCCACACTTTTTGGCACAGTCGATAGGAAAGAATTGGTGCATCAAGGGTTGCCACAAACCCAATCAACGACCGACCTCAGGAATTTTGAATTCAGAGTTATCCCTCTCCTAGACTGGTTACCTACCCAAGGCTGAAGAGCCCAGTCTGCCCTACTATTTAACCCATAGCTGGAGGGAGAATATATGGATTCATACCTTTCCCAAGGGTATTAGCGCTATGTGAAATGCCAACAGCTTATATATATATATATATATATATATATATATATATATATTCCAAGGGGTTTGGTTTGGTTCCTTTGTTTAATGGCATATTAACCTTTGTGGGTTATTTAATGCCAAAGAAGCCATCCTTTTAGAAGAACAGTAGTGGTACTATCTAACCCATAGCTCGGGGGTGGGGGTGAAATTCTCATCATGCTTGGTTTGATTTTTTATTTAATGGCATATCAACCTTTGTGGGTTATTTAATGACAAAGATGCCATCCTTTTAGAAGAACAGTAGTGATACTATCTAACCCATAGCTGGGGGGAGGGGGATTAAAGAGTTAATACCTTTTCCTTTTTTGTATTCATTGAAAAGTGACCATAATAGGACAACTGGAGTTTGAACTCACTTACTATGATGTTGCAGCCTTGCACGTTAACCACTACCCCCACAGTAATTCACCCCCATATAGTGGCATACACATTCCTTATGATCTAAAAGTAAAATATATATACAGTTGAAAAAAAAAAAGAAGGTTTTCTCTCTACCGCGGTTTCGGTGCTCAGGAGAAACATATATATATGTGTGTGTGTGTGTGTGTGAAGAAAAAGTGGAAGTGAATCCGACAGTATGTAATATTGTGAAAAAATTGAAAAAAAAAAAAACACAAGTTTATAAACGATTAATGTTTATTTCGCCTACGCTGCAGTGTTTCGATATGTTTCAATAGATCTTCATCAGGGCTTTCGTTAGTTTGAGGAAAATAAGAAGTCTGCGAGGCTCTTTTGTTTTATGGTTGGTCAGTCTACTTAACTCTCATCTCCCATTATTTTCTGTAAAACCATGGATATTATTATAATATATATATATTTACCAACCCCTCCGCACGAGCAGGATGCGACACAATGTCAATTTCTTAAGCAGAGTTCAACAGGTTTGAGTTCAGAGTTTTCCTTCTCCTAGACCGGTTGACTAACCAAGGTTAAAGAGCCCAGTCTGCCCTACTATTTACCCATAGCTGGAGGGAGAGTAGGATTCATACCTTTCCCAAGGGTATTAGCGCTAAGTGAAATGCAATTACCACGTCCAGGATTTGAACTCGGGGCGACGAGTCCATTTCCTATGACTTGAACCATTACACCACACGCTTCCTACTATTATTATTATAATATCCATGGTTTTACTTTTACCTGTAAATGTAGTTAAAATAACTTATGGCAACTTTAAAGTTTTTTCCTTCATTCATTGTGTACATATATATAATTGAAAAATTCTAGTTGACAATATAAAAATATTATATATACTAGCAAAAAGAAAACACCCTCCGGACAGTGTAAAAAATTTTTGAAAGATATTGCCTGAGCGGGATGGGAGTTAAAAATTCGATATTAGAGGATGTGTATCATAGGTAAGAAAAATAATCAAATATATTGAAATGGGAACTTAGTTCTGTCCCCCTCAAATAAATAATTAATTTGAATATTTTACACAAAATCGTAGGTATTTATTTGTAAACTTTTGCAAACCGGTTATTACTGAAAAACAGGTGAGAGTAAAAAATAATTTCTAAGACTGATTACAGGTTTGTTCTTTATTCTATATATCAATGATTTTCGGTATTGTGGCATAAGCAGTGACATAGTTTTTGTAACAGATATTGAGACTTAATCTCCATTATTAATATATTTAATATATATTATATTAAATTAGAAAGACTTATGAAATTAGAATTTAGTTGAAACGGGGGGTGGGTATAATCAAAGAATAGAACAGCTTGGATGCTAGCTCTCTGCCCATCACTCCCAGCTTTCATTGTTAAATTTTCACAATTAAATAAGACAATAAAAAATAAAATTAGTTATTTCTTTTTGTTAATGGATTTCTTTTAAGATTTACCAGCAGGATTTTTGCCTTCTTCTTTTGTTATATAAACTGATTATAGGTTTTTTGTGAGTTATAAATGTTATATATAACTACCAATATAACATATATAATGTTATATAAATCAATTTATATTTTGTAATAAAATTAGTTATTTCTTTTTGTTAATGGATTTCTTTTAAGATTTTTGCTTATATTTATTAGAATAAAACCAAATAATTAGTATTTGGGTAATGTGATGTTAGCAGTGACATAGTTTCAGTTACAGACAAATAGAGACCAAATCTCCATTATTAATGGATATTAATTGCAGAAAACCCACTCTAAGTATTAAAAGAGATACACATAAGGAATAAACAGCCTACATTAAACAAAATCTCTTTTACTTTGCGGGGGTTAGGAGTCTTTAAAATGCATTTGATATAGATAAAACTCCTATGCTTTAGTGAATACACAGTCACATGATACTTAGCTGCTATATCTACACTTCAAACCAGTACCAGTGGCCTACACATTCATACATTATGTCACACCTCCCTTAAAAATACCTACAACACTGAATCAATCTATCACTCCACAATATTATACTGGTGCACCAACATCCTCAAAAAACGACCCGAACTCAGACTACAGTAACAAACATTTCAGACAGTTCTTAAAACTACCAACAGATAGATACATGAATACCTTGGTACCTTATATATATATATATATATATATATATATATATATATATATATATATATGTGTGTGTGTGTGTGTGTGTGTGTGTGATTCAATGCTAACTATTAACTAAGCTCAACAAATTAATTACATGTGATTTGTTTTGTTTTGTTTTTACGGCATATCAACCTCAGTGGGTCATTTAAGCCAACAAAGTTTTGAAATAAAGTCATTCTTAATGGATACACAGTGTTTTTTATAAACTCACATTTTTCTATTTAACCCATGGATGGGACCCTAACAGGTACTACCATTCCTCCAGACTTTTTGGGGAGGAGCTGATAACAGAAGAATGGTACACCAGTCTGCCATAGATTCTCCAAACTGAATTCTTCAGTTTGTTTTGGGTTTTTTTTTTAATTCAGAGATTATCCTTCTCTTGGACTGTTTGCCTAAAGGACCCAGTCTGCCCTACTATTTACCCATAGCTTCCCATTTTACCGCACGGAATAGATTACATAATCTGTCCAACTCGTGCAACTTCATGGTTCCTAGGCAATTGCTCTACCAATAGCTTTTTGATTTAGTGAGTCCTGGGACGCACATATTTGCTCTGAATGAGTCCTTGGGAAAATTTATGAGTCCCAACTAAAGCCATCTAACTCCTACCGTGTAACTTATCCTGTGTAATTAATTTCTAAGAAGCTATTGAAATGTATTTACAATTTGCTTGAAATGATGGGGAAAGGAAAATGAAAAACAATGGAATGTATGGATATGATTTTACTGCGTCCTTTTAAATTTTTTGTGTGTGTCAGGGACGCAGGACACATACCTATCAGCATCTCTGAATATATATATACCAAAACCTATCAGTGTGAACCTCTTGGACTTCTTCTGTAATATCAGTTTATGATGATATTGATGCTTTGAAATTAAAGGATTCTAAATAGTATTTCAAAGTTTTAGGACCATATGACCTTTAGGCACCCCTTTTACGATCTCGCTTCTTAAGGACATTTTTTCCATTTACACCATCAAAATCCGGTTGTTTGTTAGGGGTTAGGGTTAGGGGTTAGTTTTATAATTTAAAAAAAAAAAAACCTCCAAAAATCATCTGTTAACAAAACAACCAGATTTTGACGGTGTAAATGAAAAAAATGTCCTTAAGAAGCGAGATCGTAAAAGGGGTGCCTAAAGGTCATATGGTCCAAGTTTTCTGTTATATTGAAAAACTGGAATATTAAAAAAATGATGTTCAGACCAAATGCCAAATCTACATTATTGTCAGGTTCTATTAAAAGCAAAATGGGCCTTCATAATAAGAACTGAAATATTATAAATTTCCATGTCCAGACACTACATGGCATGGTTTTTGAACAAACATTAAAGGTGTGGTCCACGTTGATTGCAGGTGTGTGTGTATGTGTTGCTGATAAGGCCAATAGAGGACAGTTGCAGCAACTGCAGCTGAAGGTCTAGTCAGAATTAATGAATTTTATAATGCATCAGTTATTTTATTTCAAAACTTTCTGATTTTTTCAGGTCACTTAACTTTGACCCCCTCCCTTATTTTTGGGATGCAAAATATCGGTGGGGTTATATAAATTTGAAACTAATTACAGTATAAATAAAAAGACAAAAGACCGAAGGTGTGAACAGAAGGAAAAAAATGTTTTAAGGGAGCTATCCTGGTAGAAAATAAGTACCGAAAATCAGAAAATAAAACTTAAAATAAAAACTAGTAAAATGATTTTTGGAGATCTTTTATTTTATTTTTTATTTTTTTGCTCTTTTCGATAATTATTTAATTGGTTATCTTATTAAAGAAAAATTAAACATCGTTATTTGTTCTGTTTAAGGTGGGGGTAAATTTTCAATAGAGTTTTTCTAAAAAATCATTAGATAACGATAATAAACTAAAGTAGTTAAGTAATATTTGTTTTTAGAATCTAAAAATATGAAATTTGAAACTTAAAATTAGGCGTTTCATATTTTAAATGAATTTTATCTATTAATCTACCATAGCAGAAATACTTAATTAAATCAGAAGGTTTTGAAATAAAATAAGTGGTACGTTATAAGATTCATTCATTGATAAATCAACACTGAAAATTTCATTAAAATCGGATAATTCCTTGATTTTTGGTAATTTTTTTTAAAAATCGGTTTGGTGGTCATTTATTTTGTAAATACGGATTTTACGTAAAATTAGACAGTGTTTATGGCCATGTTTACAATATATTTGAGCAAAATTGCCTGAAAAATAGTTTACAATGTAGAAAAATAAACAATGTTATGCTCATTATGTGACTACTTTCGACTAAGACAAAAATTTGACCTTAAATAATCGATTTAATTAATTTTAATTCGTTTTTAAAATGAAAACGAGTCAACATTTTGACAAACCATAATTTAAATAAATATTTTATTTGAAATTTTAATCTTAAGATATTAATTTTATTCAGATTTCATAAAATTGAATAAATGAAAGTTTAACTTGAATTTATTTCCATAAACCCTTCTTTGAAAATACCCTTAAATTTATTGACAACGGATCTTGAACTGAAAATGAAATTAACAAATTTTAGGAATGTTTTAAATTCTTGATATTTTTGCCAACAGATTTTATTTACATTAACAACAAATTTGATGTCACAAAAATAGTTTTAAGGCGTAAACAAACATTTCAAACACAAATTGTCTTCGGTTCTCACGGACACGAACATTTTAAAAATTTTTCCAATCTTTCTTCTTAAATGATTGAAAGCTTAGATTGTGACTGTAGAATTAATTAACTTTCGTGCAATTTTTGATAGATTTTTCGGCTACACATTACTACTTCGTTAAAAAAAGAAAAGTGAGAGGAGTTACTTATAATGTGAGGATATAAGTGAGAATAAATTTCTGAGATTTCATTAATTGGCGAACCTGAACTTTCAGCCCCCCCCCCATCTAAAATTTTTGTTTCTAATCTTTTTTTTCCCTTTTTTTTCCTTTTTTTTTCAACGGATTATTATCGATTGCACACCAATCTATCCGATTGTAAAAAAAAAATTAAAAAGTTATTTATTTTTTGAGTTTTCAGGGGTGCTCAGTTCCCCGTATAAGTTTATCGTAAACCGATCCCCCATATCGGAACCGCTGAAAAAAAAATTTTCTTTGTAATTTCTTTTCTTTTTCTTCAATGGATTATTATCGTTTACACACCAATCTATCAGATTGTAAAAAAAAAAATTCTAAAAAGTTCTTTATTTTTCGAGTTTTCAGGGGTTCTCATTTCCCCGTATAAGTTTGTAGTAAATCGATCCCCCATATCGGAACCGCTCGATAATAAATAATTTGGGTTCTGTTTTTTTCTGGGCCACCCTAACTTTGACACCTTTGCGCCAGTTTCCTTTCGAGCGGTTCCGATATGGGGGATCGGTTTACTATAAACTTATACCGGGAAATGAGCCCCCATGAAAACTCGAAAAATAAATAACTTTTTAGAATTTTTTTTTTTTTCACAGTCTGATAGATTGGTGTGCAATCGATAATAATCCATTGAAAGAAAGAAAAAAAATTAAAAACAAAAATTTTAGATGGGGGGGGGGTCTGAAAGTTCAGGTCCGCTAAATAAATTTCTGAGATTTCATTCATTTTTTTGGAAACACAGCTTCTCTGCTTTTGGGGCTTAAAATAAATAAAGTGTAACGTTTTTGTTTTTTGTTTTTTCCCTCCCAAATTTCTCCCACGGCTGTACCAATTATTTTTGGTATTTTTTTTCTTCACCTGTATGATGGTATATTTCTAAGTTCCCAATCTATTCACCTTCGAACTCATTCTATTCAAATAAAGTCTTATTATTATTGTAATCTGAGTCCTTCTGTTTAATTATAACGACCGTGCGAGAGCCGCTGTTAGAGGTTTAAAGAAGGCAAAGAGTGAAAATATATTATTATTGTCAAAACAAAAAAAAAAAATGATTTAAAATTGATTAAAAAATTCACATAAACTTGTTTAGGGATGTAAGCTCAGTATTTTTTTAAATTTTTTTTTTAATCGCAAACATATACTACACATTGTTCTTTTTAAAGGCTGGGAAAGCCACATTTTGAACGTGATCACAGAAATCTGATTGTGTTTTTAGGGGAAATATTAAAACAAATAAAATATTAAAATTAAAGCACCTTTCACTGCCTATACATTAGAATTTATATTCAAATGCCTGTAGCACCCCGACCTGTTTTCTTATTGGATTAATTTTGCGAGCAGGAGCACTTAAGCAATCAATAATAAAAAGGGAGAAAGACTAAAATTTTCATCTTGCACAGTATTATTGTAAATGCTCTACTACTATTACTTAACATATCTAATAAATACTTTAAAATTATGACAAAATTATTTAACAGGATATAGATTAGACTAGCAACTTTAAAAAAAAAAAAAAAGAAGCATTTATCATTCATTTATTCGTTATCACTGTGTCCACAGGAAAAACTGGGTTCTTTAGCCTTGGTTAAAATAAAAACAGTTAAGGAGAAGGAAAAAAATAAATACTCTGAATTCAAACCAGCTGTACTCAGCTTAAAAATTGACTTTGTGTCACTATCCAGTCTGTGGCAGTGGGGTTGGGTAAATAGTATTGCATACCCATTTTGTCGTTTGTTTTTCATTTTTAAAATGAATTAAAATGAATTAAATTGATTATTTAAGGTC
Organism: Doryteuthis pealeii; assembly: GCA_023376005.1. Lineage (NCBI taxonomy): Eukaryota > Metazoa > Mollusca > Cephalopoda > Myopsida > Loliginidae > Doryteuthis > Doryteuthis pealeii. Next base: position 38,597,206 of record CM042179.1, read on the forward strand.
AAATTTTTGTCCAAGTCGAAAAGTAGTAACATAATGAGCATCAGTAAAAAAAAAAAAAAAATGTAAAAAAAGCAAAACAATATTACACATGTAATTTATTTTTAATACAATTTAAACTATTTTTTCGGTCAATTTTTCTCACATATGGCCGTAAACGCTGTCTAAAGAGGACTTAAAATCCGTATTTTACAAAATAAATTTAACCCTCCCGATTGAAAAAAAATACCAAAAATCAGGGAATTATCCGATTTTAATGAAATTTTCAGTGTTGATTTATCAATGAATTTTATAATACAGTTATTTTATTTCAAAACTTTCTGATTTAATTAGGTATTTTTGCTATGGTAAATTAATAGATAAAATTCATTTAAAATATGATTTATATAAAATACATATTTACTAAATACATACATTGTCTAAAACATGAATATATCAAATAAGATGAAGAGTTAAGAAAACAGATAGACCTCTAAATTAGATGTCTATGATTTAAATTTTAACAAAATGTAACAAAAATTATAATGTACATTATTTAGATGATCTAAATAATGTACATTATAATTTTTGTTACATTTTGTTAAAATTTTAATCATTTTTTTTTTTTTTTTTTTTTTAACCTACAACTGTACCCAACGGGGAAACTGAACACTTTAGCCTTGGTTAGGCAACCAACATAGGAGATGAAAAACCAGCTTAACTCCGCTTAAAAATTGACCTTGTGTCACATTCTGCCCATCTCGGAGGGGTTTTTACGCTGTGGGTATGTATTTAGTAAATACATACCCACAGGGTAAAAATAAATAAAACACTGAAGGTAGATGGAAATAAGATAAACATACAGACGGATGTAAAGTGAAACTTTACATACATAGGATAAACTAACCTACTTAACTTGATGTATTGTACTAATAAAAGTAAAATCTACTTCTATAAAAATAACATTATATATATATATATATATATATATATATATATATATTTATATAATAGTAATACTTACCTATATATTAGGTAAGTATGACGGCAAGTCTAGTTATATCAACACATTATTTATTTACACTTTACATAAACCACGCACGATTAGTGTTTATTTTTTGCTCAAATACACACGTGTAAAATAATGTTTACACACATACATATAATGTAAGAAAATATAAGTATTCTGAATTGAATATATAAAAATATAAATTTATTTATACTCTCTCTCTCTCTCTCTCTCTCTCTCTCTCTCTCTCTCTCTCTCGATAACTTAAAAATCACAATGGAATAAATAATTTAGTCACTCCCTTATAGATCTAAATTTTAAAATAATATGAACATTTTAAAAATAATATGAAAAATCACATAAGACTAAACATTTTTAACGTATATATTTAAATAATATTCAGATTTTTTAAAAGCATAAACGATAACGATATACATTCATAAAAATAAACTTATTCACAATAATTACCATAGTACTTTTTTTTTTAAAACAAAATACTGCATTTATTTTACAATACATTAATAAAAAGCTTGTTTATATATGTGTAACTAACAACTAGAACAATAAAATGAATATATTACTTACGTATATACTAGGTGTTTGATTTACCAATGTAAAAGAGTAGCCTAAAATTTATATGAATGGGTTTTAAAATTAGATGTGTGTGTGTGTAGCCTGTAGATAATAATAACAAACGTAACTCACTGATGGGTGCTACACAGTTGTATTATATATTTTAAAAATATATATTCAAAAATAGAATATAAACACAGAAATTAACAGAGAAGTATTTACACTTAATAAATCAATTCTATGCAAATCCCTATAATGTAAATATAAATAAATATTCTTAACGTTTTTCAGTCATTTTTTTTTCTTTCTTTGTATACTAGAGAGAGATAATAATAATAACATAACATTATATATAGAGAGAATGTTTTGTGTAGTGTGTGTGCGCATTCATAAGTGTACGTTATTACACAGAGGGAGAAAAAATGTACAAATAAAATCGCGTAACCCACAAAAGAAGGGTCAGGTACAAAAGTTAAGAAGTCTATAAAATATTTTTTTTACCTCTAATAAACCTTGCAGCTAGTGAAAATCGTCCGAAAGGTGTACAACCACAGACTGCCAGAGCGGGTGACCCCCTTCTACGGCGAGACAGCAATCCCATCATACACCGCTGCTGGTGGTGGTGGTGGTGGTGGTGCTTGTTCTTACTATTAACAGGGAACAAGGACACATAACTCAGTCTCACCTGAAATTACAAAAATCACCACAAATGTTCTGCATGGTCATGCCTTTGATTCTTATATTCATCTTTTTGGGTTTCTGTTTTCTGTATATATCGTTGTTTGTTTGTTTGTTTGTTTGTGGGTTTTTTTTAATCAGATTATTAATGGAGTTTGCAATGATTAAAATCTGGCCAATCACGCAAGAGTATAGAATACATGAATGGATACACACGCACTCTTATGTTGCCATTGGTGTGTTTTGTGTGGTCATTGGTATTTAGTTTAAAATTCTTAATAAACTATGATCTATGTCTTGTACTTTTTTTTATCTAGTCTACTACAAGACTAAAACGTTCGACTTCCTCCCTCCCTCTCTCTCTCTCTCTCTCTCTCTCTCTCTCTCTCTCTCTCTCTCTCTCTCTCTCTCTCTCTCTCTGTTGAACTCTTAAATCAATCAGGTGTTTCTGACATTAGTTTACTGACACTGGTATAACTTTTATTTATTTTCTTTTTCGTTTATCTTTATTTATTTATTTATTTATTTACTGTATTGATTTGATTTTTCGTTTCCATTTTAACCATTAAACAAAACCGCGGAATTTAAATTATGTCCTTCTGGTTTGAAATTTACTAAAATGAATAAGAATTGCTCTTAATTTGAGAATAATTATTATTCATTTATTCACATTATAATGTAGTAATGTTGGTAATCTGAACATTAGCTACTTAAATGAGAGTAACCTCCCTTGTTTCTTTCACTTTCAGGAAGCCTTAATAACAATTAAGTTTATTTCAAATAATGCACAAGCACAATTAATAACAAATTTGAGATTAATTGTTATTATTCATTTATTTAAATTACAATGTGGTAATGTTTAAATTATGTATTGAATATCATTTAAACGTCCTCAACATTTCGGCTGCTGTTCCCTCCGACCTTCTTCAGGTGTCTTGTATGTGGGTCGGCATTTTTCGTTTGGAGGGACTGCTGTTCTTCTACAAGAATGGTTTCAGCAGTAAATAACCCACAAAGTTTTATATGCCATTAAACAAATAAACCATTGGCTTCTTGTATTCACAACTCTTCAGTTAATGGGATTTTAGAAACAGCTAAACTTGCAAATCGGTCGGAAAATTAGGGTGACCCAGAAAAAACAGAACCCAAATTATTTATTTATTTTCCCATTAAACCAACCCTAACCCTAACCCCTAACCCTAACCCCCCTAGTTAAAATTAACAGTTTTATTACCAAATTTGTGGGTTCTGTTTTTTCTGGGTCACCCTAATTTTCTGACTGATTTGCAAGTTTAGCCTTAGAAACCACAAGGTTCCTAGTTCGGTACCGGCCCTCGCCAACTCAGCATATGAGTAGCACAGGGATTTGTGCAGTAAAGTAAGGAGCTGATTGTAGGTGTGGCACTCCACCTCAAATGCGAAAAGAATCTCCTTGGTCTAGCACTAGTGAAAAGGGAATAGACTCCTTCGCTGATTGGCTGATACAGACTTTAGACCACCTCTAACTATATATATTTATACACTCAATAGGGAGCAGAAGTCCTGCTTTCACAATTAGTGAAATAGATCACTAATTAGGAATGAGTCTAGTGGTGACCACCGCAAGCGGAGTTCATAACAGGTTTGAATTAAGAGTTTTCCTTCTCCTAGACTGGTTGCCTACTATAAAATTACATCTATACATATATAAAGGGCTGTTGTGTGTATGTGTATGTCCAGGGGAAACTTTGAAAATAAAACAATTAACAACAAAGTAAATATATATACACATTAAATATCACTAGGGCTGGGTTTTTGAGCAAAAATAATAGATTTGATTTATATTCCTGAAGATAATTAAAAAATAAATTTAAATGATAACAGTATGGAATTTTTTTTTTTTCATTTAATATTTTAGATAGTAGACATTAACATTTCTTTTCAGAGTAGCTGGATCAATGCAAGGTCTATTTTTTTTTTTTTTTTTTTTTTTTTTTTTTTACATAGGGATTTAAATGGGGCATCCCACGAGGATTCAACTCACGATTCACTAATAATGGATCTGTGGGACTAACTTTAAAAAATGCTCCCTCTAACCCAGGCGATAATGGATCTGTGGGACTACTTTTCTTTTTTTTTAAATCCCCCTCTACTCAGGCAATGCCGGGTAGACGCTGCTAGTAAATCAAGAGTTAAGTCTTAATCTATTTTTTAAAAAATAAGGATATTCATATTTATCCTAAATTTTGAATTGTGAATATAGAACAATTCAGAAATTGCAAAAATCTCTCAACTGGATTTTCAAACGTGAAAATTTCAAAGACTTTGATTTTATGGCATGTCAACCCTTGTTGGGTTATTTTATGCTGAAGATGTTTTGTTTTATTCTTTCTCATTGGCTATTCAATTTTTTTTTCAAACCAATTTTTTTTCAAAATCATTTTCTTTATCTATTTAATGGGACCCTATCAGGTATTACTATTTCGGGTCAGAGTGGACCTGGGAGTAATGGCGATGAAGGGGTACTCCATACTCCCCAGAGTTCCAGAAATGGAACTTCACCATTAGTTACAGTTTAACGTCATGTCCAGGATATGAAGACTCTCAGCCATCGCCTTTGGGGGTTTGCCATTCGGACAATAGGATCGAGATAATCATGTGGGTTTGAGGTGACCAGTTGATTGATTGGAGAAGGCCTCTCTGACTGACCTTCTAGCCCAATTAAAGGCCAAGGTAGAGTGTTGCTCAGCTACCAAAACCTAAGGAATCTTAACGTCATATACCACTCATTCCACCCGGCTAGAAGTCACATTCATTTTCTTAATCTACCCCAAAAGATAACCTTTGTTTAAATGTAATATTAAACATATTTAGAAGTCTTTGATTTAAGGGAAATAACAGGTAACTTTAAATGAAAAGGCCAATTTTAGCCATTTATTGATAAATCCTTATAGGAATGGGGATGTGGACTTTGTTTAAATGTAATATTAAACATATTTAAAAGTCTTTGATTTAAAGGAAATAACAGGTAACTTTAAATGAAAAGGCCAATTTTAGCCATTTATTGATAAATCCTTATAGGAATGGGGATGTGGACTTTGTTTAAATGTAATATTAAACATATTTAGAAGTGTTTGATTTAAGGGAAATAACAGGTAACTTTAAATGAAAGGCCAATTTTAGCCATTTATTGATAAATCCTTATAGGAATGGGGATGTGGACTTTGTTTAAATGTAATATTAAACATATTTAGAAGTGTTTGATTTAAGGGAAATACAGGTAACTTTAAATGAAAAGGCCATTTTTAGCCATTTATTGATAAATCCTTATAGGAATGGGGATGTGGACTTTGTTTAAATGTAATATTAAACATATTTAGAAGTCTTTGATTTAAGGGAAATAACAGGTAACTTTAAATGAAAAGGCCAATTTTAGCCATTTATTGATAAATCCTTATAGGAATGGGGATGTGGACTTTGTTTAAATGTAATATTAAACATATTTAGAAGTGTTTGATTTAAGGGAAATAACAGGTAACTTTAAATGAAAAGGCCAATTTTAGCCATTTATTGATAAATCCTTATAGGAATGGGGATGTGGACTTTGTTTAAATGTAATATTAAACATATTTAGAAGTGTTTGATTTAAGGGAAATAACAGGTAACTTTAAATGAAAAGGCCAATTTTAGCCATTTATTGATAAATCCTTATAGGAATGGGGATGTGGACTTTGTTTAAATGTAATATTAAACATATTTAGAAGTGTTTGATTTAAGGGAAATAACAGGTAACTTTAAATGAAAAGGCCAATTTTAGCCATTTATTGATAAATCCTTATAGGAATGGGGATGTGGACTTTGTTTAAATGTAATATTAAACATATTTAGAAGTGTTTGATTTAAGGGAAATAACAGGTAACTTTAAATGAAAAGGCCAATTTTAGCCATTTATTGATAAATCCTTATAGGAATGGGGATGTGGACTTTGTTTAAATGTAATATTTAAACATATTTAGAAGTGTTTGATTTAAGGGAAATAACAGGTAACTTTAAATGAAAAGGCCAATTTTAGCCATTTATTGATAAATCCTTATAGGAATGGGGATGTGGACTTTGTTTAAATGTAATATTAAACATATTTAGAAGTGTTTGATTTAAGGGAAATAACAGGTAACTTTAAATGAAAAGGCCAATTTTAGCCATTTATTGATAAATCCTTATAGGAATGGGGATGTGGACTTTGTTTAAATGTAATATTAAACATATTTAGAAGTCTTTGATTTAAAGGAAATAACAGGTAACTTTAAATGAAAAGGCCAATTTTAGCCATTTATTGATAAATCCTTATAGGAATGGGGATGTGGACTTTGTTTAAATGTAATATTAAACATATTTAGAAGTGTTTGATTTAAGGGAAATAACAGGTAACTTTAAATGAAAAGGCCATTTTAGCCATTTATTGATAAATCCTATTGGGGATGTGGACTTTGTTTAAATGTAATATTAAACATATTTAGAAGTGTTTGATTTAAGGGAAATAACAGGTAACTTTAAATGAAAAGGCCAATTTTAGCCATTTATTGATAAATCCTTATAGGAATGGGGATGTGGACTTTGTTTAAATGTAATATTAAACATATTTAGAAGTGTTGATTTAAGGAAATAACAGTAACTTTAAATGAAAAGGCCAATTTTAGCCATTTATTGATAAATCCTTATAGGAATGGGGATCTGGATTTTGAAATTTCTCAACAGGATGTTAAGAGTTAAAATCTTGATGTGTCAAATATAGAAATGACATTACTTCATTGGCAAAGTACTGTTAAAATGGAATAAAGAAAAGCATTTTTTTTTTTTGCCTAAGGAGTTGGCAATAGGAAATTGTAACATCAGCTTGCTCCAGATTCCAGAGCAGAATTGAGCTGTGATCGACATTAATGGCGGTTAATTTAAGTGAAACTTGTTGACAGTAGTGTATTTTCCGCACCTGTTGAATTTCTTTATAATCCATTAAGTTTTGTAGTTACCAAGCACTTTTTCTTTTTCCTTTTAAAACTGTCAAATTTATCCCAAGCAACCTCTCTCTCTCTCTCTCTCTCTCTCTCTCTCTCTCTCTCTCTCTCTCTCTCTCTCTCTCTTCTCTCTGTATATATATATATATATATATATTGGCAAGCTGGTGTAGTGTTAGAATCTCCGCCTGTCAGCTTGGTAGTCAAGGTTTCGAGTCACACACGGAGCAGTCTCCCATGTCTATAACCTTGCTGATGAGACCTAATAGGTTGAAATGTACATTCAGGGATTGACATTTTCTCGATTTGTTTAGCCTTACATTTGAACATATATGCCCGCCTAAAATTCATTAATCATTAACTAATTAATTTTCAAAATTAGGTATGACTTCAATTAAGCACATATCCTCCAAAAATTGTTGGCTTAAAGCCATATAAAAATAAACACAATGTTTATTTACGTACTTTCATATATATATATATATATATATATATATATATATATATATAGCTTAATTTACTACAAGACCAGAGTTATAATGCACCCAGTAAGAATCAAATTCATTAACCAGGAATTGCTAGTCTAGCTTGCTAACTCTTATACTGTGCTAGGTACACCTAGTTTAAGTTATTTACTAAGCTTAGTTTAGTTGGAATTGTGGGGCATCCAGTGAAAATCAAATTCACTAGCAATGGACTGTTTTCTTAACTCTTTAACCATTATACTATTTCTAATGAAGTTTCAAATCTGGGGAATGTGGAGTACCCCTTCATCACCATTACTCCCAGGTCCACCCTGACCTAGAGAAGTATTACCTATTAAGGTCCCATCTATGATTAAATAGCTTTTGAAAATGAGTATTAAAAATATGTTTTAATGTGGTGAAAAGTGATTCTAGCACTCGAAAACCCATAAAGGAAAAAGGCCCAGCTTCGTTTCGCAGGGCTGGGTCTGTGTTTTTTCATAGATCCCTTTTACGTTGATATCGCGCACGCGCTCACAAAGCGGAAGTGAGGCAGCAGAAGGGTAAACAAGCAGCGGCGACACGAGAACGCGAAACAGGGAAGTCCGAACGAGTGAACGGAAACGAAGTGAATAAGAGTGAAGGAGTGATAAAAGAGAAAACTGAAAAGGATAACGAAGAGAAGAAGGAGACAAACGAACGAAAGAAAGAACACATACAGAAGCTCAGAAGAAGGAATACAAGGATGAAAGAGACAGACGCAGGTTGTAACGAATTCTTTGTTTTACTGTATTTTAACTTGTCATTTGCTGTTTTATTTTTGGCAAAATAAATCAGTGACTCTCAGTAACTGTTAAGTTTTTTGTTCGGGCTAACTTCAAGGCACATTTAAAAAATTGAGTTTGAAAAAAGAAATTGAAAATCCAACAAGAATGAATAAAACAAAATTTCTTTGGAATAAAATAACCCAACAAGGATTGTCATACTGTAAGATCCCACCAACCAACCAACCAACCCACCAACCATCATACTATATAAAATGCATCGTACCCCTTCATCACCATTACTCCCAAGTCCACTCTGACTCCGAGTGGTAGTACCTGTTAGGGTCCCATAGAAAAATTAGCTTAAATGTTGAATACTCATCAAGAATGAATAAAACAAAATGTCTTCGACATAAACTCAATTTTTTTAAACACATTTTTTAAAACAATTCTTTTCTATTTCTCTGAATTTTTGAGATGAGGTATGATAATTAGTATTATTTGGATTATTCGGACTATTGTCCTCATCTTTATTATTTTCATAATCTACTCACCATTAACAACAGTAGCAATCACACTGATAAAGCAAGATAAATCACAAGCTCATTACCAATTTGGAAATAAGTTTTTGAGAATTACAGCCATTTTTTTTCACTTTTTTTTTTTTTACTCTTCCATTTTAAAAAAAAAAATCATTTCTTCTCTTCCTTTCGCTACTCCTTCTTTTTTATACCTCTTCCTTATCCCTTTGCTATTTCACTCAATTTTCAACTCCTCCTCTATTGCTCCCCCTCCCCTCCTCCCCTCATTGTAAAAGCAACAAGATCTAGGGCAAAATATTTGTGGTAAGAAAGGTAAAAAAAAAAAAATTCAGGAATTCTCTTACTCATCTATTCAGATAAGATAAAAGAATTAAGTCATGTACAGAAATGAATCTACTTGTTCAATTTTCAAACATTTACCTACCTTATGATCTGCTACCCCTACATTCTCATAATTACTTACCTATAGGGTGGTCCAAAAAGCCTTGCCACCCCTACATATTTTTTTAAAGGTAAAATAATTGCATAATACAACCTGAAATTCTAAAAAGTAATTTAATTTTCCACGATTTTTTAGAGGTAAAATAATTCCATAACTTATATATTATATTATTAAAACAAAAAATAATGAAAGTTAAAACAATATGTAAGGGGGTGACAAGACTTTCGGACCACCCTGTAGATTAATGTACAGAATGGTCGGAAAGTCTTGTCACCCCTACATATTGCTTTTTTTAGAGGTAAAATAATTCCATAACTTATATATTATATTATTAAAACAAAAAATAATGAAATGTGTAGGAGTGACAAGACTGGACTGTAAGATCATATTAAGCAAGTTCACTTTTGGATCAATAACCTTGGATAGGTATAAATACCCTCATCCCCCACCCTGCATTTGAGTTAAATAGTACCATTACTGTTCTTTTACAAGAACGGCTTTGGCATTAAATAACCCATGAATGTTGATATGCCATTTGTAGTGAGAGAGGAGACCTGCCTCGTGCAACACGGTGTGACGGAGAGGGTGGCGGGCGTGAGGACTTGCCGTATTCTCGAAGGAAGCAGGCTAGGCTTTGCCTAGCGTGTAGGACTGACCTAGAGTCGAACCCGCTTCCTTCAGAATGTGAGAGCTGTGGACGATCGGTGAAGTAGGAAATGGCATAGTGGCCCGGATGTGGGTGGTCGCGCCGTGCTGACGCGTGTCGCACGTGCTGCACGGACAATTATGAGTGAGGAGCCCGGATGTGGTGAAATTGGGGTGTATTTAAAGGACTTATTCTCACAGACCAGGCAGAACGACTTGCAGTAGTATTTTGTTGTCGAGACGAGCGGGACAAAGAAGTAATTTTGGATATTGGATTTTGGAGCGAGATACAGTTGGGAGTGGTTGGACTGTCGATTGGAGCCTTGAGTCAGACTTGACTGTGACCCCCCCCCTACTGATTAGACCATTAAACAAAGAAATCAAATCAAACCAAACCTTTCATCTTAATTTTTGTTGCTTTATGAGACCATAGGACCTTTAGGCACCCCTTTTGCGACCTCGATTCATAGGGACATGTTTTTCATTTACTCCGGAAAAATTTGGTTGTTTGTTAACAGACAATTTTTAGAGTTTTTTTTATTATAAATTAATTTAATTATAAATTATATAAATTATTATATAATTATAAAACTAACCCCTAACCCTAACCCCTAACAAACAATCGGATTTTGACGATGTAAATGAAAAACATGTCCCTATGAATCAAGATCACAAAAGGGGTGCCTAAAGGTCATATGGTTCACTTTATGTGTATTTACTCAACCCCTCTGCTATAGCTACACACATATTTGTCCATTCCTATCATTACAAACATATATGTAATTCTCCTAGACTGGTTGCCACAGTAAGGCTAAAGATTTTGGAGACCTTACCTTTGGGATTATACTTGGTTTGGTTGGTTTGTTTTGTTTTACGACATATCAACCTCAGTGGGTCATTTAATGCCCACAAAGTTGTGAAATAAATTAATTCTTAATGTATAATACAATTTTGTTTATAAACTCATGTTTTTCTATTCAACCCATAGATGGGATCCTAACAGGTACTAGGACTCTGGATCAGAGTGGACCAGGGAGCAATGGTGATGAAGGGGTGCTCCATATTCCCCAAACCTTCAGAACTGGAACATCACCATCAGATTGAGTTTAACGTCATTCCCAGGACATGTAGACCTTCAGCCATCGCCTTCTAGCACCCATATGATAAAAAGGGGTTGGGACTTGCCATAAGGGCAATAGGGTTGGGAAAATCATATAGGTGCTAGGGCTTGATGTGACCAACCGATTGATTGGAGGGGGCCTCTCCGACCGCCCGTCTTGCCCAAGATAGGGCCAAAGTAGAGTATTGCAAGTCATGGACTGCTCATCCACCTGGGTTCTATCCTTAAGCATCATGAGTCGCCACCCCGGCCAACAGGTGGCCCCATTGGGGGTGTTTTACCCCTCTGCAGACGTGCAGTTAGTGTATTCTAATGCCCCAGCCGACAGGGCGGTGGGATTACCCTTGTATCTTATGATTGAATAAAAATAATTGGAGCCATATATATTGTTTCAAGGCCAAAGCATCCCCCCCACACATATATTTGTTCACTCTTATCATTACAAACATATATGTAATTCTCCTAGACTGGTTACCAATCCTGTGTACAGTAAATGCAACTGTTGCATGCTCTCTTTTTTTTAGGATAGAAGGTAAAAAGGGATCTTTGATTTTGGCACTTCCATTTTTATAAAGCTGTTTGCAATGCCACCTAGTGTCTAACAGACGAACCATGTCAAGTAAGGAATGTAATCCCTACAAGACCCTCCTCTTTATGTCCAAATAAGATAATAGTCTTACATATATATATTTACCAACCTCTCCGCACAAGCAGGATGTGACACAAGGTCAATTTCTTAAGCAGAGTTCAACAGGTTTGAATTCAGAGTTTTCCTTCTCCTAGACCGGTTACCTAACCAAGGTTAAAGAGCCCAGTCTGTCCTACTATTTACCCATAGCTGGAGGGAGAGTAGGATTCATAACTTTCCCAAGGGTATTAGTGTTAAGTGAAATGCAATTACCATGTCTAGGATTTGAACTCGGGTCGATGAGTCGATTTCCTATGACTTTAACCATTACACCTCCCTTTATTTTTCTTATATAATATTCCTGTCTTTGATTCTTGTGAATAGAAGTCGATTGTATTATTGTATACTGATAAACAGAACCAGACGAATGAAATGAAGAGAACAAACCAACCAGATAATAGAATGTCCCAGCTAGGCAAGAAACAGAAATAAGGTACCAGCTAAGCTACTCAAGCAAGTAAGATAAAGACTTGAATATGTGGGAGAGCTTATACAAATGCACCCCATCTACTCATAACCCTCATAGTAAGAATAAAACTATCTCTACATATATATGGTTGGCAACCTTCCGTCTATTTTAGATGATGGCGTAGTTTTCTCTCTCTCTCTCTCTCTCTCTCTCTCTCTCTCTCTCTCTCTCTCTCTCTCTCTCTCTCTCTCTCTCTCTTACAGCTACGTGAGTGGCTGAACAGACCGATCCTCGAATGACAGTCTCTGGTGCAGTGGCTGCAAACAAAAGGTGATGCTTTCTGTAGGTGTTGGGGGTGCTGCTGTTTCTCCTTTCTTTTAGCTCTCTTTTCTGTGGCAGCTTTTTTCCTCTCTTCTTCACTTCTTTTTGTTCTTTGTTTGACGAGGAGGCGCCAGGTCGCACGGTCTTCTGCACAAGCCTCCCACGTGTCTATGTCGATGCGGCATGTCTTCAGGTCTCTCTTGCAGACATCTTTGAAGCGTAGACGTGGTCTCCCTGTCGGTCGGGTGCCCTCCACTAGTTCACCATACAGTAGGTCTTTGGGGATGAGGCTTTGTCCATCCTCCTGACATTGCCAAGCCAGCGCAGGCATCTCTCGCAGGTGATGGCAGGCATGATGTTTACGTTTGCTCGTTCCAGCACTTCTGTGTTAGGCACTCTGTCCTGCCAGCAGATGCGTAGAATGCGGCGTAGGCATCTGAGGTGAAAGCTGTCCAGTTTCCTCACATGACGTGAGTACGTGATCCAGGCTTCGCTGTCGTATAGGAGAGTGCTGAGAACACATATATACAGGGTGAGTCAAAATGCACGCAAATATAAGGCTCATGCGGTAAGGCTGCATACCTTGGTGATGAAGAATCCGTGTAACACTGCGTTGTTGAATGCCTGTGAGTTCAGCTACACCTCTTGAACTTGCATGGCCAAGTGGATTAGTTGACTGTAAACTTGTGATTGCCTCTACAACAGGACCCACACGATTTTCCTCCAGTGACGGCCTGCCTCTTCATGGTAAATCATGGAGTGTTTTTGTGCTCTCGAATTTTTTTATCAATCGTGTCAGAGTAGATAAAGGAAATGGATTGTTTCGTATGGCTTTTATCTTTTTGTATGCTCTCATTGTTGCAGATGCATTTTTCTTTATTCTTATAATACAATTTTACTAGCTCCAGTCTAGTTTCCAAATCAAGTGGCATGATGTAAATAATTACCTGTAAAGTATTAAAAAAAACCATTAATTATACAAACGCCATGCATATATCTATAATATATATAAAAGTAATGTTAACTAATATATGACTGGTGGAATAATTTTGAACAATATAAATTTGCGTGCATTTTGACTCACCCTGTATATACCCGATTCAGTAAGTGGATATACAACACTATATTACCTTTTCTCAGAGAGTTAATGAACTGGTTCAACACTGCTTATGGACCATTTTTTATTCAAAAAATTCCCATGGACCAATCCTACTTTTACTTTTAAGCTGTTCCATTTTCGCGAGCGGCTAGCACCCGTGTTAAAGTAAGACAAGACAATTCATTTTCCGCCGACCATCGACGTTCGCTTAAATAGAGATTTTCAACTGGGGAGGGTCATTATAAGAAGCGCTAAATTAGTTAAATTTTTGGGGAAATGGCTAAAACATTTTTTTGGCTTCGAACTCTCTGTGGACCACTAGAAATGTTCTGTGGACCGCCTTCTAGCACCCATATGATAAAAAGGGGTTGGGGCTTGCCATAAGGGCAATAGGGTTGGGAAAATCATATAGGTGCTAGGGCTTGACGTGACCAGCCGATTGATCAAAGGGGGCCTCTCCGACCGCCCGTCTAGCCCAAGATAGGGCCAAAGTGGAGTATTGCATGTCATGAACTGCTCATCCACCTGGGTTCTATCCTTAAGCATCACGGGTCGCCACCCACGGCCAACAGGTGGCTCCATTGGGGGGAGTCTTACCCCTCTGCAGAGGTGCAGTCAGTGCATTCTAACGCCCCAGCCGACAGGGCGGTATATAAATATATAGTTTGAATAAGTATATAAGTATATTTAGTATATATATATTGCATACATAGTCCTCATTTTTTTTCTCTCTTAACACTTATATATATATATAAAACATTATTGGTACACATATTTATTCCACTATGTATATTATTGATGTACATAATGGCTATCAAACTCGTGTTCGAGTAAGACCATTTCCTATTCTTTTTTTTTTCATCATAGTTGAGTGCCAGTAGCATTTTACACTGAATCCTTGTGTTTTCTCAGATGACTCACCAGGCCAGCCCTGGAAAGACATACTCTTCTACATAAACTACGTGTTGGAACTTCTCTACTTTGAATGTTGCTGGGCTGAAAGTTGACCTTTCTAATAGCCGCTTCAATTTTTAGTGTTCAATTCGATTGGACTCATATTCTTGCACAGACAGGTAGATGGTGGCTCTCCAGCCAGGTCTATTACAAGCTAGCTTCTCCCAGTCCTCCACAGCAGTGGTGTTTAATTCGATTGGACTCATATTCTTCCACAGACAGGTAGATGGTGGCACTCCAGCCAGGTCTATTACAAGCTAGCTTCTCCCAGTCCTCCACAGCAGTGGTGTTTAATTCGATTGGACATATTCTTCCACAGACAGGTAGATAGTGGCACTCCAGCCAGGTCTATTACAAGCTAGCTTCTCCCAGTCCTCCACAGCAATGGTGTTTAATTCGATTGGACTCATATTCTTCCACAGACAGGTAGATGGTGGCTCTCCAGCCAGGTCTATTACAAGCTAGCTTCTCCCAGTCCTCCACAGCAGTGGTGTTTAATTCGGTTGGACTCATATTCTTCCACAGACAGGTAGATGGTGGCTCTCCAGCCAGGTCTATTACAAGCTAGCTTCTCCCAGTCCTCCACAGCAGTGGTGTTTAATTCGGTTGGACTCATATTCTTCCACAGACAGGTAGATGGTGGCTCTCCAGCCAGGTCTATTACAAGCTAGCTTCTCCCAGTCCTCCACAGCAGTGGTGTTTAATTCGATTGGACTCATATTCTTCCACAGACAGGTAGATGGTGGCTCTCCAGCCAGGTCTATTACAAGCTAGCTTCTCCAGTCCTCCACAGCAGTGGTGTTTAATTCGATTGGAATCATATTCTTCCACAGACAGGTAGATGGTGGCACTCCAGCCAGGTCTATTACAAGCTAGCTTCTCCCAGTCCTCCACAGCAGTGGTGTTTAATTCGATTGGACTCATATTCTTCCACAGACAGGTAAATGGTGGCTCTCCAGCCAGGTCTATTACAAGCTAGCTTCTCCCAGTCCTCCACAGCAGTGGTGTTTAATTCGATTGGACATATTCTTCCACAGACAGGTAGATGGTGGCACTCCAGCCAGGTCTATTACAAGCTAGCTTCTCCCAGTCCTCCACAGCAGTGGTGTTTAATTCGATTGGACTCATATTCTTCCACAGACAGGTAGATGGTGGCACTCCAGCCAGGTCTATTACAAGCTAGCTTCTCCCAGTCCTCCACAGCAGTGGTGTTTAATTCGATTGGACTCATATTCTTCCACAGACAGGTAGATGGTGGCTCTCCAGCCAGGTCTATTACAAGCTAGCTTCTCCCAGTCCTCTACAGCAGTGGTGTTTAATTCGATTGGACTCATATTCTTCCACAGACAGGTAGATGGTGGCACTCCAGCCAGGTCTATTACAAGCTAGCTTCTCCCAGTCCTCCACAGCAGTGGTGTTTAATTCGATTGGACTCATATTCTTCCACAGACAGGTAGATGGTGGCACTCCAGCCAGGTCTATTACAAGCTAGCTTCTCCCAGTCCTCTACAGCAATGGTGTTTAATTCGATTGGACTCATATTCTTCCACAGACAGGTAGATGGTGGCACTCCAGCCAGGTCTATTACAAGCTAGCTTCTCCCAGTCCTCCACAGCAGTGGTGTTTAATTCGATTGGACTCATATTCTTCCACAGATAGGTAGATGGTGGCACTCCAGCCAGGTCTATTACAAGCTAGCTTCTCCCAGTCCTCCACAGCAGTGGTGTTTAATTCGATTGGACTCATATTCTTCCACAGACAGGTAGATGGTGGCACTCCAGCCAGGTCTATTACAAGCTAGCTTCTCCCAGTCCTCTACAGCAATGGTGTTTAATTCGATTGGACTCATATTCTTCCACAGACAGGTAGATGGTGGCTCTCCAGCCAGGTCTATTACAAGCTAGCTTCTCCCAGTCCTCACAGCAGTGGTGTTTAATTCGATTGGACTCATATTCTTCCACAGACAGGTAGATGGTGGCTCTCCAGCCAGGTCTATTACAAGCTAGCTTCTCCCAGTCCTCCACAGCACTGGTGTTTAATTCGATTGGACTCATATTCTTCCACAGACAGGTAGATGGTGGCACAGCCAGGTCTATTACAAGCTAGCTTCTCCCAGTCCTCCACAGCAATGGTGTTTAATTCGATTGGACTCATATTCTTCCACAGACAGGTAGATGGTGGCACTCCAGCCAGGTCTATTACAAGCTAGCTTCTCCCAGTCCTCCACAGCAGTGGTGTTTAATTCGATTGGACTCATATTCTTCCACAGACAGGTAGATGGTGGCTCTCCAGCCAGGTCTATTACAAGCTAGCTTCTCCCAGTCCTCTACAGCAGTGGTGTTTAATTCGATTGGACTCATATTCTTCCACAGACAGGTAGATGGTGGCACTCCAGCCAGGTCTATTACAAGCTAGCTTCTCCCAGTCCTCCACAGCAGTGGTGTTTAATTCGATTGGACTCATATTCTTCCACAGACAGGTAGATGGTGGCACTCCAGCCAGGTCTATTACAAGCTAGCTTCTCCCAGTCCTCTACAGCAATGGTGTTTAATTCGATTGGACTCATATTCTTCCACAGACAGGTAGATGGTGGCACTCCAGCCAGGTCTATTACAAGCTAGCTTCTCCCAGTCCTCCACAGCAGTGGTGTTTAATTCGATTGGACTCATATTCTTCCACAGATAGGTAGATGGTGGCACTCCAGCCAGGTCTATTACAAGCTAGCTTCTCCCAGTCCTCCACAGCAGTGGTGTTTAATTCGATTGGACTCATATTCTTCCACAGACAGGTAGATGGTTCCAGCCAGGTCTATTACAAGCTAGCTTCTCCCAGTCCTCTACAGCAATGGTGTTTAATTCGATTGGACTCATATTCTTCCACAGACAGGTAGATGGTGGCACTCCAGCCAGGTCTATTACAAGCTAGCTTCTCCCAGTCCTCCACAGCAGTGGTGTTTAATTCGATTGGACTCATATTCTTCCACAGACAGGTAGATGGTGGCTCTCCAGCCAGGTCTATTACAAGCTAGCTTCTCCCAGTCCTCTACAGCAGTGGTGTTTAATTCGATTGGACTCATATTCTTCCACAGACAGGTAGATGGTGGCTCTCCAGCCAGGTCTATTACAAGCTAGCTTCTCCCAGTCCTCACAGCACTGGTGTTTAATTCGATTGGACTCATATTCTTCCACAGACAGGTAGATGGTGGCACTCCAGCTAGGTCTATTACAAGCTAGCTTCTCCCAGTCCTCCACAGCAATGGTGTTTAATTCGATTGGACTCATATTCTTCCACAGACAGGTAGATGGTGGCTCTCCAGCCAGGTCTATTACAAGCTAGCTTCTCCCAGTCCTCCACAGCTGGTGTTTAATTCGATTGGACTCATATTCTTCCACAGACAGGTAGATGGTGGCTCTCCAGCCAGGTCTATTACAAGCTAGCTTCTCCCAGTCCTCCACAGCACTGGTGTTTAATTCGATTGGACTCATATTCTTCCACAGACAGGTAGATGGTGGCTCTCCAGCCAGGTCTATTACAAGCTAGCTTCTCCCAGTCCTCCACAGCAATGGTGTTTAATTCGATTGGACTCATATTCTTCCACAGACAGGTAGATGGTGGCTCTCCAGCCAGGTCTATTACAAGCTAGCTTCTCCCAGTCCTCTACAGCAGTGGTGTTTAATTCGATTGGACTCATATTCTTCCACAGACAGGTAGATGGTGGCTCTCCAGCCAGGTCTATTACAAGCTAGCTTCTCCCAGTCCTCTACAGCAGTGGTGTTTAATTCGATTGGACTCATATTCTTCCACAGATAGGTAGATGGTGGCACTCCAGCCAGGTCTATTACAAGCTAGCTTCTCCACCGCAATAGCAGTGTTCTTCAGAGTGTCCTTGAGGCAGTCCTTAAACCTCAATTTGGGTTTTCACTGACGACGTTTGCCAGTTGAGATTTCACCGTAAAATAGTGGTTTGGGGGATTCGGCAATCATTCATGTGATGAATGTTTGATATTATAGAAAAGAAATGTTCTAGAAGATACCAATCAATTAGAACAAAGGATCAGTGCCTTAGATGAAGACATAGAAGAAATGGAATCATCAGAAGAGGAAGAAGTAATCGTAAGTAAACTATATTATTTTGGGCTCTTTATCTTCATTATATTCATTTTATGAGTATAGTTTTTTTTCCAGTTTTTGCAAAAGTCTTTCAAATTCTTTGTCTATGATTCAGGAAATCTTTGACCTGTTTTTGCTCATTAAAAATACAGTATCTAATATATAAAACAGAGATTTTGGTATGTACGTGTCGACGTATAACAAAAAAACGGGAGGTCACTCAGATTCAAAATCTTGCATACACATTGATATCGTTCTAACTAAGAAAAATTCCAAATTTGGTTATTGATTTTTATTGATTAAAGGATTTAATCGATTAATTAATCCAAAATCACCCAATTTGCGGAACTGTCCGTATATCAGCCCCTCCTGATAATAAAATATTGTCTCTGCCTGCTTATTGTTAAAGCGATAACAGCAGCTAAGTTTTGATTTTAATGAATTAATTTTGCAGTCTAAGCCGTTCAGCTCCGAATTTATGGCCTATTTATGGTCCAGTCTTTAATAATTTTTATATCGTTAGAAAGATAAGAAAATACTCTTTCAAAATATGTAATTTGAGTTTTTATTAATTGAATCATTTTTTACAGCGAGTTAAAAAATTAAAATGTAATTTGTATGTGTTTTTATAGATTAAATTATTTTTTACAGCGAGTTTGTCCATATTCTTAAATTGTACAGTACACTCATTTTAATTTTAATTTTTGTAATGCATAAAAATTGTAGAAAATCAAAATGCACGCTTTACGGTTACATTATTAAAAAATATTTTAATCCGTAAATAACAGTATCATGAAAATCAGTTTACGTCGTAAGTACGGTTACATATTTGTATAAATTAAACTAAGATTTTCATTCGAATAAAATGACTTTTAATTCTTTAATTTATTTATTTAATTTTTATTGTTAGAGTTTTAAAGGGTTAAAAATAACAATAAGATTGACGAATTTCCTTAGAAACTGTTTTTCTTTTGGTTCGTTAACTAATTATTTTCTCAAACCACGATAAAAAAAACAAAAAAAAACAAAGGTTACTAATATGGACAAAATCCGGTGTTTTATCTTTAGTCGAAGGCCCGACTGGAGATAAGTAGTCAATTATTTGTAAGACGAAATTTATTTCAAGTTTATCTGACAATATCCAGTTATTGGAACATTTAAAAAAAAATTATATGTAAGTACGAAAAATTGTAAGCGCTTTATTTATCAAAATGACATGATTCGTTAGTAAATTACCCGAAAAGTTGATAAAACAAAACAACTAACAACCAACATTTAAATTATTATTCAAAATACAATTTAAAATATTCCTCATAATTTGCCTTACAAATTAAATTTTAAGTTTTATGATTTTACTCTTTATTGTGAAGTCAATAAACATTGCTGAGTTTATAGTGCAACTTTTCAGTTCTGAAAAATTGGCATGTTTAAATAGAGATTTCATAGGTGACATTTGAACTTTTATGAAAATTGATGTTTTGTAATTAATATAAATTTTGTAATAAAACTTAATTTTAACTGGGGGGGGGGGGGGGGTTAGGGGGGGGGTAGTTTAATGGGAAAATAAATAAATAATCTGGGTTCCGTTCAAGCGGTTCCGATATGGGGGATCAATTTACTATAAACTTATACGAGGAAATGAGCACCCATGAATACTCAAATAATAAAGAACTTTTAAGAATTTTTTTTTCAATCTGATAGATTGGTGTGTAATCGATAATAATCAACTGAAGGGAAAAAAATAGATGGGGGGGGAGTCCAGATAATCAGGTCCACCAAAACGTTTTTAAACAATGTTTTTTAAAATACTAGGTACCACCAATTTTACCCTGTGAAATTTACCCCCCCCTATATTTAACACTATGAAACTTGCAGAAAAATTAATATTTTCTTGAAAAAAATTTTTCCATTTGAAAGAAAAAACATTAAATAAACTCCTGATGATTCTTTAACTTTTTTTCAGCTTACGGAAATAATGAAAATTATGATTGAAAAACAATGTTTTCATTTTTGCACTGTTAAATCAACTGAAAATTAACGTACCTAAAAACAAGTTACGATAAGAATTTTTTAAAATTCTATGAAAAATCAATTAATTATAAATAATAACAACATATTTCCGTTTTATTCAAGATGGCCTAAACTGATCAATTGGTGGTCCCTATAATACTATCTTAGGTTTTAGCAAAAATAGATATTGCAATACGAAGAATTTAAATTTTCGATTCTCAGCTTCTTTTTAAACTCAACATGCAATTAAGAACTAAATGTGAATTGTTGTCATGTACAAAAATTTAAAACAATAACAAGCAAATATACAAACGAATACTTTCAATTTGTTGTATAATAATACGAAATAATTTTAAACTATAAAACAGAAAATACAAATCCTGAAATATACAAATTCTCAATGATTTTAGTTTCAAGAATTATTTTCCTCTTACCCCCTCTCTAACTACTGTCTTCCACTTTCTCTCTCACTCCCTGGTGATCCAAATTTCATTTTAGTCCGGTCATGGACCGGGTACTTTAGCTAGTATTAATATATGACGAAATAAAAAAAAACAAAGTATTCAAAAAGATAAATATATTTGTAGATGGTGAAGTTGATGTTAAAACATTTTGGTTTATTATAAAACTTTTATCAGGACTTATATGTGTACCATTACAAATATTTCATTTCCTTATTTTAAAACAATATTTAGAATCCTAGTCATGGTTGACAGAATAAGAAAAGTCTACTCCCTCTTATTCTGTTAACCATGACTAGGTACAAGTGGTAAGCTATGTTATTATTGCCCTTGGCCAGGATTGAACGTGCAACCCAGAGATGATTGTCACTAAGAACTGCATTAACTCAAGGGAAGATTTGGCTCAGGACCGCTTCAATGCCGACAGGCCCTCCACAGCGGGCTATTCATATCTAAAATCACCCTGGCACAACCACATGTTGTGATTGGGCCAGGGTGATTTTTGATTTTTGATTCTTTCTTTCCTTCCTTCCTTCCTTCCTTTCTTCCTTCTTTTCTTTCTTTCTTTCTTTCTTTTTTTTCTTTATTTCTTTCCTTCTGTCTGTCTGTCTGTCTGTCTGTCTGTCTGTTTGGTTCTTTCTTTCTTTCTTTCTTTCTTTCAAAAGGACAAACAGAAAGCAACAGTGCACACCGGCACACCATCGATATCTTCATGACCGGCGTTTACATGTGACATCTGTGGTCGATTCTGTCTATCACACGTTGCCCTTCACATTCACGGAAGGTGCTACGCTAGAACTTAATTCTTAGGGCATCTGTAATCTATGGTTTTCTGAGACTGCGATGCTGATAATAATCCAACAGGGGTTGACATGCCTATAAGCAACCAACAGACTGCTAATCTATTAATAATAGAGATTCGCTTCCGGTTTTTGTCTGTAACAAAAACTACGACACTGCTTACGTCACATTACCCCAAAATCCTCATAACATAGAATAAATACACTCAACATTTGAACAAGCAACATTAGACAGTCCTCATTCTTTTTTAAAACAAGTTTTAAGAAATACATGACTGGTATTATATATCTATATATAGTTTGTTTTATTTTAATACATATTTAAAGTTTACATTTCAAATTGTTTTATTTTTAAAATCCTTTAATGAATTTGATGATTTTACTTACTTAGAGTACAAACTCGCTGACATTGAATTTTTTACTCCCACCCCTCAGGCAATATGTTTCAAAAATCTATTTTTACATCGCCTGGAGGCCGTTTTTTTTATTTTGCTAGTAAAAATAAATAAATAAATAAATTTAAAAAGACGTGATGGCTAAGACTTTTTTTTCCATTAAAATGTTTAGAATTTCTTTCTGGACATTCTGTAATGTATAAATAACTTTTTAAATTAAAATATTTTTGTTATTTTTCCTTGAAAAGTTTTGATATCGATTTTGTGTATTTTAACTACCGTATTTTTCGGACTCTAAGGCACACTTAAAATCCTTATATTTTCTAAAAAAATCAGCAGTGCACCCTATAATTCGGTGCGCCTAATGTATGAATCCTGGTTGTGCTTAGGCCTTGTGACCTCGAACCAATTTCTATGTTCACACTGCTGTAACGGAATCACTTGTGTGGTCTCTTAAACATTGGGTCAAGAAAAAAGGAAAAAATCATTCAAAAGGTTTGTAGAGACAGAAAGTCGAGGAATCGGATTTTTTCCAGATTTCTTGTCAACCAGAGTTATTTGATCTGGTTGCCGAACGTGTCAGAATTTATGTTAAAAACTAAAATTTTAAAAAATTAAAAAAATAAAAAATAAAAAGAATCTTCCAAGAGATCCGTGACGTCACGGTTGCTGCCTTGGTCCTAGAATTTGACCTCAGGGGCTTATGCTCACTGATGGACAAACAGCTACTACGTTTTTGCAATGTCATTATTTACCTTCCTCACGTACGCCTGGGAAAAAAGAAAAGCTTACAGAGAGACATGTGACGTCACGATTTGGGGAAAGGAGGATTTTGCTACAGATTCTTCAGTGTGCGATGGACAGCCAAACTGTGTCGACATCGTAGCTTAATGCTACCACACAGGTTGAGAAATACTACTTCGTCTTTGGTATAAAAAAAAATTACCTTACACAGTTACCTCCCTTTGACCATTGCCAAACACAGTCCATGGGTCTTTTCGCCATCACCTGATAAGAAACCTTGTGCGATTGGCTAAGGGCCTTTGTCAGCGACCAATCAGAGCACACGTTACTAGGCTTAGTTTGGCCGCCAATTTCGAGGGCTGATACCATCAATCTTCCTCTTTCGCTGCGACTGCCGTCGAAGAACGATGTGCTTCATGAAGCCAGCTTACGGAAGGGCCGGTGACACGTAAAGTCAAACAAACAAAGCTAGCAAGACATTCCTACCAGAGACAGTTAAGTTTCGCAAAGCATTATTTTGCAACCATAACCCCTACAACATATTGTATATTGTATGTTGTATATGCAAGTTGTATGATAAATACATCGTATTATAAAGCCTTGTTGTGTTATTTACCTGTTTGACTTTACCTTTATCTGTCTTCATAATTACCAATATTGGGGAATTAGAGTCTATCCCTCCCAAAGACTGGAAACAAAATTAGTCGGCACTCACTCGAAATTCAACTCTACGTAATTCTACGAAATTTGTAGCAAAGCTACCTTATTGTAACACAAAATACATCAAATACAGAAATCATCCCAATCATCTTAAATCTTAAAAGGACAGAAAACAACAACTCAAGAACTACAAAGATCTACTAAGTCGACGAAATTAAACTCTACAGACAACACAAGACTATTAAACTTCGAACCTTCTACAATTCAAAGAACTACAAAATTACGACAGTTAAAGAACACTTGTTACCGCCGGACTTAAACAGCTAACTTCCTTCGCAAACCACCATCTCTCTCTCTCTCTCTCTCTCTCTCTCTCTCTCTCTCTCTCTCTCTCTCTCTCTCTCTCTCTCTCTTAACGTTACTATCCGCCAGCCTCTATCAAATTGACGTTTACCCTTTAAAGTTGTCTTCCCATAGTACTTGAAAAGGTATATTTACTTATATATCGGAACTTAGGAATTATTTTCGCCGGTATATTACATAGTACTTTGGAGTTAGAAGATACCCCCGTGTTGTTGGAATTTTTTTTTTTTTATCCAAGAGAAATTTTTTGTATGTCATTTTAAATGCCTATTTTTGTCCGCCTTTCAATATGTCTCGTTTCGTATTTTCTACGAAAACAAATGGAAAAAAGGGCACCTGTTGCTGGCTTCGGGACTGGAATCGGTCACGTGGCCCCTAAAATCTGCCTCTTTGGAAATAGACAAATCGATGGGAGAGGACTGGTATGTTATCTGAATTACAATGAGTAACACTCGAACGACGTGTAAGGGTTAAGTAGCCATCTTTATTCTCCTGTGGTTCTGTCCAGTTCAAGGGCAGTAACTCTTACAGGTTTGGATCCAATAATACAACAAGGACGTACTAGCAGTTGTCCTGTCATAGCACTGATTGACACACCCCTAAAGCAGGCTTTTTTGGAAATGGGAAGCGAGGCATGACGACGCGTTTTTTGGTTCTGGCAACAACCAGCAGAGTGGTCATTCTTAGCACTGACTGACAAACCCCTAAGCAGGTACAATATGGACATTGGCCGGTTCCTGAGAAAACCCTGGTTGAGATGGGTGACTTTTAGCTTTCGGAAGCCAGCAATTTTTCCTTGAATAACAGACATGAGGTCCTTCATTTCCTTTGACGAAAAAGGTCGCTGTTCTTTTTCACTTATACTTCAGACGACGAAGATAGTTGTGAGTGTTCACCTGTTAGACGAAACCGGACAACAACGCGGGGAAAAAGGATACCAGCGCAAAGGGACTTGCTGTTATTTTCAACAAGGAGCTGTTGTATTATTGTATCTGAACCCTCAAGAGTTACTGCCCCTGAACTTGGCAGAGAGAGATAAAGAGAATAAAAGATGGCTTCTTACCCTATACATGTCGTTCGAGTGTTATCATTTTAATTCAGATAACTTATCATGGTGGCAGCTCTGGGATAAATACCCACAACGAGAACAATGAGTAAAACACCGAACAAGACTAACTAAAAAAAAAGTTATGTCAACTTTTTGGAAAAAAAAACCCTGTTTGGATGAATTAAAAAGTTAAGTCCTCTCGCCAAATGCAACCCGACATGAAGTTCTAAAAACAAAACAAAAGACCAAAAGTGTTGCAGTATAAAAAAAAAATTGTTCTCTAGAACAAACAAGTAAGTGTTGTATTACATTTTAATAACACTGTATTTCACGTTTTTGTATTTGTTAAAAGAATATTTTTGTCAAAATGAGCAACATTAGCGAGCCGTCAATGTGCTGGACAGCTGAAAATCTAGTGGAAGAATTCAGATTCTTCAAGCAAAGATGCAGACTGTATTTTTCTGTTAAAGAAATTCCAGTAGACAGACAGGTCGAACATATATTGCTATTTTCTGGGGCAGAGGGCCTAAGAAGGTTCAACTCCTGGACATTTACGGACGAAGCCGACGAAAATAATCCACGGATTATTTGGCAGAAATTCGAGGAACGTCTAGACCCCCAAGTGAACTTCCACATACATCGTTTATCCTTTCGACAGTACAAACAAAAAGCATTGACAATTTTTAGCAAGGTGCAGGTTGCAGGCGAAAAAGTGCATTTTGATTGCATCCAACTGAACAAAAAATTGTTATCGCTCAATGTTGGAAAGATAATGAAAGAAACATCTTTTATCATCAAATTGTAATATGATTATTCTGCTTCAAGATTTCAAGGTCGTCCCTATCTTAAAGAAATGGTGAGGCCAATAAACGTCCTCCAGGAAAGACAGAGATTAGTAAAGAGGTAGAAATGAATAAATCTTAGAAATTCATTGATTCAATTGTGTCTTATGGATATCATTTAGAATCACATTGTAATGAAGGGGAATTTGAAAAGAAATCAGTCATTAAAATAAAGACAGTATTAATACTATTAGAATTAGTAGATATTAGTATGAAACCAACACTAAGTCACGGATTATTTGGCAGAAATTCGAGGAACGTCTAGACCCCAAGACATTGAAAGCATTGATGATTTTTTGGCAAGGTGCAGGTTGCAGGCGAAAAAGTGCAAATTCAAAGATACTGAAATAATGTTGTAGCGTTAGTTTGTATTTTGCCTGGTGGAGTTGTCTGCCCCTTTTAGTTTGCTGGTGCCCGCTAGGGTGCTATAGCGCCGGGTTCAAACCCTTTCGGCCTCTTTTCCTGTTTCAGTATCTACGAGCCACATGGGGTAGATTTTATCTAACCCCTCTCGTTGGGGCTCCGCGCCCCTTACATTACTGTAAGTTCTACACAGCATGGACTACCCCTAGTCTCATGTCTGTACTTTTGTATGTTATAATGTACCATTCATGAATGTGTCTTCATCTTTATTTGTGTACTCTTTGTATATGTACCCTTTTACTATGTACGTTGTATCTTCATATCCATGTGCTGTATATATATATTAAATGTTTTGTCTTTTAACCTTCGTCGGAGTTATTTGTGTATCCAAAGTATGTATAACTTTGAACCTTCCTTACAAGGTTATTGGAACAAATTTTCTACGGAACCAGGCACACAGGTTTGAAGAAGCTGCTTTTAGAAAAAGGGAAAAATATCTCACTGGAAGAAGCCCAAATTATAGGAAGAGCTTACGAAGCTTCAATAGGCCACATGAAGCAAATGGCGGAAATCCACAATGGAGAAAGCCAGGAAATTGACTCTGTTAAATACAGCAGTTGTAAGCGGTGCGGTAGCATGCAGTCCCACAAAAAAGAAAAGTGTCCTGCATGGTATCGCGAATTTTTCCTCGTTCAGAAAAATAGCGAACGTAAAACAAAATGGCGTCGTCAATAAAAAGGGGTAGGGAAAAATGAAAAGAATGATGGTCTTATTTGGTAATGAAATAGAATCTTTATTTATACAAATTTCTCCACTAAAGGAGGCAAAAAGAAATACAAACAATTTAAACTTGCATAAATTTCCCTATGCACGACTAAACAAAGATTTAGGGGTCGAGTAACACAAATACAAAATAGGATAAATATAGGAAAGAAGTGTATAAAAATAGGGGTTACACTTACTGTAACAGAACAATAAAATAAACCCTTCAAAAATGTATTTCTCTCGCGCAGGAGAGACAAAAAGTTCCACAGAACTCACAGTTCTCTCAAAAAATGTCACGTTCCTTCTCGTTAAGGACTGAGGCTCCTGGCTTAGAAATAACTGCTGACCGAAAGATAAACCTTCTTTCGGTCACTTGTACTTTCTCGTAAAGAACAAGGCTCTTGGATGAAATATAGGGCTGGATTTCTGCGCTGGTATCTCTCACTTTTCACTTGTTGTCGTCCGTTCTTTCTTCAAAGGGATGGACACTCAAACAGCAATATTTCTTCCGTGGTTTGAAGAATATGCGAGGAAACCGCGACCTTTTTCGCCAAAGGATATGAAGAACCGTTTTAGCCCTCCAAGGAATTCTGCTGGGCTACAACTGCAATAAGCCACCTTTTCTCAATCAAGGTTCTTCTCCAAAACCGGCCAATGTCCGTTTGAAACAGCTAAGGGGTTCGTCTCTCAGTGCTTATGACGGGACAAGCTGCTAGTTGCGTCCGTTCGCTTCGCTTCCCACTTCCAAAGAGGCAGATCACGGCTGACACGTGATCAAAGAAAGTCCAGACTTGGCGCCACTCACTCCTTCGCTTTCGCAGCAAAAAACGAAACGAAACAGAGAGACAGACCAAAACGGAAAAAAGGCATTCATTATACCACAAATGTTTTTTATTTGTTTTAAAGATAAAATTTCCAATACTAGGGCTCATTTTGTTCAGCCTGTGGACGAAAAAATCACTGGGCTAAAGTTTGTGACAACAGACATGAAAATAAAGGAATATACCCCCAGGCACAATTTAAAACAAAGGGACCCAAATTTAAACCTGGGCACAAGGAGACCCCCGGACGTCAGTAGTACAGACACCATTATAAAAAAATAATGTGTACTCCGTAAATGCAAACCGGGATAACCAGGAGTTATACGACCAATTTGCACAAATGACTTTTGATTCTATCGAGCGGCAAGAAAAAAAGACACTAGGACTGAGGCCTTCGCAGAACTGACAATTAAGCTTCCCAACTTACCAGGCACCCACAAACTAAAAGCCAAAGTTGACACAGGAACTCAACATGGTTCTATTAGCATAGAATGTACCTATAAAGGAGAGTGGAAATCACTCAAATTCTTTGTGGTAACATCAGAAGGATCTACTATACTAGGACTACTCTCACTCAGAGACTTGGACTCAGAGACTTGGTTACGATGCACTGCGTCATTGAAGAAAACCAAGCTCATATCAACTCTGCAGAAGACCTGAGAAATATGTACCCGGATCAATTCGACCGAATAGGCAGTTTCACAGGAGAATACCGGATTGTCCTGAAACCGGACAATCATCCTGTCATCCACGCACCCAGGAAATGCCCCATCCACATGAAAGATGAGATTAAGACTGAGTTGGATGATATGATGAAACAAGGGATCATTCGCAGAGTAAGCGAGCCTACAGAATGGGTGAACAGCCTAGTGTATGTGCGGAAAAGTAATGGTAAACTCCGCCTGTGCTTGGATCCTAAGGACCTAAACAGAGCTATCATGCGGTGCCATTACAAGACTCCCACACAAACTTTCAGATGCGAAGTATTTTTCCAAACTGGACGCCAAGAATGGATACTGGTCAATCAAGTTCGATGCCGAATCACAACTACTGACCACCTTCAACTCTCCTTTTGGAAGGTATTGCTTCCAGAGAATGTCTTTTGGCCTGGTCATGTCACAAGATGTATTCCAACAGAAAATGGATATGATTCTGGAGAAATGCCCTGGTACACTAGGACTCATAGACGACGTCATAGTATAAGGCAAAACCAAAAAGGAGCATGATGGTGAGAGCAAAAGCTGAAGGACTTAGTTTTAACAGCGAAAATGCCAAATAGACCAGAAGCAGATACACTTCTTTGGGGCCATATATGACAAAAATGGCATACGCCCTGACCCTAAGAAAGTGGAAGAGATTAAATTACTTCCCAGCCCAAAGAGCATCACAGAATTACAAAGAGTGCTAGGAATGATCACCTACATGGCACCATTTATTCCACATCTCTCAGATCTTACAGCACCAATGAGAGATCTACTAAAAAAGGAGTCGGAGTATGGGTGGACGGAAAGTCACCAAAAGTCGCTGCAGGCGATAAAAGATTTGATTTGCAAAGAAATGCTGCTAACATACTTCGACCCTAAAAAAGAAACCGTAATTCAGGTAGATGCATCCAACAGAGGCCTAGGTGCAGCCCTACTGCAGGAGGGAAGACCCATAGCATTTGCATCAAAATCGCTGACAGAAACAGAGCAACGATATGCAAACATTGAGCTCCTAGCAGTTGTCTTCGGATGTGAGCGTTTCCGAACATACATATATGGATGTATAACCCGTCGGTCGCTACAGAGCTAAAGGACTCACAGAATTTCCGAAATTGGCCGTCAAGATCGGATTCTCTGCATCAACCAAGGATTGCAGGGTCTCTATATTTGCTGGAAGTCTAGCCGAATGCCCCACGTTGTGCTAAGATCTCAAACGACTAGAAATCTGCTATAGAAACTGATTTCCGAGGTTAATGGCGGCCTAGTGGTCACATAAAAAATAACGACTCCTTTTCTTCTTCAAAAATCAACAACATTTATATTCAAAAATACAAGAATACAAATAATTACTTCTCAAGACGGGGGGAGTGATGGACCTCAATTCAATGTGTTCTGGTCGGAATAGTATTGCGCGGCAATGTTGGCTGAAGTCAGTTCATCTGTCGGCTACAGGATCTTTACGTTCGCACTTCAAGCTTTCTTAGCTACCGTTCTCAAGCACGCTCGGCTTCATTCTGCTTCTCAAGCCAAAAACGTCTGAGTTAAATAATATTTCAATCGGAACAATTTTATTTCCGGCCCGCATGAAGATATTAGGAATTTTCTTTACTTCCGATTTTCAACAAGAGTTTTATCTCCTTTCTTAAGTGTCTTCTAGACAATCATGATCAATCTCTTCCGAGCGACATCAGTCTCGCTACTTCAAAAGGACCGTCTCCATCACCGCCGATTCTCGCTTCTGGGAGTTCCGACCTACTTGAGATTTTACTACTGATATGGTCAGCCCTATCCCGGCCACCATCCGCCTCGACCGGAGAGTCGAGGTCACCCGGCGAATCACATTTCCGTTCACTTTCTTTCTTTCTTCTTTCCAAATTCAAAACCCGAATCCGGTCACAGATGTGCTTTCCAGGTAGAAAGTGATTACAAGCCCCTAGAGATGATCAACTTAAAAAACCTAATTGCAACCCCACCTCGACACCAACGAATGTTACTACGCCTACAAGGGTATGACATGACTATTGCTTACCGTCCAGGAAAAGAAATGGCATTAGCAGATGGTTTTTCCAGACTCCCCAACAAGAGAGCGAAAGAAGCTATCGACCTGGACATAAAAGTCGATTTTGTATAATTTTCAGCTCAGAAGTTGACACAGATTCAACTGGCAACCAATGCTGACCCAACAATGTGCAAACTAAGGGAAATGATCCTGCACGGTTGGCCCGATACGTTCAGGGAAATTGGGAAGAATATGCGACCATACTGGCCCTACCGGGATGAGTTAGAAATAGAAATTGGGATATTACTCAAGGGTGAACGAATCATCATCCCAAAATCCCTGCAAAAAGAGTTACTACACAAGATCCATTATCGCCATCAGGGAAAGGAAAAATGCAAGTTGCGAGCAAAAAGTTGTGTATTCTGGCACAACATCAACCAAGATATTGACAGATTAGTCCAGCTATGCGATGCCTGCAAGGAGCACCAAAGAATGCAAGGTGCTGAGACCTTGATGCTACATGAGATCCCAGTCAGACCATGGCAAATAGTAGCCACTGACTTGTTCCACTTCGAAGGATCAAATTTTATCCCCATTGTGGACTACTACTCCAAATACCCCTTTGTGAGGAAGTTAAATAATTTCTCCAGCCAGGAGGTTATAAACACGATGAAGCAAGTGTTTGGAGAGAATGGCATTCCAGAGAGAATAATCAGTGCCAACGAAGCACATTATAGCTCAGCTGCATTCAAGCAGTTTGCGAAAGAATGGGGATTTGAGCAT
The DNA here is from genome assembly GCA_023376005.1 of Doryteuthis pealeii. Lineage (NCBI taxonomy): Eukaryota > Metazoa > Mollusca > Cephalopoda > Myopsida > Loliginidae > Doryteuthis > Doryteuthis pealeii. The sequence continues at coordinate 38,628,749 of CM042179.1, forward strand.
CGCACATCATCTCCGAGATACCCACAATCTAATGGATTTGCGGAACGTTGTGTGCAGTCGATTAAATCCGCCATCAAAAAAGCCAAGTCAAGCAACCGTGACATCGACATGGTACTGCTATGCCTTAGGACAACTCCGATAGACTACACGATACCCTCACCTGGAGAAATGCTGTTCAACAGAAAAATAGTTAGCAACATTCCAATGAAATGTACTAACCACAGTGCGAAAAAAGCAGAGATATCAACTCGATAATACAAGCGACAAGCTGAACAAAAAGCTTACTATGACCAGCATGCAAAAGACCTACCTGACATCCAAATAGGACAGCATGTTAGGATGTATGACTAGGACACGAAGAGATGGAGCCCTGCAGTTGTCACACAGACATACACGGAGCCAAGGTCCTTCATCATTAAAACCCCATCTGGATAGGTCCTCCGCAGGAATTGAAAACACCTGAGGGTAGACCCATCTACAGCAAATAGGGATCCACCTGAGATTATACCATCCAGAGTGGAAACCAACCTACAAAAAACACTCAAACAAAAATACTAAATACCCCATCCCAAACTAGCAATCATCATGTCCCACAGGAATCACAGACACAATGTAACACAACAGAAAAGAAAACAACCAAATCTGGCCGGATAATAAAACCACCGGCAAGATACTGCAATTGAAACATCAAAAACATTTTTTTATTTTGTGAACTTATCAAAAAAAAAAACCCCTTCATGGACACACACACACACAAAAAAAAACAAAAAAAAAACATTTCTTTTAATTTCTATGTTACTTACACATAAATATGCAAAATTAAAAAAAAAAATTAAAATTAAAAATCTATGTGATCACAACTGAACAATTCATATTTTTGTTTTATTATGTTATATGCAAATAAAATAAAAATAAAAAATTGTAAGGGGAAAAAATTATTTTGTAAAAGAGGGGATGTTGTATTATTGTATCTGAACCCTCAAGAGTTACTGTCCCTGAACTGGGCAGAGAGAGATAGAGAGAATAAAAGATGGCTTCTTATCCTATACATGTCGTTCGAGTGTTATCATTTTAATTCAGATAACTTATCAGGAGACTCATCTTTTGGAGATAAAAAACGAGAATACCGAAAGAAGGTTTATCTTTCGGTTTGAGTAATCTTCATCCAGGAGCCTAGTTCTTTGACGAAAAGAAAGAAGACATTGAAAGGATTTTCATCTTTCTGTTGTCTAAATTTTGGTTGGTCCGCAAAATCTGACGCCAGTAACAAAATAAAAAAAAAAGTGTAAATAATATACAGAGGAAAAAGGAAGGAATTGACAAAAGTCTAAAAGACGAGCCAAACTCTTACAATTAAATTAAACTATATTTATTCAAAATTACTACTCTAGTCTGCTGAGGGTTGCACAAATTTCCCCGTGCAGTATCTTTACCTATGAAGAAAAACATTTAAAAACATATAAAACCAAACAAGACAAAAAATTGACATAGAATAAATTACTCTTGCCGAGAGGCGAAAGTTCGAAATATCCTTTTTGTTTTTAGTGGGCCCCTATTTTGGTCTGTTGATGACAGAGAACTCTGAGTTTGTTGCGTTCCCTCTTTTTCTTCTTCCTTCTTTCTTTCCTTCAATGTTCCTCTTCCTTCCTTCGGCCTTTCCTTTATCTTCTTCAAATATTCTTGGACGTTCACGCCCAACGACCTTTTCTCACTATTACTTGTTCCTGGTTTCAACCAGTCAAAAAGACAGTGGTCTCAAATAACGTAGATACGTTCACGTATCTCACAACCTTGGATTCGTTCACGAACCCTAGTCCTTTCTTTTGAAGAAGAAGATCCTTCACTGTTCACAGCGGACAACCATAGAAGGAGGGGAGGGCTTCAGCCCATGAGAGAGCCTTTCTCTCACCTCTGTTCACAGAGCCAACTACCAACTAAAAAAATGGAGGAGAGGGCCTTCTCTCCTGTCTGCTCTTTGCAGTGCCAGTCGTAATAGTATCCAAAGAAAAGGGAGCTCAGCCTGGGACCTCCTCGTCCCTGTCATCTCCGACCAATTAGAGGCCTTTAAAAATTCACCCCACGAATACAAAAATAAAGACACCATGGCTCAAAACAAAAATACACTTTATTATTACAAAACATCCCCCAAGGTGGGGGGCTACTGTTGCAGCCATTTCAGAGAAATTTCTTCCCCCCCCCTCCAAAAAAAAATTCATCTTTCTGTTTATCTATTTTTGACCTCTCCTGTGAGAGAGTGTATATTTTTGAAGGGTTCTTTTGTCGTTTAAACCCTTTCTAACAGTAAGTGTTTTCTTCCTGTTTTTTATTCACATTTTGTTCTATTTTGTATTTTTGTTACCCGTCGCCTAAATTGTTTATTTAGCGGACGTCATACATGGGGAATTCCATGCAATTTTTATTTTGAATTGTATAAATTTCATTTTTGCCTCCTTTGTGGAGTTATTTGTGAATAAAATTCTTTTTCTCTACCAAGAAAGACCGTTCGTAGCTTCATTTTTTCCCTACCCTTTTTATTGACGACGTTCTTAAGTTCAATGGTCGGTATTTTTCCGAAAATGGAAAAATATTTCCGAAACTGCTGGATTGGGTGCTTCACGGCGCTAATTCCGATAAACGAAGTGGTGAACTTTCATGAGCTAAACCAATCAGAGAAGAATACGTAGCTATCCGGCGATCAAGACGAAGCTTGTTCGCTTACCCCTGCCAATTTTCCTGATGCGTACTGCCCTTCAACATACCAGTAATTAAGGACCCCAAAAGAGCACCTGTTAAGAGACACGCTTACGAAACGGATATCAAACTTGTTGGAAATTTTTTATCCCAAGAAATATTTTGTATAGTTTAAATGCCTATTTTTTGTCCGCCTTTCAGTGTCTCTTGTTTCGTATTTTTTCTACGAAAACAAATAAAAAAAGGGCTCTGTGGCTAGATCCGGGATGACTGGAATCGTCACGTGGGCGCTAAAATCTGTCTCTTTTGAAATTGACCTTCGAGGGAAAAGGACGTGCTAGCAGCAGCTGTCATAGCACTGACACCCCCTAAGCCTTTTTGGAAATGGGAGGCGAGACGTGACGACACGTTTTGGTTCTGGCTACTACCAGCCGAGTGTTCATTCTTAGCACCGAGAGATGAAACCCCTTAGCTGCTTGCAAACGGACATTGGCGGTTCCTGAGAAAACTCTGGTTGAGATGGGTGACTTTTAACTTTCGGAGGCCAGCAATTTTCCCTTGAAAAACAAACAGAGTGGTCTATCATTTCCTTTGACGAAAAAGGTCGCGGTTCCAAATTCCCTTATACTTCTGACGACGAAGAAAGTTGAGAGTCCACCTGTTAAACGAAACCGGACTACAACGCAAGGAAAAAAGGATTCCAGCGCAGAGAGACCTGTCGTTATTTTCAACAAGGGGTCTCTGTTATGTTATTTGGGGTTATCCACAAAGGATGCCTTCAGATTAAGAAGTCGGAAATAGGAGCGCGTTTTCACATGTGTTTATTCATGGCTGACAGGGGCGGAAGTACATAGGATTAAGGGGCGGACAATTAGGGTTCAGTTAAGGGTTTGTCCAAGGGACTTAACTAATACTTAACTAATACAACAGTCTCGTTTTTTGGCGATAAAAAACGAGTATACCGAAGGAATGTTTATCTTTCAGTAAGTCGTCATTTTCAACAAGGAGCCTCTTTTTTTGGCGATAAAGAACGAGAATGCAGAAAGAAGGTTTATCTTTCTGTTAAAGTTATTTTCAACTTTCAAGCCTTGTTCTTTGGCGAAAAGGAACAAGAGACATTTGAAAGGACTTTCATCTTTCTACCTAATTTTGACCTCTCCTGCGAGAGAGTGTATTTTTTAGGTTCTTTTGTTGTTTAAACCCTTTCTACAGTAAGTCTTTTCTTTCTGTTTTTTATTGCAATTTTGTATTGTATATTTTGAAGGGTAGTTATAGGTTGATTAACGCCTGTTCAGTTACGTAGGTGTTACTCTCTTTATACACTTTTGTATTTTTGCATTTATTATATATTTTTTGTATTTGTATCTTTTGTTACCCGGCGCCTAAATTGTCTATTTAGCGCAGTGCATGGGGAATTCTATGCAATTCCTAATTTGAATTGTATATATTTCATTTTTGCCTCCTTTGTGGAGATATTTGCAATAAAATTCTTTTTCTCTATCAGGCAAGACCGTTCGTAATTTCCTTTTTTCCCTACCCTTTTTTATTAACGGCGCCCTTTAATTCAATGATCGGTATTTTTCCGAAAATGGAAGAATAATTTCCGATAAACTCAAGGCACCGAAGATGAAGAATTTGACGGATTTGTAGAAGAGGAAGGATTGAAAAAGTGAGCGTATTTTTCTGTTCTTTGTGGGTTACAAGTGAACAATATTGATAGTTATTTTTAGTGACTTGAATAAATCTGACCTATCCAACTGCTTTGTTCTGATTTATGCGCCTTATACACCGGTGCGCCTTATATATGAACAAATTTGGAAGCGCGTGGTGTAATGGTTAAAGTCATGGGAATTGGACTCGTCGCCACGAGTTCAAATCCTGGACACGGTAACTGCATTTTCACTTAGCGCTAATACCCTTGGGAAAAGTATGAATCCAATTCTCCCTCCAGCTATGGGTAAATAGCAGGGCAGACCGGACTCTTTAACCTTGGTTAGACAACCGGTCTAGGAGAAGGAAAACTTTGACTTCAAACCTGTAAAACTCCGCTTAAGAAATTGACCTTGTGTCACATCCTGCTCGTGCGGAGGGGGTTGGTAAATATATATATATGAAAATAGATCCGTTCACTGATACTGCGTCTTATAATCCGGTGCGCCTTATATGTGAAAATAGATCCGTTCACTGATACTGCGTCTTATAATCCGGTGCGCCTTATATGTGAAAATAGATCCGTTCACTGATACTGCGTCTTATAATCCGGTGCGAGATCCGTTCACTGATACTGCGTCTTATAATCCGGTGCGCCTTATATGTGAAAATAGATCCGTTCACTGATACTGCGTCTTATAATCCGGTGCGCCTTATATGTGAAAATAGATCCGTTCACTGATACTGCCTCTCATAATCCGGTGCGCCTTATCGTCTGAAAAATACGGTAATCTTTTTTCAATATCCCTGACCTTCCATTGCTCCATTTTATTATTATAATTCTCATTATATATTCATATTATTATTATTTATTTAGATATTTTATTGTTATTTATTTAAATATGAGATTATTGTTTATTGATTTTAATGGCATATCAACCCGTCTGGGGTTATATCATGCCTAACGGTTAGGAAGTTATACATATCGTGTATTTATATTTATACTTTTTAGTAATTGGTTTTAACAATGTGTTAGCATTATTGGGGATTATGTTGTATGGTATTGATTAGTTTCATGTCTATATTCTATGGTATAATTTTATTTCCCTAAAAAAAGAGAGAATATCCTCCATGTTGACATTTTCAAACAGATCTTTCATATTGTTTGCTTTAAAATAACGGTTTCTGATGTGAGCAAAATACTGCATTCCAGGAATAAGTGTTTATAAATTTTATACATATGTAGCAAGCTGTGTGTTGTATATATTTTATATAGGTTTACACAACTTACTAACTTTTAAACAAAACTCAACACAATGAAAGAAATCAACGGAGTCGTATTAAAATAACAATCTGTATTAAAATAGAATTACAGACATGTATAATAGCATACCGGGCAAAGTCCTTTGTTTTATATTGTGGTATTAATAGTTCATATTTTATCTTGTTTTTCTTTGCTGATACTGGAGCTGATTTGTTGCGTGACCACTCGTCTTGTCATTCTCTGAACTACTGAAAAATTCCCGCTTTTCCTTTTTGGCGCTGATTTTGAATTCAGCATTTGTTGTTTTCCTTTACTGCATTTTGGGGATTCTTACTCCCCCTTTTTAATATAATCGGCAACTGCCATTTTATTAACCATTACACATATAAAGTATTCTAAATTGGTTAAACAGCTTTAAAAAAAAGTGTTTAAAAAGTGTCGGAATTTTAAACTCGAGGTTGTCTCCTCAGAATAAAATAAGTATGTTGTAACAGGGCCCTGACTTTAAAACAAAAAAATAAATAATACCAATATAAAAATGGGTTTTCAGAAAAAATAACACAAATAACCACTGTAAGTCTAAAAAGAAAGTTTATTCTTGTTGCAAGTTAGTCCATCTTGCTGAAAACCTCTTTGAGGACTTCTAACTACCACAAAAAAAAAAAAATATTACATAATGAGAAAAAATAAAGATACCAAAACATAAAAAATACAAAGATAACCATAAAAACACAAAGGGTTTCTACTTACAGTTATAGAGTTACAGAAATACAATATACAAAAAGTTATTTTTTCTTCTTTCGCCAGCCGGCAAGCAGACGAATTCTCAGTACCAGGGAAGACACTTTATAAAGAACACGAATGAAACGACAGTACTCCAAGGTTTGCAATATGGAGTTAATCACGAATGATAGACGTCTATTGACGTTCGATTCCGATGCTGGTTGTTGGGGAACAGGTGGAGAGACCCGTATTTAGATCCGTCTCCGGTGAAAGCTGGATCAGAAGAGGTGGCAAGAATGTGCCTATTTGGCTTTGCCGCCAAAGTATGCTGGCTCGTGATTGGTTGGTTCGAAACAGAGGCTCGTAGACAAGGACGATAACCCCCATACCTCAGAATTCTCAATATTCTCCTGACGAAGGAGAAACATGGAATGATGAAATTATTGTATGTTTTCATTAAAACTGTTTTGTATGCATGTGTAATTTTGTTTTAATAGAAATATCTCCGAGCTTGATACTCTGATATTTCGGGCATTATTGTAGCCATAATAATGATTGGTTTCATTTTTTTGTATAATTGTTTCCCATTTATTTTGGGGTAGGTAAATGTAGAAAATGTTGTATCTTTTGAGATTTTACTATCTCAGATACAAATTTTGTTTGTATGAATGTAATGGAGGCATATTGTGTTCCATAAATGGTTGTGTAATCTTTTGAGATTTTGCTATCTCAGATACAAATTTTGTTTGTATGAATGTAATGGAGGCATATTGTGTTCCATAAATGGTTGTGTAATCTTTTGAGATTTTGCTATCTCAGATACAAATTTTGTTTGTATGAATGTAATGGAGGCATATTGTGTTCCATAAATGGTTGTGTAATCTTTTGAGATTTTGCTATCTCAGATACAAATTTTGTTTGTATGAATGTAATGGAGGCATATTGTGTTCCATAAATGGTTGTGTAATCTTTTAAGATTTTGCTATCTCAGATACAAATTTTGTTTGTATGAATGTAATGGAGGCATATTGTGTTCCATAAATGGTTGTGTAATCTTTTGAGATTTTGCTATCTCAGATACAAATTTTGTTTGTATGAATGTAATGGAGGCATATTGTGTTCCATAAATGGTTGTGTAATCTTTTGAGATTTTGCTATCTCAGATACAAATTTTGTTTGTATGAATGTAATGGCATATTGTGTAATCTTTTGAGATTTTGCTATCTCAGATACAAATTTTGTTTGTATGAATGTAATGGAGGCATATTGTGTTCCATAAATGGTTGTGTAATCTTTTGAGATTTTGCTCAGATACAAATTTGCGGGGTAAGGGGGAGGGTTAATGCTTAGTGCTATGAGTGGAGAAACGCACGCGGTGACCCCTTCTTCCCTGAAACTGACAACTGTGGAGAAAGTTTTTGTTTTTTGTTTTTCGTAAGCCTGAAACTTTCTTTTTAAAATTGTAGTTCTTTCAACAAGTCACAAATTTTTTTGTTTTTTATTTTCCAAATTTTCACACTTGCTATGAATGTTTTTCTTTCGCTGAAGCGGTGGCAAGAATGTGCCTATTTGCTAAAGTATACTGGCTCGTGATTGGTTTGTTCGAAACAAAGGCTTGTAGACAAGGACAATAACCCCCATACCTCAGAATTCTCAATACCTTCCTTCATGGGAGTTCACTGCTACCTTGGCTGGCCAAATTTTAGCAGTTGAAAAAAGGGACACAGTTTCTGATATTCTTTTTTTTAATCAAAATGGACAATTTCGTCCTGCAGAAAGTTTTTACTTTCTTCAATGAAGAAAAGTTCACAAAATTTATCGGTATTTACATATCGTCTTTCAACCCAATCTTACAATAATATTTCTTCTCTGTAAAAGAAATAAACTCACTGTGAAATAAACGCTATATTTAGGTATACCAAATATGCAACCAAAATAATTAACTAATTTTTCTTTTCTTCGGGAAAAGAAAATAACCAACTCTGTGAGTAAAAATATAATATTTGGTAATTCTAATTATTCAAAACCTAGTCCGGGAAAGACTATGAAAAAACTCTCTGGTTTTGACAATCTTCGTCTTATCCTGGTACACCAAATTTTACGTTGACTCAGTCAACGGAGACAGAGAATATCGAAGTGTTCATTTCAATTTCTTTTTTGTGTCTGTTGAATTTAGCGCCCAAATTTTGGAACAGGAAGTCAGCCTCACTTTCATTACCTGCTACTGCTGCTATTTGGCAAGTAGATAACCGCACTCCCTCAATCTGTCGTCAGCTAACAGAGACAAACAAAGGGCTGTAATTCTTATAGCCCTTTTTTATTTTCTTACTAAAAATTTGTAAAAAGTGTGTTAAGAAAATTGAGTTTTAAAAAAATTGAATACCCAACAAGAATGACTAAAACAAAAATGTCTTAAGACAGTTCTAAGTGACAGTTATCTCTAGATTGCAGGTTCAATCCTGATCAAGGGTAGCAGTAACATAGAATAATAATTAACACAGCCTAACGCCCCTACCCCAGCTATGGTTAGCGGAATGAGAACTGTGGCGAGAGAAACCACGAACGTAGTGGTTCGAAGCGTGCACGACTGTGTTTGGCATGCAGAATGAGATCAGAGGCGAGTGGGGGGATTGATCTCACAGCCTCCTGATCGTGAGTCGTGGCCTGACGCATGGGAATTACTAAACTGTGCAGAGTGGCCCGGATGTGAAGGATTGACGCGTGCTGATTAATGTCGCACGGGCTGCACGGGCAAGTCAGAGTAAGGAGCCTGGATGAACACTGTAATTGTGTATTTAATGACGAGCCCTGACAAACCTGGGAGGAAAGCTTGCAGTAGCATTTTGGCTGTTGCGATGAGTGGACGAGAGAGAAGATATTTTGATAGTGTTGGTGAGAAGAGTGCAGCATTGTTGGGAGAGATTGTGTCAGACTGAACACTTGGTCAGTTGGGAGAGTAAAAGCGTCGGACTTAATTGTGCCCCCCAGAGAACATTCTTATTAGAAGAACAGGTTTGGTTTGGTTTGTTTTATGGCATATCAACCTCAGTGGGTTATTTAATGCCGACAAAGTAGTGAAATAAATCAATTCTTAATGCATAATAAAATTTTATTTATAAACTCATGTTTTCTATTCAACCCATAGATGGGACCCTAACAGGTATTACCACTCCGAGTCAGAGTGGACCAGGGAGCAATGGTGATGAAGGGGTGCTCCACATTCCCCAAATCTCTAGAACTGGAACCTTACCACCTTCTAGCACCCATATGATAAGAAGGATTGGGGGTTGCCATAAGGGCAATAGGGTTGGGGCAATCATATAGGTGCCAAGGCTTGACATAACCAACCGATTGATCAAAGGGGGCCTCTCTGACCGCCCGTCTAGCCTAAGAAAAGCCTAAAGCGGAATATTGCAAGTTCATGGACTTCTCAGCCACCTGGGTTCTATCCTTAAGCATCACGGGTCACCACCCACGGCCAACATGTGGCCCCATTGGGGGAGTCTTACCCCTCTGCAGAGGTGCAGTCAGTGCATTCTAACGCCCCAGCTGACAGGGTGAATGAGAACAGGATACCCCGTGGACTGAATAAAGGGTTAGGTTCAAAGTTCCATGATGGCTCCCGATTACGACAAGAAAGTTCCCGACTATGACAAGAAAGTTCACGAGTCCGAAAAGAAGGTCCTCAAGTCTGAGAAGGTTCCAGAGTCCGACAAGAAATACTTGAAGACCGGAAGACATATCGGCCGAAACGTTGTACAGATAACAATGAAGATGAGGACAATAGTCCGAATAACGCAGATAATACTAATCATCAAGCCTCATCTCTAACAGAGAAATAGTACAGATAACAATGAAGATGAGGACAATAGTCCAAATAATACAAATAATACTAATCATCAAGCTTCATCTCAAACAGAGAAATAGTACAGATAACAATGAAGATGAGGACAATAGTCCGAATAATGCCTTATTCGGATAATACTAATCATCAAGCCTCATCTCAAACATTCAGAGAAATAGTATAGATAATAATAAAGATGAGGACAATAGTCCGAATAACACAGATAATACTAATTATCAAGCCTCATCTCAAACATTCAGAGAAATAGTGTAGATAACAATAAAGATGAGGACAATAGTCCGAACAACGCAGATAATCGTAATCATCAAGCCTCATCTCAAACATTCAGAGAAATAGTGTAGATAACAATAAAGATGAGGACAATAGTCTGAATAATCCAAATAATACTAATTATCAAGCCTCATCTCAAAAATTCACAGAAATAGTGTAGATAACAATAAAGATGAGGACAATAGTCTGAATAATCCAAATAATACTAATTATCAAGCCTCATCTCAAGAATTCAGAGAAATAGTGTAGATAACAATAAAGATGAGGACAATAGTCTGAATAATCCAAATAATACTAATTATCAAGCCTCATCTCAAAAATTCAGAGAAATAGTGTAGATAACAATAAAGATGAGGACAATAGTCTGAATAATCCAAATAATACTAATTATCAAGCCTCATCTCAAAAATTCAGAGAAATAGTGTAGATAACAATAAAGATGAGGACAATTATCCAAATGATACAAATAATACTAATCATCAAGCCTCATTTCAAACATTCAGAGAAATAGTACAGATAACAATGAAGATGAGGACAATAGTCCCAATAATCCAAATAATACTAATCATCAAGCCTCATCTCAAACATTCAGAGAAATAGTGTAGATAACAATAAAGATGAGGACAATAGTCTGAATAATCCAAATAATACTAATCATCAAGCCTCATCTCAAACATTCAGAGAAATAGTGTAGATAACAATAAAGATGAGGACAATAGTCTGAATAATCCAAATAATACTAATTATCAAGCCTCATCTCAAGAATTCAGAGAAATAGTGTAGATAACAATAAAGATGAGGACAATAGTCTGAATAATCCAAATAATACTAATCATCAAGCCTCATCTAAAAAATTCAGAAAAATGTCTTCTGCATAAAATAATCCTAGAGTTAAATATTTAACCAACCATCCAATCCTCTTTTTCTCTTTCTTATTTTATTTATTTTTTTTTTGTTCTTTCTTGTTTCTTCTCTTTAGTTAGAATTTGTTAGAAAGAGTTGAAAAGTAAACCAGTTTGATACAAATGATTCTTGAATGTCTGTCATTGATTATTTGCAATAATGATAAAAAAATAAAAAATAAAAAAGTATTTACACATACTGGAGTCCCTAAAGGTGGTGTGATGCTGAAATCCAGTGCTACCCATCAACTCCAGCGACACTACCGTTGTCAAACGGCATTGGTACCTTACCTTTCCTTTGGATCACAGCGGCAATGTGGAGAGGGGTGATTTGTCTGCATGGGCAACAGCTTATCCTCCAAACAAACCCGCCCAGGCTATGTAGTTCAAAGAAGAGGGAAAAAAGCCCAAAAAACTTTGACACTACTCCATCATCTCCCATAGACAGAAGGATGCCAACTAATTTTGTTAAATAGGAAATTAATGGTTTGTTTTGTTTTACGGCATATCAACCTCAGTGGGTCATTTAATGCCGATAAAGTTTTGAAATAAATCAATTCTTAATGGATAATACAATTTTTATGTGCGCACACATACATGTATATTACTACTGTAAACTGTTCATGTTCCTGACACTAATACATTATTCTATGTACTAGACATGAGACTCTGATGAGTTGTGGTGCACCTGAGCACTGTACACATACATGTATATTATTACTGTACACTATTCATGTTCCTGACACTAATACATTATTCTATGTACTAGACATGAGACTTTGATGAGTTGTGGTGCACCTGAGCACTGTACACATACATGTATATTATTACTGTATGCTATTCATGTTCCTCACACTAATACATTATTCTATGTACTAGACATGAGACTTTGATGAGTTGTGGTGCACCTGAGCACTGTACACATACATGTATATTATTACTGTATGCTATTCATGTTCCTCACACTAATACATTATTCTATGTACTAGACATAAGACTTTGATGAGTTGTGGTGCACCTGAGCACTGTACACGTACATGTATATTATTAAATTAAAATATTGCAGAATAATAAAGTAAAATTATAACATTCAATTATCAAATTATAAATAAACTCCTAAATATGTTTAATATTACATTTAAACAAAGTCCAGATCCCCATTCCTATAAGGATTTATCAATAAATGGCTAAAAATGGCCTTTTCATTTAAAGTTACCTGTTATTTCCCTTAAATCAAACACTTCTAAATATGTTTAATATTACATTTAAACAAAGTCCACATCCCCATTCCTATAAGGATTTATCAATAAATGGCTAAAAATGGCCTTTTCATTTAAAGTTACCTGTTATTTCCCTTAAATCAAACACTTCTAAATATGTTTAATATTACATTTAAACAAAGTCCACATCCCCATTCCTATAAGGATTTATCAATAAATGGCTAAAAATGGCCTTTTCATTTAAAGTTACCTGTTATTTCCCTTAAATCAAACACTTCTAAATATGTTTAATATTACATTTAAACAAAGTCCACATCCCCATTCCTATAAGGATTTATCAATAAATGGCTAAAAATGGCCTTTTCATTTAAAGTTACCTGTTATTTCCCTTAAATCAAACACTTCTAAATATGTTTAATATTACATTTAAACAAAGTCCACATCCCATTCCTATAAGGATTTATCAATAAATGGCTAAAAATGGCCTTTTCATTTAAAGTTACCTGTTATTTCCCTTAAATCAAACACTTCTAAATATGTTTAATATTACATTTAAACAAATTCCACATCCCCATTCCTATAAGGATTTATCAATAAATGGCTAAAAATGGCCTTTTCATTTAAAGTTACCTGTTATTTCCCTTAAATCAAAGACTTCTAAATATGTTTAATATTACATTTAAACAAAGTCCACATCCCCATTCCTATAAGGATTTATCAATAAATGGCTAAAAATGGCCTTTTCATTTAAAGTTACCTGTTATTTCCCTTAAATCAAACACTTCTAAATATGTTTAATATTACATTTAAACAAAGTCCACATCCCATTCCTTAAGGATTTATCAATAAATGGCTAAAAATGGCCTTTCATTTAAAGTTACCTGTTATTTCCCTTAAATCAAAGACTTCAAATATGTTTAATATTACATTTAAACAAAGGCTATCATTTGGGGTGGATTAGGAAAACAAATGACTTCCAGCCGGGTGGTATGAGGCGGTATTGGATGTTAAGAGTTAATAAAAGAATCAGGAGAATATGAAAGAAAATCTGAAGACACTGAGCTTAAAAAAACAAAATGGGCACTTATGGGGTTAGTTGCTTGCTTGTGTGGGGATTAAAATAAAATTCAAATAAAAAATAACAAAGTTCCTCACCATAAGAACCCCCTGAATATGTTGGGGAAAAAGGACCCACTTCCGACCCCCAAAAGAATCTCTCAAAGAAATTTCCTTGCTGTTAGATACACTATCTCCCAATTCACTAATTCAACAATTCAATTCACGCACACATACCGCAATAAAGAGATACATACACTCGCCAACAAAACAAAACATAAATTGCTGACGCCAAACGGAAGTTAACTCAACTGCAGCCTAAAACGAAGTGACCAAAATAACATGATTCTACGCATAGGCTCCAGCAAAACTTCCGGTCAAAAAACATTAAATAAAAACAATTAAAAATATCTCCTATTTAATGTTTTTCGACCAATAAAAACCTTCCCCCCCCAAACCCTTTAAAGGCCATCTCGAGCCTATTTCTTGCTTTAAATAAAGCTGACTTAACGCCGATAGACAGTAGATCACAGGCCGGCGTAGAAGAAGGTCGGCTCGTCCCAAGTCGAGATAAAGGAATCGCCATACCGACCACACGACACCCCGTGTCACACCAGCCAAGGCATCAGTCAGAACTTGCCTTCAACCCCCCATCAACAAGGGTCGACCTCAAAAAACAAAACATACATCTCTCGCCTACTCGCGCTACCAAACAGTCACATAAACGTCTCTCCTCACCCACCCACCCCCACTGACCGACAAAATTGACGCCTATCAACTCAATTCGCCATACCTATCAACCTTACAACTTTTACCAAACCAGCATCAGACCCTGCCCACACGATTCCACGACTACTAAAATATCGCTGGTTCATCTGCCCACATCACCACCTACACTACAACTGATTCGGCCACCGGACATTTCACTGACTTTATTATTCACATTACAACTATCACTATACCCCTTTAAATTCACTTCTAGCCTTTCTTCGCCTTTCATGTTCCTTTTTAACAATACAATTGATAAAACGTAAAATCTGTGTTTGTTTTTCCTCGCCATCATACGTTCCATACTAACCCTGTTTATTACATTGCTATATTGCGGCTATAACCCATGAATAAAGCCTAAATCATAAAACTACCTTTCGTTTTTGTCTCTTTCTTTTCGTTCCCTGAATTCCTTCTTTTACAGCGCGACCACCAAATAAGATGGGGTAAAAAAAAGCAAACCCTAGGAACACGCACGAAGAATAACCACAGCTGCTTTTTTAACCTAAAACGTTAAACCTCTTGTCACCCCACGCTTGCTTTTTTATAGCACATCAACCCCTTTTGGACCATTTAATGCCAAATCAATTTATTTTTTATAAGCAAAGGACTCAAGTAACGACAGGTACTGTAAGCCACCTAAGTGGTCACCCAATTAAGTATTGTACAGGCTCATTGCTGCTTAACTTCAGTGGGTTATTTGGTTGTTTTGTTTTACAGTGTATCAACCCATTTCAGGTCATTTAATGCCGAATCAAGTAATTTTGATATCAGGTTCCTTACAGTAACCTGCTGTTGTTTAATCTAAGCAGTGAACAGGCTCATTACTGCTTAACTCATTCTGTTCCTATCTATCTATCACATTCCAATCTATCTCTGTATAGTCTGTATATCATCTATCTATCTATCTATCTCAGTCTGTTCCTATCTGTCTATCTATCTTAGTCTGTTCATATCTATCTATCCATCAATCTAATTATCTTTCTTGGTCTGTTCCTAACTCTCTATCTTAGTCTGTTCATATATATCTATCCATCTATCTAATTATCTATCTCATTCCATTCCTATCTATCTATCTATCTGTCTGTCTATCTCAGTCTGTTCATATCTATCTATTTATTTATCTCATTCCATTCCTATCTATCTATTAATCTATTTCAGTCTGTTCATACCTATCTATCTCAGTAGATAGATAGGACCAGACTGAAGTAGATAGATAGGAACAGACTATCTCAGTCTGTTCTGATCTATCTATCTATCTATCTCAGTCTGTTCCTGTCTATCTATCTATCTATTTTAGTCTGTTCATGTTATAACAGAAATAGATATATTTTATGATTCACAATCCTTACTTCACAATATATCCACTCGCCAACAAAACACGTCACGGACGCCTACCACAGATGTTAACCCAACGGTATCCTAAAACAAAGTGACCAAATCAACACAGTTCTGTGCATAGGCTCGGACTGAGTTCCGCTTGAAAAGAATTCCTAAACAATAAAAAATAATATTATTTCGGCCAATGAGAAGCCTTCCCCCCAGAATCATGAAAGGCCTTTCTGGAGCCTATCTCGTTACTATATAAGGACCAAACCAGTTGACCGAGGGCTTCCAAGCCATTAGTATCGCCGACCAGCGGGCAGGATCAAAGAGCCACTACATCTACCCACTACCACGCACACCCGCGTCTACCCAACCAACTCAACCTTGCTTCGACTCTACGCCACCGCCGGCCCGATACCTCTACCCTCTCCTGACCCGACCACACCGGGCGAACCCTGAAGTGACTACGACTATCATCAATCTTACCATACGCCTGTCAACTCAAGTCACCATATCAACTTACATCGTACCCTACCTACACGAAACTACAACTACCATCTCTTGTCCATCTGCCTACATCACTATCCAATACCACTGACCGGCCACAGAGAGCTTCCTGACTTATTATCTACTATCACTATACCCACACCCACACCACGCAGAGCCAGAACTTACCTTCAACCACACGCGCCTGCCCCCATTTCACTCACCGGCTTAAGGGGAATTTCCTTCTCAACTTTTCCAGTTTTTGTTTATTCTAAAATAAACGATTTAATCCAAACTTTCTCGTCCATTATTTCTTCTTTGCAAACCATACGCTTTTAGAGATATCTCATTATATGTTCTGATCTATCTATCTATCTATCTCAGTCTGTTCCTATCTATCTATCTATCTATTTTAGTCTGTTCATTAAATAACTTATATTGATAAAATAAAAAGAAGCGCGCGGTGTAATGGTTAAAGTCATGGGAAATGGACTCGTCGTCCCGAATTCAAATCCTGGACGTGGTAATTGCATTTCATTTAGTGCTAATACCCTTGGGAAAGGTATGAATCCTACTCTCCCTCCAGCTATGGATAAATAGCAGGGCAGACAGGGCTCTTTAACCTTGGTTAGGCAACCGGTCTAGGAGAAGGAATACTCTGAATTCAAACCTGTTGAATTCCGTTTAAGAAATTGACCTTGTGTCACATCCTGCTCGTGCGGGAGAGTTGGTATATATATATATATTGATAAAATAGATAATAAAAAGAATGTTGGCAATAAATGTTGTATTTAATTTAGACTATCAAAATAATACAAGTGTCATTCAATAAATAAGGACATTTTTTTTTCTTAATTTGTTTCCATAAATGTAAACTCTGCATTGCTTGGAATACGTTTATAGCAAAAATTTATTTTAATCTTGCAAAAATATTTGATTTGAGGCTATTCAAAATGGCGGCAAATCCAACAGCGTGCTCCAGGATCAAACAGATGTCATCAAGTTATCTGTTCCTATATACTATTCTGTTCCTATCTATCTCTCTGTTTCATTTTCTATCTATCTATCTCAGTCTGTTCATATCTATCTATCTTATCTATCTCAGTCTGTTCATATCTGTCTATCTTATCTATCTCAGTCTGTTCATATCTGTCTATCTTATCTATCTCAGTCTGTTCATATCTATCTAATATATATCTATATCTATATCTATATATATATATATATGTGTGTGTGTGTGTGTGTGTGTGTGTCTCATTCTCTATCTATCAATCTATCTATCTAACTCATTTCATTCATAAATATTTGATTTGAGGCTATTCAAAATGGTAGCAAATCCAACAGAGTGCTCCAAAGATTGAACAGAGGTATGTCATCAAATTATTGGAGACTGAGAAGTGCAAACCATGTGGAATTAGCAGAGGAATGAGTTATGTGTACGTGGAAGCATGTTTTAGTCACAAAAATGTTTACCAATGGATTTGCGACTATGAACCTGAGTGAAAAAGACCGCCTATTGAATGGAAACACAGACTCGGTGGAAAATTTAAAAAAGTTCCAGTGTGATACTGTGGTTGAATACGAGCATGGTCAGAATAAATAAATAAATAAATAAGAAAGAGAGTAGGTTAAGGTCCGGCATAAGTAAAAGGGGTGGGTGGCTGACCTTTTTACGAATCCAAAGATTAGGTCGTAAAGTTTAAAGAGACCTGTATGCCCACCATGAAATGGGACCACTTGGTGATAATATCTTAGGCACCCAGGTATTAAAAGCAAAAAGGATTTTTAGGAGAAATTCTCTTTTGAAAAAAATGAATGATCAACGTATTGAAGACGGATTGTCTGAAAAAATATTTAAGTACTTTAATTTTAAGGGTTAATGGTGACTAACAGTCTGCGATTTATTTAAGTGCTGGCCATTTGTGTTGTCCGGAGAAGACGGTTTGGGGAAGGGGAATTTGACATAAATACAACTAAACTCGAACCCTAAAGCAGTTACAACTCGGCCGTTGGGGTGTCAAGATCGCCGGTAGGGATAAACAGTAGCAGCCAGCGAGTATCAAACACACCCTTCTTCCATTCGTGTCTTGTTTACACTTGTTGTTGTTGTTTTGTTTTTAATCCTTGTGAGCCTGTTTTTCTGACTCGTGCCTTAAATTCGGCCAGCACATAATTCACAACGTTGGGATCTAGACAAGTACATCTAAAGAGCAGAGTACAGAACAGGTCCTCTCACACCAGGTACAGCAGTTAGTAAAGAGTGTTATGATAATAGTCTTCTGAGACAAGAAAGGACCTATTGTAATATATTACCTGGTCAACAAGTTTGTACTTGAGAAACAGGTGCAGATGACTGGCATGTGGGCACAGGAAATGCATGGGTGTTAAACATGGGCCGGAAAAACAAAAAACTGGATATTGCCTTGAATGCATTGAACTGACCTTTGACACCCAGAAAATGCAGGTGTAAAGTGACAACGCGTAGGTACAGAAAATGTGTAGGTGTAGCCCATAACCAATAAAAACAAGCTGCGTGGACGAGGAGGTGTGACTCCAGGAAAACTGCATAAATGTTACGATCAAAGAGGCGTGACCCTGTTGAGTTAAAGAGTTATAAAAAAAACCTTAGAAATCTGGGTTGAGCAGATAGAGATCGCACGCAGTCAGCACTCCCGTGGGCTCCTGTGTATGTGCATCCTCTGTCGACGACTCTCAGTCTACACACAATCGAAGAATAAAAATATAACTTTATATTTTGATATATACATGTGTTCTGTATTCTTTGTCGGGCCCAGTGACGGTATATAACACTATCAGTATGGATTTACTTTTAAAAAAAGACTCTTTTCAATTAAACATGCATGTTATTTGGAGTATAACTTATTTTATATTATTTTTTTATCCAGTACTGGTATTGAAGATGTCACCCTTTAAAGTGTTACCCACTCGAAGCAGAAGTATTACTGGAATTCTATTAACCCCAGTATATATATATATATATATATATATATATATATATATATATATATCACGGATTTCATGATTCGGTCTCTTTTCGCCTACTGTTTACTGGGTGCGAGGAGACAAACATTTGCTGTGAACGGAGCGTGAGGAAGAAATTAAAGAATCTGGAAGAGACCAGTTCCTAGAAAAACTAAAAGAAAAGAAGCCTAACCACGCAGTGTCCGTTGTCCATTTTTTCTTGCATCTACGGAAACAGATATGGAATAGAGAGAATAAAACAGCAAAAGCTCCTAACACTAAAATAAGCTGTGTTTTGTGTTTTGTGTTTTTTCACCTTAGTCAGCGAATAATCATTAGCGATATAGCAGTCGCAAGTAACAACGCTTTATGTAGCAAAGACATTGGTTATGTTGTATAAAAACTAGCAATTGTATCGGAAATTGAGTTATCTGCCCGCACTGGAAGCCCGGACAATAGGGGGACAGGGGTAAGAACCCTGACTCGACAGAACAGATACGGCAGGCACGAGGGTAAGACCCAAGTCGGCACCCGGGAGAAACACGTCAACTACGACTAGCAGAACAACAGAAACACAGCGACTTTACCGGACAACGTAGAGACATTGCAAAGATTAATATAATTAAGATAAGTGTATTTGAATCCCTTGAATTACCTATAAATATATCCCCGCCAGGAGAAATTCCTCTGGCAAAGTAACAGAAATAAAGTAAACAAATAGCTACGTTACAATATGACTGTTGTGAAGGAAAGGTACAAGGCAAATATAGCTGTGTATATTTGGGTTAACAGTTTATTCTGGGTTAGTAGTAATGTGTTAGAGTTTATACATTTCTTTTGTAAATGTCTTTAAGAGTAGTGTAATTATCTTTCAGAGTTGCCAGAGGAATTTCTCCTGGCGGGGATATATTTATAGGTAATACAAGGAGTTTCAAATACACTTATCTTAATTATATTAATCTTTGCAATGTCTCTACGTTGTCCGGTAAAGTCGCGGTAGTTCTATTCTTCTGCTAGTATCAGCTAGTACTGCCCCTGTTGCCTGTCGGGTCCGTTCTGTGGAATTTTAGGGGTCTGCCCCTGGCGTCTGATTCCAGGAACTAATAGGGGCAGATAACCCAATTTCCGATAATTGTCCCTCTTCACCACATCGATATTGTCCAAGAACAATAAGATTCTGTACAACTTAATATGATTACCACAGCAAATGTTGACAGAATAGTGCCGAGCCCAATATCGGACTGCCTTAGATATCCCAGTTATATATATATATATATATATATATATATATATATATTTTTTTTTTTTTCATTTTTGAACATCAAAAAATTGTCAGAGTAGCTTTTATTTTCCATATCTCAATACTGGCTGACAAGCAAAGACCTACATCAGTCAGCTTTGTGTGGATTCTGGATACTGCAAGGACCTGGGATGATGACTAATAAGGAGAGAGAGAGAGAGAGAGAGAGAGAGAGAGAGAGAGAGAGAGAGAGAGAGAGTGTGTGTGTGTGTGTCATGGATATCAGTTCTATCAGTATGATCTGATTATGATACTCCAGTGGAGAAAGATAGCTGTATATGCCACTCCTTCATCATTGTCCGTTTGTGAACTGGTTCATGACTTTTCAATCCTGCCAAAGTCTTGCATAACTTGGAACATATCTGGCACACATAACTATCGGCGTTGACTGAGTCGACAGGCGTTGTATGCCCATCACTGTAAACTCATGTGAAGCTTGAGACCACCAGCTGTTCGGTACACTTTTGTGCAGCAGGAACATAAAAAGTCCTCATGTTGAGGATCATGCTGGGTCTTAGAATGTGGCATAGTAGAGACAACAATTGCAGTCGGGTAGCCCTCATGTAATTTCATGTGATTGATCAAGCCTGATACTCCAGTGGAGAAAGATAGATGTACTGATATGACTACGTATCTATATGAATGGGAAGAAAAAGTAACAAGAAAAAAGTCACAGAAAAAAGTCCTAATTTAAGGGAAAAGTATTTGACATGATGAACATGCACTGATATAAATATATATATATATATATATATATATATATATATATATATATATGAAGAAGTCAAACAGTGTGTTTGAAAATGGCGAAGGCCGACAATTTGTGGGAGATTATGTGCTTAATTAAAGTCATACCTAATTTTGTTAATTAATTAATTATAACTAAATGAATTAGGCGTGCATATCGGTTTAAACGTAAAGCGTAAACAAATCGAGAAAAAGTCATCTCTGGCTGAAATGTACATACAGAGATGACTTTTTCTCGATTTGTTTACGCTTTGCATTTAAACCGATATGTACGCCTAATTCATTTAGTTATAATTAATTAATTAACAAAATTAGGTATGACTTTAATTAAGCACATAATCTCCCACATATATAACTAGCAGCGGCTACCCGGCTAAGCCCGGGTAGTGGAGATAAAAACATGGTTTAATAATCGTTTGCAGATCTATTACTACTGAATACCGAGTTCGGTCCTCACAGGATGACCCATAAAAATCACCATGTAAAAACAATCTTAATTTAATTCTGCCTGGTGGGAGGTCAGGGCATTTTCTTTTCGTCAGATTTAAGGGGATGACATCATATGGCTAAACTTGCGAATCGGTCGGAAAATGAAAACAGATTACAGGTGACCTAGAAAAAACAGAACCCAAATTATTTATTTTCCCATTAAACTAACCCTAAACCCCACCCCTAACCCTAACCTCTAAAAACCCCTAGTTAAAATTAACAGTTTTATTACAAAATTTGTGAGTTCTGCTTTTTTTTTCTGGGTCACTCTGCATACAGAGTGACCGAGAAAAAAGAAAAAAATAATAGTATTTCGCATACATGTGACAATATTTATTATTTAAACTTTAAACAATCTAGTGCTTCGTCGCGTAAATTTTTGTTGTTTCTATTCATAAGTTCGGTCTTTTATCTCTTTATTTATACTGTGATTAGTATCGAAAATGACCAACTCGCAAAACAGTTTACGCCCCCAACATAAGGGGGGGGGTCAAAATTAAGTGAGCTGAAAAAAATGAGAAAGTTTTGAAATAAAATAAATAATGCATTATAAAGATCGTTCATTGATAAATAAACACTGAATATTTCATTAAAATCCGATAATTCCCTGATTTTTGGTAAATTATTTTCTGTAGGGGGGCTAAAGTCATACGCATTTTAGGTTCATTAAAAAAAAAAATTTTTTTCTAAAAAGCCAGTTCTTTAATTGAAAATTATATTTTGAAATTTTTCCTGAAGAAAAAAAATTGTTTAATTTAGTTACTAAAGCATTATTATTGTTTGCTTTAGTTACTAAAGCATATTATTAGGAATTTTTTTATTTGGGGGGGGGTGTTTTGAGGGTCATTCTAAATTAATATTTTTATTTCATAAATACAGAACATCAGCTGATGTTTACATTCCAGATAAAATCTGTAATCTCATTGGCTAATTTGAATTCGGAGCTATTTTCGTTCTATACGTATTTTAATCACTTAAAACTTATTTTATTAATTCTTGATGCAAGAAACTTATGCGCGAAAAAAAATTGGAATTTTGGGGTGATATCATTTTAATAATAAAGGACAATTCGGCCACTTTTTACATCCGACACAACTGAACGATAATCGGCTTGGGACTGTAGCCTAGTAATCTAATGGTATTCTATATTAGTATCATGATTTTATTTGTATTTCTAATATTAAAATAAATAAATTAACGCGATTATGAAAAAAAAAAAAAAAAGGTTTTGTTTACAATTGACGAACGACCGACGGGAATTTATAAAACAAAGTTGATTTGTCGCTAAATGTTTTCGTTTGATTTATTAATCAATTCGCTGTAAAAAAAAATCAATGTATGAAAAGACATACTAATTACATATTTAGAAAGATTTTTTTTCTAATGAAATAAATATTTTAAAGATAGAAATAGAAATATGCGATAAATAAGATTTGATTTTATGTTAAAATTTTAGTATGAAAAAACTATACTACGAAATCTAGGCGGACTGAAGCAAAATATAATTTTTTTTAACTCGCTGTAAAAAATAATTCCATTGATAAAAACTCAATCAAATTACATATTTAGAGAGATTACTTCATTCTCTTTCGAACTATATGGATATCTTAAAGAAGGCTGAACCGTAAATAGGCGAGAAAATAGATGGACCGTTATTCTTCTTTCAAAAACGTTTTGAGTTTCACTGGATATACTTAATCATATTATTCTAATAATCCCCCTTTTTTAATCGCTTGAAGGATTTAAAAAAACAACTTTTTCGTGTGTAAGACTATTTTACATTCAGTTTTTGTAATTGTGTTGCGGGGCCGATAAGGATGTCGACCCCACAGACTTTTGAATAAGTGAAACGACTGGAGGCAATGAAAGAGACAAAGGCAGAGGATTTAGATGGCAGGAAGTAACCAGGTGGTCAATTTATTCACGAGAATTGACAAAGGTAAATCGGCAAGTTGAGAGTTTTCGTCGTTCGAGGTTGGTCGCTCAACGTTCGGTCAGTCTTTCGTTAATCTGGGTGGATAGGTCGTCCGTCGTCGGATAGACAGCTGGAATCCGGAATCGGGATACAGTGCGTCTACGGGTTTCGGTTGACGTCGTGGTCGGTCGGTAACGGTCTCGGCTTGCGGTTGTATCGGCTGCGAGCCCCGGTCGTAGTCCCGTCGAGGACTGTTCGGGTACGAGCGTGAAACGTAACAGCGACGGACCGTTCGCTTAGCACGTGCGTTGCTTGGGTCTGATTGGCCGTGGTTATGCGGGATTTCAGACCAGGCTGGCACGTGTGCGCAAATGCCTCGAGTAGCTAGGTGTTTGCTCGGCGGAAGATCGAGTCGGATCTACCAAGCTAGGACCTAGCGTACTGTCGGCGAGGGACGCCTATCTGGTCGTAAGATCCAGATCTTCTAGGGATTTCGCCCTAGGATCGCATTCGTGGTTAAGGAAAGACTGAGGTGAAAAGGGCCGACTGGTTAGCTCTGAAAAGAGCTGGGTTTGTTTAGCCTTGAAAAAGGCTGATATTGCTGGACTAGAAATGTTTGTGTCATCACAGCGTCGTCTAGCGTCAAAGAAAGGCAGGTCGTTCCAGCAGCGTAGAGAGGCAGGGCGGTCAGGAATCAGGAAAGGCCATTTGTTCAGAATAGGAATCAGGATCGTTAACTGTCGGTGGCTGGCTGGAACTGTCCTCGTCATCGCAAACGACTTTCTTAAATACCCGAAATTTGCCGGAAATATCAAATGACGTCAGGGAAAAGTTCGTTAGAAATGATGATGACATAGTTTTGGCTACGTGACCCAATCCACGTGAAAGTGGGTGGAGCTTAAAGGGTTAAAGCTGGGCAAAAACTGGATATATCTGGTCAGACATGGAAAGGGGTTTGCTTACGTGCGAAAATGCACACGCGTGCTCTGATTACGTGCGTTCGTTTAGAGAAAGGGGTCAAGGCTGTTTTGGCCCCGACAATTGCTAATTCGCATATCAATTCAAATTTGATTACCTGATATATTTTATTCTAAGAAATATGAAACTATTCGCAAAAATATTGATAAAAAGGCGTTCATTTTTCTTTTTTACAACACCCCAGTAGAAATAGAGCGGACATAGGCAAAGGGGCAGCAGGGTGGGGTTCGCCTACTGATTGTAGCTGGAATATCAGCAGTAGCAGCTATTTTATAGATTTCGAAAAATCGTTTGGTTTTGGTTTAATTAATTAATTATATCCCTTAATCAGTAAAAATCAATAACCAAATTTGGAGTGTTTCTTAGTTAGAACGATATCAATGTGTATGCAAGATTTTAAATCTGAGTGACCTCCCGTTTTGGAGTTATGCATCGACACTTACATACCAAATTGTCTCCTTTATATATTAGATATAATATATAATATATATATATCTGTACATACCTATTGTTATAAACTAAATCATCAGGGTGGCCTAAAGTCGGTATCAGCCAGACAGCAAGGGAGTCTATCCCCTTTTCACTAGCGCTAGACTAAGGAGTTTGGACGTCTGAGGAGGAGTGCCACGCCTACCATCAGCTCCTCACTTTACTGCACAGATTCCTGTGCTACTCATAGGCTCAGTTTGTAAGGGTCTATATTGAACTCGGAACCTTGGGCTTCCTAGTCAGATGCTCTACCGACTGAGCCAAACCAGGCCTTGTTATAAACTAAATTTTTGAAATTCAATAATATTTGTTTTTATCTCTCACCAACTATGATACAGGAGGATTTATATGGAAATACATTTACCTGATTGTTGTCATTCATCCATCTTCTTTCTTCCTCCTCGAGTGAAAGTACCCCTTTATTGCCATTACTCCCAGTTTCACTGAACTGGGGTGGTAGTACCTATTAGGGTCCCATCTATGGGTCAAATAAATCTCTTATAAAATTCATTAGTATTGGATAGGAATACTTGATATCAATTTACTCTAAATTATTTGTATCAAGAATAATTAGTTGAAGCTGTAATAGTTTACTAAGGATTGTTATTAGTTACTAGTACAAAATAAAAAAACACCCTCCGGGCGATGTAAAATAGATTTTTGAAACATATTGCCAGAGGGGTGGGAGTAAAAAATTCATTGTCAGCGAGTTTGTACCCTAAGTAAGTAAAATCATCAAATTCATTAAAGGATTAAAAAATAAAACAATTTGAAATGTAAACTTTAAATATGTATTAAAATAAAACAAACTATATATAGATATATAATACCAGTCATGTATTTATTAAAACTTGTTTTTAAAAAAAACAATGAGGACTGTCTAATGTTGCATTTTCAAATTTTGAGTGTATTTATTCTATGTTATGACGATTTTGGGTAATGTGACGTAAGCAGTGACGTAATTTTTATTACAGACAAAAACCGGAAGCGAATCTCCATTATTAATAGATTTGAAACCATAAACTGTGTGCAAACAAATAACTATTATTAAAAAGAAATAATTCTGGAAACCCCAAAGACCTACTGTATGGTGAACTAGTAGAGGGCACCCAACTAGTAGGGAGACCACGCTTACGCTTTAAAGATGTCTGCAAGAGAGACATGAAGACATGCCACATTGACATAAACACATGGGAGGCTTGTGCAGAAGACCGTACGACCTGGTGACTCCTCGTCAAACAAGGAACGAAAAGGAGTGAAAAAGAGAAGAAAGAAGCAGAAAAGAGAGTTTAAAGGAAGGAGAGACAACAGCATCCCCAACATCTCCAGAAGGCGTCACCTTTTATTTGCAATCACTGTACCAGAGATTGCCATTCAAAAATTGGTCTGTTCAGCCACTCACATAGCTGTAGATAAAAAAATAAAATAAAAAAGGTGGACACTACGCCATTGTCTTTAATAGACGGAAGAATGCCAACAATTCTGACAACCATGTAATTATTGGTAAGTCGTCTGGGTGGCCTAAAGTCGGTATCAGCCAGACAGCGAGGGAGTCTATCACCTTTTCACTTGCGCTAGACCAAGGAGATTATTTTAGCATCTGAGGTGGAGCTCCACACCTACCATCAACTCCTCACTTTACCGCACAGATCCCTGTGCTACTCATACGCTGAGTTGGCGAGGGCCGGTATCGAACCAAGAACCTTGTGGTTTCTAGCCGAACGCTCTACCGACTGAGCTAACCCGGCCCTTAATTATTAGTATTCGATAGGAATTGTTACATGCGTCAAAGTGAAAAATGGCCTGTTTTGACGTCTTTTTCAAGTGTTTTTAAGCCTTGATTTTGAGTATATGAATTTCAGCAAAATTTTTTAAGTTAACCAAAATTTTCAAAGTTGCAAACTATCAGGCATGATTAGACCCGTTGGAGGCTTGCTAAAAATACCAAATTCAATGTTATTTTATTAATTTTCAATAGTGCTACACAGATTTTTTAGTTTTTTAATAGCTCGTTTGGAAGTAGAAAAAAAAATCCCTTCAAACCCCGATTTGGAAAATTTACCCAAACTTTTCCAACGTACCAACTATCAAGTAAGGTGTACGAGCCTGTCCCCTAACTAGAAACAGCAGTTGTTATAAAACCTAAAATTATGAAATTCTGGATGCTGGTGCTCTTTCTCACAGAGAGATAGGATAGGATGAAGAAAAAAGAAAGAAGCATATAGGCAAGAAGAAAAAAGAGAGAGAGAGAGAGACAGAGAGAGAGACAGAGAGACAGAGACAGAGAGAGAGACAGAGAGACAGAGACAGAAAGTATATTTTTACTAACCTTTTAGTAAATATGTATAAGATACACATATTTACTAAAGGGTTAGTAAAAAATATACTTTCCCTCTCTGTCTCTCTCTGTCTCTGTGCTTCTCTCTCTCTTTCTCTCTAACATAAATAAATAAATTAAAGAATTATTATATATTGATATAAGTAAGTAAAGTCATTGGGGTGGCCTGATGTCAGTATCAGTAGCATCTCAGACGGACTGCCACACCTACCATCAGCTCCTCACTTTACTGCACAGATCCTTGTGCTACTCATACGCTGAGTTGGTGAGGGCTGGTATTGAACCAGGAACCTTGAAGTTCCCAGCCAGAAACTCTACCGACGAAGCTAAACCAGCCCTAATATATACTTAAACTAATTTGTATTATATAGATTTGTGGGACAGTTGTCCTTATCTTTATTAGAAACTGCTCAGAGATGTGTAACTAAACAAAAACCATCCATCAGGCATCTGTTATATTCTGAACGTCTATTCATGTTCCTTACACTAATACATTATTCTATGTACTAGACATGAGACTTTGATGAGTTGTGGTGCACCTGAGCACTGTACACATACATGTATATTATTACTGTATGCTATTCATGTTCCTCACACTAATACATTATTCTGTGTACTAGACATGAGACTTTGATGAGTTGTGGTGCACCTGAGCACTGTACACATCTAATATATAAAGGAGAGATTTTGGTATGTACGTGTCGACGTATAACTCCAAAACGGGAGGTCACTCAGATTCAAAATCTTGCATACACATAGATATCTTTCTAAGAAACACTCTAAATTCGGTTATTGGTTTTTACTGATTAAGGGATATAATTAATTAATCACACAAAATTAAACGATTTTTAGAAAGGAATCATATAGCTGCTGCTGATATTCCAGCTAAAATCATCAGGCCCGCCCCACCCTGCTCTACCGCCTCTATTCCGCGTTGTTGAATGCGTTTGCAGAAGCTTTCAGCTACCCGAAGAAAAAGAAGAAAGAAAGAAAGAATATCAGCTTCCAGTCATTACTAAATTTTAACGTAAAATAAAATTCGTTTTTTTTTGTCCAAATCTTTAAAATAGTTTATTTTATAATCTTTCTAAATATTTTCGTAAGTTTTTGAGACTAACTTTTAAAGTAAAATCAAATCTTTGTCCACAAGTTTACGGTTACATTTTTTTTAAATAAGATTTTAAATGTCAATAAAAATCAACCACCAGTATAGGGTTGTATAAATGTAAACAAGAAAAATGAAAACGTTTTTATCAATATTTTTACGAATACTTTCATATTTCTTAGAATAAAATATATCCATTTTTAATCTTTGTTATTTTTGTTGCTCAAATAAATAAATAAATTACAATGTTACATTTTATTTCTAACTCAAACAAGCAATTAAAAACTGAATTTACAATTGTCTTACGTACAAAAAAGTTGGAATAGTATTCTCAATGTTGTAAACAAACAAACAAAAAATCGTAAATTATTAGCGCTAAAAAAGGGGGGGGGGTATTTAACTCAATGAAACTTGAATAAAGGTTAATATTATCTTCAAAATCACGAAATTCACACAAACACTTATTTACTTATTATGTTTACTTATTTTAAATAAGTAAATAGTGTTTGTGTGAATTTCGTAAGTTATTTACGAAATTCTTTTTTGTCAAACAGTAAAAGAATGATAAAAAATATATATAAATAAATACATACATATAGTTATCGAAAGTTTTTTTGTAACAGTTAACATAACATAGGTAGACCCAAATTGGATCTAAAATGCGTTTTTGACAAAGTGACTTTAGCCCCCCTACTGAAAATAATTTACCAAAAATCAGGGAATTATCAGCTTTTAACTAATTTTTCAGTGTTTATTCATCAATGAATGATCTTTATAATACATTACTTATTTTATTTTTAAACTTTCTCATTTTTTCAGGTCACTTAATTTTGACCCCTCCCTTATGTTGGGGGCGTAACATTTTTATGTTTATAGTTTACTAATTATAGTATAAATAAAGAGGGCTGACTTCTGATTTAAGTCGGAAAATTAAAACGGAAAGTTTTTTGGTGGTACCCAATGACAGTTTAACTACAGTCTATGAATTAACATTTTGCGAATTGGGTTACCGTTTTAGGGGATTACGGTTGTTTTTAATTACGTATTGCTTAAAAAAATAAACAAAAAAACCCAAATTACTACACATTTAATTAACCATTGAAATTAATTATTGAATCTATCATTGAGACAGTTGTTTGTGTTAGTATTGCAATGTATAATTTCAATTAAACTTAGTTTAAAAAATATTTTTCAACATTAAATGTATAATAATTTGTTTTGTTTTTTTGTTGTTGTTTATCCCCCCCCCCCTATATTTAACACAATGAAACTATCATAAAAAATAATTTTATCTTGAAAAAACTTTTTCCATTCGAAGGAAGAAATATTAAACAAACTCCTGGTGATTAAAATAAATTAAGCTTACGGAAATAACGAAAATTATGACTGAAAGAAAAGTTTTTATATTTGCACCGTTAAATCAATTAAAATTTAACGTAGCCGAAATCAAGTTACGACAAGAATTTTTTTTTAATTCTATGAAAAATCAATTAATGGTCCGACTTTCATGAAATTTCAATAACTATTTACCCTTGGATGTAAATATGTCTGAAAACACTCTCTGGTGTTCCTATTTTTTTTTAGTCCGGTCATGGACCGGGTAATTTAGCTAGTACATTAGGTACCACCAATTTGACCCTGTGCAATTTACCCCCCCCCCTACATTTAACACAATGAAACTTGCAGAAAAATTAATATTTTCTTGAAAATTTTTTTCCATTCGAAAGAAAGAACATAAAATAAACTCCTGATGATTTTTTTAATTTTTTATCAGCATACGAAAATAATGAAAATTATGATTGAAAAACAATGTTTTCATTTTTGCACTGTTAAATCAACTGAAATTTAACGTAGCTAAAAACAAGTTACGATAAGAGGATTTTTTAAAAATTCTATGAAAAATCAATTAATGGTCCGATTTTCACGAAAATTTCCACAAATGTTTACCATTGGATGTAAATACATCTGAAATAGTTTTTTCTAAAATATATTAGGGGAAATATTTTTTTACGATGTCTATCACCCCCCCCCTATTTTATTTTATGAGATAAAAAAAAAATGATGTGGAAAAAAAATTTGGTACTTTTTTTCTATAAAGATAAGAGTCTGAATAACTATATCAATGAAATTGTATAACGTACCGAATTATAGTTTTTTTAGGAAAAAATAATGAAATCGGAAATAAAAAGTGCAAAAAAAATGTCATAATATTAATATTTGAAAACTTTTTTTTTCTTATGTAATTGGTATGTACTATATTCTATTAAATTGTCAAAAAAAAAAATTTTTTTTAAGAAATTAATTTTTACGAGATTTTCAATCTTTTGTGTGATTAAATATTTTTATTTTCTGCGTGAAATAAATTAAATTTTTTTTTTTTCCTGTGGAAAAAAATCAAAATTTTCACGGATATTTAAAAACATGAATTTTAGAATTCAGGTGAACTAAAAGTTGGTCCGATCCGTGCTCGATTAATATTTTTAAAAGAATTTGTAATTTTTATTGTTGAATAGTAATGTGTGATTCTTAGAATGTACGGAAGAGCAAAACTGACATATGACGAGACGCTTCTCGGTAACTAAAGTTTGTTTTTCTGAGCGTAAAAAAATATTTTATTTAACTTTTACGACCAATTAGAATAAAAATAATATATTGAATGATTGTTTTATCAGTTTTTCTCTTAGAAAAAATATTCAAATTTTCATTTTATTTTCGATTTTAAGAATTAATACTAAAACCGAAGACATTTTTTTAACGTCAATTTCACTGCGAAATTTTAAGATTAAAGTTTTTCAAGTTTTTATTCATAGTAAATTGTAATATTAAAGTTTTTAAAGATTTTATTCATTTTAAATTGTAATATTAAAGTTTTTAAAGATTTTATTCATTTTAATAGAAAAAATTTGGCTAAAAAAGTTTGTCCGTTACACCCATCCGTACTTAGATGCATAACTGTAAGAGGGTAATAATATGTATTTCTTTCTCTCTAAATCGCGGCCTGAAAATTACCCTTTCGCACGTAATATGGATAGGTTTGTTTATTTTTTAAGATAACGATGTAATTTTTCCCAATCGGATAATTTGATCTTTGAATTAACTATTTTTCTTTGTAACAACCCTGTACGATCTTTTTTTAACGAGATTTTTGATAAACAAAGTTCGGAAATATCTATTTCCGTTTTATTCAAGATGACCTAAACGGTCTGGTGGTACCTATAGTACATCTATATTATTACGGTACACTATTCATATTCCTGACACTAATACATTATTCTATGTACTAGATATGAGACTTTGATGAGTTGTGGTGCACCTGAGCACTGTACACATACATGTATATTATTACTGTACGCTATTCATGTTCCTCACACTAATACATTATTCTATGTACTAGACATGAGACTTTGATGAGTTGTGGTGCACCTGAGCACTGTACACATACATGTATATTATTACTGTATGCTATTCATGTTCCTCACACTAATAAATTATTCTATGTACTAGACATGAGACTTTGATGAGTTGTGGTGCACCTGAGCACTGTACACATACATGTATATTATTACTGTATGCTATTCATGTTCCTCACACTAATACATTATTCTATGTACTAGACATGAGACTTTGATGAGTTGTGGTGCAGCTGAGCACTGTACACATACATCTATATTATTACTGTATGCTATTCATGTTCCTGGCACTAATACATTATTCTATGTACTAGACATGAGACTTTGATGACTTGTGGTGCACCTGAACACTGTACACATACATGTATATTATTACTGTATGCTATTCATGTTCCTCACACTAATACATTATTCTATATACTAGACATGAGACTTTGATGAGTTGTGGTGCACCTGAGCACTGTACACATACATCTATATTATTACTGTATGCTATTCATGTTCCTCGCACTAATACATTATTCTATGTACTAGACATGAGACTTTGATGAGTTGTGGTGCAGCTGAGCACTGTACACATACATCTATATTATTACTGTATGCTATTCATGTTCCTGGCACTAATACATTATTCTATGTACTAGACATGAGACTTTGATGAGTTGTGGTGCACCTGAGCACTGTACACATACATGTATATTATTACTGTACGCTATTCATGTTCCTGACACTAATACATTATTCTGTGTACTAGACATGAGACTTTGATGAGTTGTGGTGCACCTGAGCACTGTACACATACATGTATATTATTACTGTATGCTATTCATGTTCCTCACACTAATACATTATTCTATGTACTAGACATGAGACTTTGATGAGTTGTGCTGCACCTGAGCACTGTACACATACATGTATATTATTACTGTATGCTATTCATGTTCCTCACACTAATACATTATTCTATATACTAGACATGAGACTTTGATGAGTTGTGCTGCACCTGAGCACTGTACACATACATGTATATTATTACTGTATGCTATTCATGTTCCTCACACTAATACATAATTCTATGTACTTGACATGAGACTTTGATGAGTTGTGGTGCACCTGAGCACTGTACACATACATGTATATTATTACTGTATGCTATTCATGTTCCTCACACTAATACATTATTCTATGTACTAGACATGAGACTTTGATGAGTTGTGCTGCACCTGAGCACTGTACACATACATGTATATTATTACTGTATGCTATTCATGTTCCTCACACTAATACATTATTCTATGTACTAGACATGAGACTTTGATGAGTTGTGCTGCACCTGAGCACTGTACACATACATGTATATTATTACTGTATGCTATTCATGTTCCTCACACTAATACATTATTCTATGTACTAGACATGAGACTTTGATGAGTTGTGGTGCACCTGAGCACTGTACACAATAAATTTCATTTATAAACACAATGTTTTGGATGATGTGCCTACTGGTCTTCTTCTTGGGAATCAACAGCTATATTAATGGAAATTGACAGGAAAAATATCACTAAAGTGAATCCCAATTGGAGCTGCTAAGAAATAAAATCACAAGAAAAAGAGACCAAGTCACCTTTAAGCACCCAAAAAATATTACGTTTTAAAAGTAAAATAATTGTTTCATAGCTGTGTACTTGTTAATCGGAGAGAATTTTGTTTTCATAAAAATTTCTGGGCGTGTCTAAATATAGAATCGTTTTATTTATAAATAAAAATGTAAATAAAATAAAATTCGTAACTAAAGAAAAAATGTTTGTAGAAACCAAAATTTACATGATTCAACATTGTTTTCTTTATTTAAAACTTTCAATTTTCTAAGCAAAAAATATTACGTTTTAAAAGTAAAATATTTGTTTGGTCCTGGGGTACTGGCTGTACTTTTTGTTTTCATGAAGATCTGTGGGCGTGTCTAATTGGCCGGACTCGAGCGAGTGGCAGTTGATCGTATCAAAAAATAATTACCGGTGCAGAACATATTCAAGATTAATACAGTGTGTGTGTGTGTGTGTTGTGGGGGAGGGGAGAAAATATTCATTGGAAATGCACTGTGAATTGAAAGTTTTTGAATCCTTTTCACAGGTAGAGTCAGCTCAATGTAAGAAAAATATATGATATTGTCCAGGAAGTGGATTACTTAAATTAATAAAACTCTTTTAGGAGTTAGCAAACTTGACTCTACTAAAGGGATAATTCTCTTTGCGCCTGTTTAAGAGATTTGCTTGTAGTTCATGGGAAATATATTTATCTATTTGGTTTGGTGATTGGTTTTGAAGGCTATCACAATGCAAACTGATTCAATGGAAATAAATCGAAATTCTTTAAAATAAATATTACCATTGTTTCCTACCATAGCAGAAATAATTTATATATCTAATTGATAGATAAAATTCATTTAAAATATGGAAAGTCTAATTTTAAGTTTCAAATTTCATATTTTTAGATTCTAAAAACAAATCTTTATTTAATAAAGAGTCTATTGTTAGTATTGTTATCTGATAATCTTTGGAGAAAACTCAATTGAAGAGTTAGGAACCCACCCTTTTAGACAGAAAAAATATCGATGTATAATTTTTCCACTGATATTCTAGAAGATATTCTACAAAAACAACAAAGTAAAAAAAAAAAATCTCGAAAAAAAATTTTTTTTTTTACATTTAATTTTCTGATTTCGGTTCCCTTAATTTTTTTCTTCTTCTATTCACACCTTCGGTTTTTAGTCTTTTTATTTATACAGTGATTAGTTTCAAAAGTATAACAACCCCACCAATATTTTGCTCCACAAAATAGATGGGGGAGGGGGGTCAATGTTAAGTCATTGATAAATCAACACTGAAAATTTCATTAAAATCGGATAATTCCCTGATTTTTGGTAATTTCTTTTCAAACGGGGGTTAAATTTATTTTGTAAAATAGGGATTTTGCGGCAACTTTGGCAGTGCCTAGAATAATAGTAAATAATAATAAAATTGCATGAGATCACACAAAAAGAAGAAGAGTCAAACAAGAGAGAGAGAGAGAGAGAGAGAGAGAGAGAGAGAGAGAGAGAGAGAGAGAGAGAGAGCACACACACAATGGAGTGACAAGAAATTTAAAAAAATATTTTTTTTTTAGGTCTACACATACCCTGACGTCTCCATTTTGTTTTCTTACTGGAACAATGGGTGAGCACCAATCTGTTGGTTCGGTAACTTTTTCAATAATGTCATCGTCTTCTAAACGTCGAATCTCCTTTTTTACTTTGGGTAACATTGGAAAAGGTATTTGCCTAGCAGTTGGCGTGCAGTGTGGTACTGCACCGTCTCTTAGTGTAATTTTTACAGGTTCATCTTTCATGCAACCAGTTAATTTCCCTGGGTTTTCATTTACGTTGGCTACCACAGTAACCATTCCCATTCCCGGACTTTTGTAAATTCCACGTGCCGGTTTTAAATTTGGTATTTCATTTAATTTTTGATATGTTTTGTGCGGAAACATATAAAAAAAAAAATTAAATTAAATACCAAATTTAAAACCAGCACGTGGAATTTATAAAAAGTTAATGTCTGCCCTGGTATCAATTTTAAAAACGATAGGTACTGCACCTACCTTCATTTTTACATGCCAAGGATCTATTACTTTTTCTCGAAGTATTTTTTCTTTTATGGACCCAAGGAAATATTTTTCCGAGGGTTGTTTCTTTATCTCGTGGATTTTATGTGTCCTAGTCAGACAACAAATTGCAAAATGGTTCATTTTCCCGCGCTTTCCACAAATTTTTCCTTTTGCCGGGCAGTTGTCATACTTGTGATAAATATGTCACTTTTCAGATCTTGGTTTATTGCCAGGTTTTCTTTTTTTCCATTTTGGCTGTTTTGTGGTTTTCCTTTTATTTTCCTTTACCACATCAACCGACGTCTCATCCATTTCCTCCATTTGATTTTTTACCTGTTCATAGCTACCAGCTATCTCGATAGCTTTCTCTAGACTGAGGTCTTCACTTAGTTGCAATTTTTCCGCCATTTCTTCGCTTAACTTCGAAGCTGCTTTTAAAGTTTTGGCGTCAAGTCGAACATGTTCCCACGTCAGTGAAATCAAAGTTTCCTGGAGGTTGTAATCTGAACATTTTTTTTTCTTCCCTTTTTTTTTTTAAATATAGGTTCCTTTTTAGTTGATTTTACTTTTTCTTTTCAAAAGTAAAAAAAAAAAAAAAAAAAAAAGGTAAAAAAGAACAATTTTCTCGTAAATTCCTACCATAAAATAAACTGAATCCTCATTTTATGTCCGTGTTTTTGCAATAAATGTTTTATTTTTCTTGCACCCGTTATTTTACAATACGAAATATATTTTTTTGATTTTAATACTCACTTCAATGTGTATATTCTAAAAGTTTTTATTTTGTGAGAATGTTTAGTTTTAAAGTGGGGGCTCGTTTTACAATTTAGGCATGAATTGGATCCTCCTTTTATGACCGTAATTTTGTTTTTTCGTCGACGATGATTAAAATCTGACGTTTTTATTTTAGAGTACCAAAGCCAAAAAGAAAAGAAATAACAACAACAAAAGGTAATATTCAACTTTTTACTCGTAAATTCCTACCATAAAATTAGGCTTGGGCATTTCATGGTAGGAATTTATGAGTAAAAAGTTGAAGTGTAAAAACGAACCATTCTCACAAAATAAAAACTTTTAGAATATACACATTGAAGTGAATTTTAAAATAAAGAAAATATATTTTGTATGGTAAAATGACGGGTGCAAGAAAAATAAAACATTTATTGCAAAAACACGGACATAAAATGAGGGTTCAGTTTATTTTATGGTAGGAATAAACGAGAAAACTGTTCTTCTTTAACCATTTTTTTCTTCTTTTTTTAAATATAGGGTTCCTTTTTAGTTGATTTTCTTTTTTCTTTTTTAAAAGTAAAAAAAAAAAACCCCTTCTGACACCATGTATCGTTACGAGCGTTAGTAGTAAACTCAGGAATGCTAGAAAGAGAAAAACAAGGAGCAAATACAACACGTCTGTCTCATTCAGCAACTTTTATTCAACTCCCTAGTGAGCTTTCCTCACTAGGGGAAACAAACAACTACAACCAAAAGGGCATAACCCTTATTTTGTTATCAGTAATTTCTTACTGATATAACATCGATAACCGACCTTCTTTTTTCTATCGCATTCACTACATGAGGGGAATAGTCAACGTGATAGTTATGAAATAACTGTATACGGATAGGACCATTCTTGTTGCCATAATCACTACTGATTATTCTTGTTATCTTCATTGGTTTACTGCCCTTTTTTTTAAGTAACCGCCTTTTGTTGTTTTTTCTTGGTTGAATGGCCAACGAGAGGAGTTGTCTTAACCGGCACTTCCTCGTTAAACTCTTTGTCATTTGTAAACTTTTGTAGACCGTTTGGAAATTTTCGTAGCACCGGTGGGACGACTGGGTTTTGTTCTCCCTACAAGGACTAGTCTTTTTAATTTTGTCCCGGTGGTTATTTAACAATATCTATTTTGTCGGATGCGACGAAGGTAATGACCATCTCTTGCCTTTGAAATCTTGAATTTTAGACCTCCTAGCATTCTTGGACAGTTCTGATTTTTTTTCTCGACAGCCTTAACATGCCCCCTCCCCTTTCAGTTCTATGGCCACTAGCATCAAGTGAAATTTTATCCTCCACTTTTGGACGAGAATCTATCCTAGGTAATAGTGGTTCAAGTTGCTTCTCTTGAGCGCTCTCCTCCGACAATTCACTCGAATTGCTTTTGCCTTTTTGGCTGTCAAGATCGGATCTTCTGCATCAACCATGGATTGCAGGGTCTCTATATTTGCTGAAAGTCTAACCGAATGCCCACATTGTGTTCAGATCTCAAACGACTAAAAATCTGCTATAGAAACATTCCAATCACATTGTGTGGCCTTATGATTGCGACCATCTGTTTTGACTCTACTCTGACCCAAGCCACCGGACGATTTACTTTTCCGTTTTTCTTTCTTTCTCTAATTTCAAACAACGAATCAAGTCAAACAGTAAATACTTCTCCATAACAATTCTTTTTAGTTAATAAATCAAAATCTTCAGTTTTTGACAACAAATCACCAACAAAATCTTCCATACGCTGCGTTTCTTCTTTATCTATTCTATTCATAATATACTAGGTATACCCCAAATTGGCCTAAAATGCGTTTTTGACAAAATGACTTTAGCCCCCACACACACCCCCTTACAGAAAATAATTTACCAAAAAACCAGGGAATTATCGGATTTTAATGAAATTTTCAGTGTTTATTTATCAATGAATGATCTTTATAAGGCATTATTTATTTTATTTTAAAACTTTATCATTTTTTTCAGGTCACTTAATTTTGACCCCCACCCCCTTAAGTGGGGGGTGTGTGTAAAATATTGGCGAGTTAGTCCTTGTTTGATACTAATTACAGTATAAATAAGAAGATAACAGACCGAAATTGTAAATAGAAAAACAAAATTTTAAGTGGAATATTTTATAAGAAAATAAGTACCAAAAATCGGAAAATAAAATGTAAAAAAAAAAAAAAAAAAAAATTAATTTTTGGAGATTTCTTTTTGACTCATTTCGATAATTATTTAATTGGCTTTTATCTTATAAAAGAAAAAATATATACATTGATATTTTTTCTGCTTAAAAAGAGGGGCCTACATTTTCAATAGAGTTTTCCTTCAAAACGTATACTTTGTTTGACTAAAATA
The DNA here is from genome assembly GCA_023376005.1 of Doryteuthis pealeii. Classification (NCBI taxonomy): domain Eukaryota; kingdom Metazoa; phylum Mollusca; class Cephalopoda; order Myopsida; family Loliginidae; genus Doryteuthis; species Doryteuthis pealeii. The sequence goes on from CM042179.1 coordinate 38,667,486, forward strand.
AGGTTTGCATTAAATAGATATTTATTTCTAGAATCTAAAAATATAACATTATAAACTTAACATCAGAATATTTTTTATTTTAAATTAATTTTATATTTTCATTTTTCATAGCAAAAATACAAAATTAAAGTTTTGAAATAAAATAACTGATGCATTATAAAATTCATTAATTCATAAATCAATACTGAAAATTTCATTAAAATTGGATAATTCCCTAATTTTTGGTAAATTTCTTTTGCAATTGAGAATGTTACATTAAATTTGTAAACAAGCCATTTAAAAAGAGCCAAAATGGCAGAATGGATCAAAATTGACAACAAAAAATCCTTTTAAATGTAACTATTCTCCCTCCAGCTATGGATCAATCATAGGACAGACTGGGCTCTTTAACCTTGGTATGGTAACCGGTCTAGGAGAAGGAAAACTCTGAATCCAAACCTGTTAAACTCTGCTTAAGAAAGTAGCCAGGTGTTGAATCCTGCTTGTGGTGGAGGGGTTGGGTAAATACAGACTTGGCTCTTTAGCCTTAATATGGCAACTGGTCTAGGAGAAGGAAAACTGTGAATTCAAACTCCCCTTAAACAATTGACCTTGTGTCACATCCTGCTTGTGGTGAGGGGTTGGGTAAATACACACTGGGCTCTTTAGCCTTAATATGGCAACTGGTCTAGGAGAAGGAAAACTCTGAATTCAAACTCCCCTTAAACAATTGACCTTGTGTCACATCCTGCTTGTGGTGGAGGGGTTGGGTAAATACACACTGGGCTCTTTAGCCTTAATATGGCAACTTGTCTAGGAGAGGGAAAACTCTGTTTAAGATATTGACAATGTGTCGTATGATAACCTACTCATGGGTGAGGGGTTGGGTAAATAAATACAAAGGCAAAGGTTGTAGAAGTTATCCTCCAGATATCATAGAAACAATACAATACTCACCGTCGCCGGGGGATTCTAACTACCGTCGAGTTAGCAGACAAGAACAACATGCAAGCTGTAACTTAAATACAGTCCTTGCATGCTGCGGGCATAGTGCAAACTGATGGCTGAAGAGTGAGTGCTTATCTATATTTTTACTCACCTTGAAAACCATCAGCCAATCAAAACACAGGAAATGAACTTGCCAGAGTTCATAATGGAATAACCCATAAAATGTTTTAACTGTATATGTAATATTTTTTTTTTTTTTTAATGATGGTCATAATGTTACTACTTATCGTTTTAGACAAAAGTTTGACCTTAAATAATAGATTTAATTAATTTCAATCCGTTTTTAAAAAACTGTAGCTGACGAATTTTGGATCTAGCTAAAATATACCAATGGCAGACATGCTACTTTCAACAACAACAAAAATTTAAAAAAAAAAAAAATCTGCTGCTGCTTTGACAAGTTCGTTCAGTCACAATCCTTGGGGTAAAAAAAAAATGTATATCTGACAGTTCCTTTCTTCCTATCTTTTGTGTTTTCTTTCTTTCTAACGTGTCAGGGTTCTCTCCGTTTTTATCTTCATAATGATGTAACCACTATTCAGAATGAATTCAATGTGACAATACCCATTCTGCAACTTCATTGTACAATATCGATGACCCCCATGTTATAATGTTCTATGCTGACTTTTACTTTTTTTAACCACTATTCAGAATGAATTCAATGTGACAATACCCATTCTGCAACTTCATTGTACAATATCGATGACCCCCATGTTATAATGTTCTATGCTGACTTTTACTTTTTTTTCATTTCACTTTTCCAGACTAGTGAACTCAAATTCAACTAAAGTTAGACTTTAAATTTTTATTATAACCCCCAATTACAGTCGGCTAATTAAATAAGTAAGATTCCTTGATCGTCCAGACTTAAAATCTGGTCAGAAAGGTTTCTTTTCTTTTCTTTTCTTCTCTGACCTCCACCAATTTCTCTTTCTTAAAAATTATAATCCAACTCAATCTGAACACATGTTCAGGTGAATGGCTATAAAGAGAGGAGTTTTTCTTTTCTTTTAGAGCATAAATTTCCCCGGTACACCTCTTTTGGGGGCTAAATCGACCAGACTATAGGCAACCGGTCTAGAAGAAATACTTTGAATTCAAATCAACTGTACTCCTTTAAAAAATGATCTTGTGTCACATCCCACCTGTAGTAGTATGGTAAATACACACAAAGGTGCTTGTGGTGTAATGGTTAAATACAGACTTAGCTCTTTAGCCTTAATATGGCAACTTGTCTAGGAGAAGGAAAACTGTGAATTTAAACCTATTAAACTCTGTTTAAGATATTGACAATGTGTCGTATGATAACCTACTCATGGGTGAGGGGTTGGGTAAATAAATACAAAGGCAAAGGTTGTAGAAGTTATCCTCCAGATATCATAGAAACAATACAATACTCACCGTCGCAGTGGGATTCTAACTACCGTCGAGTTAGCAGACAAGAACAACATGCAAGCTGTAACTTAAATACAGTCCTTGCATGCTGCGGGCATAGTGCAAACTGATGGCTGAAGAGTGAGTGCTTATCCATATCTTCACTCATCCTGAAAACCAGCAGCCAATCAAAACCCAGGAAATGAACTTGCCAGAGTTCATAATGGAATAACCCATAAAATGTTTTAAGGCAATATGTTTCAAAAGTCTACTTTTACATCGCCCGGAGGACATTTTTTAAAAATTTTGTACTAGTTTATAAAATAATAGTGCATGGATAGTTGGATTTTACAGCATGTCAACCCTTGTGGGTTTTTTTTTATACTGAAGACATTTCCTTCTTTCTTGATGGGTTTTGAATTTTTTTTTTTTAAACAAATTTTTTAAACTTATTTTTTTCTATTTTACCCATAGATGGAATCTTAACAGGTACTACCACTCCAGGTCAGAGTGGACCTGGGAGTAATGGCAATGAAGGGGTACTCCACACTCCCTAGAACTCCAAAATTGGAACTTCACTATTAGATGCAGTTGTATTTTCTCTTAAACTCATAAGATACATGTAAGAAATTACTATTATTTTTACTCTCTGATTTAGTGCAATATTTTCAGTTGTCTAATGCAACATAGTGTAATGGTTATTGTCATATGAAAATGGAATTGGTGACCAAAGTTCAAATCCTGGATGAAGCAGCTTGTGTTTCATTTAACACAAATGCCATTTGAAAAGGTGTTTACACTCCAGTTATGGGTAAATAATAGGGCAGATTGGGTTAGCCTTGGTAAGGCGGCCAGTCTAGGAGAAGGATTGGGTTAGCCTTGGTAAGGCGGCCAGTCTAGGAGAAGGATTGGGTTAGCCTTGGTAAGGCGGCCAGTCTAGGAGAAGGATTGGGTTAGCCTTGGTAAGGCGGCCAGTCTAGGAGAAGGATTGGGTTAGCCTTGTAAGGCGGCCAGTCTAGGAGAAGGATTGGGTTAGCCTTGGTAAGGCGGCCAGTCTAGGAGAAGGATTGGGTTAGCCTTGGTAAAGGAGAAGGATTGGGTTAGCCTTGTAAGGCGGGCCAGTCTAGGAGAAGGAAAACACAAAATTAAAAACTGTACTCTGCTTAAAATTTCACCTTGTGTCACATCCTGCTTGAGGTGTTGGATAAATCATCATCATCATCATCATCAGATTGCAGAAATTCCTATGACCCTCTCTCTTGCTGCCCTGTCTCTATCAGTCATTGTCCCCTGAGTCCTCTGTCCAGCATCCAGAATCCACAGAGTTGATTGATGCATGTTTTGGCTACTCAGCCTACACAAGTGTGTCCATGTGTAGGTGTCCACAGGAGAAGGTCACTTATGAGTTCATCCTTGCTTCTCCAGTTGTGTCATACTTGAATGGTTTGTGTGATAGGGGTGAGAGTACAGCTGCTTTCTTGTGGGGTACTGCTTCCAAATTTTGGCTTGGTGATCAAATAGGACAGAGGCAATGTCGTCTGTCGACCATTTCTCCACGTATATTTGTTCTTTCTTGGGCTTAATAAAAGAGGTCTAAAAGAAAAAATCAAGTCTTGTATTCATAACTAAAAGCAACAATGGACACAAAAAGGGTGAGAAGACCAAAGTAGTCGTAGAACAGAAAGCTAACCCAGATAGACAACCGAACCAGCTAAGAAAAAATGAAAAAAAAAAAAAATATTCCTCTTATTTATTGAATGACCCTTGTGTTACATAATCTATGCATAGATTATTGTCAACCCCCTGTATTTCTGAAGGGATGGCCCCTTTTCATATCACGGGCGGGACTTTCCATGGAATATTACAGAAAGCCCACGAACTACGTGAAGTCACGAGGGACCAAGTTTACCCGTTATTACCTGCTTGGATGTCTGATGAGAAGCATCGGCTCATTATGCACACGTGGCGCGTTGTGTTAGTTAGAAGAAGAACTTTAGTTAAGTAAATAAAAGTTTAAAGAAATAATATGGTGTTCTTGTTTGATAACTGTCTTGGTAAAAAGATAGACCAAGAAGGAATGCATCAAAGACGAACAGCCAACAAGAATCTAGAAATAGAGAGAAAGAATAGAAACGACTAGAGATCACCAAATGGCCAAAGAAGTAAGTAATGCAAAATGCATCTGCATCTCTCTGTCTACCTATGTCTATCTCTCCCCCTTCTCCAGTATGTAACACTTGTATTTCATGTTAAATTTATGCTAATACAAGTTATAAAGACAATATTTTATAATTTGGAAATTAAAATCTTCTTTCAATGAATAATAAATAGTTAATCACAATACAAAAAACTCCTACATACACAAATATATATTTTTATAATGGAGATTCACTGTCTACCTGCCTGTAACTGAAACTATGTCACTGCTTATGTCACAATAGCCTAAGGAATTATGTAAGTTTATTCATAAGTATTTAATTCATAGTTAAAATCATTAATATTGATACATAGAATAAATCTTATTTATTAACGATGTCTCTATGAAAATCTGATTTAGATTTGCTTCAAAACAGCCCATGTTATTAATGCATTTAAAATCCCGCAGCGTGTCTTATACATCACTAAGAAATAAAGGTTTATATAATATATGGTGTGGTTAATTTGCATACTGGTTTTAACAAAGCTGGGTTTAATAAATGATTACTTGATGTTATTAATCTCTAATATAATTGTTTTATTCTCCAACATATCAAAATAAATTCTATGAATGATTTTATATCGAAACCAATAAAAATATAATTAAAATAAGTGTAATCTTTTTATGTGTATTCTTAATTTCGTAAAGTAAGGTGCTGATGGTAGGTGTGGTGATCCACCTCAGATGCTAAAAACAATCTCCTTGGTCTAGCGCTATTGAAAAGGGGATAGATTCCCTCGCTGATTGGCTGATACCGACTTTAGGCCACCCCAACGACTTTACATTAAAACTTAAATATTTATGCCTGGAGGATGCATATTCTTGCTAGTAGAGATAATTGAAGGAAAATTTGTATGTTTACCAGGGTTTCAGGATTGACACTTCTGGATATGAAAAATTAAGTGGTACGTACCCCTGCTATTAATATATCTTTGCTAGGATGAAGAGACGGACAGGAGGAATAAAAAAAAAAAAACAATAAATAAATAAAAAACAGTAACCAATTAAACTAACATAACAGATGGGAATCTGAAAATAAATAAAGACAGACGGGAATCCACTGTTGGCATCCGTCTAAAAAAGAGGATAGAGTAGTGTCCAAATTTTTTTTTGGGGGGGGGGTATGGAGGATGAGCTGTTGCCCAGACAGCAAATCCTCTCTCTCTCTCTCCACACTGCCGCTATGATCCAAAGGAAAGGTAAGAAGCCAATGCAGTTTGGCAGCGGTAATGTCGCAGGAGTTGCTGGCTAACACTGGATTTCACACTTCTTGCAAACAAGAAGACTAAACAATTCTCCCTGTCAGCGTAGATATGGTTGGTTGGTTAGTTGGTTGGCATCCGTCCATCTACAAGAGACGATGGAGTAGTGTCAAAGTTTTTTTCTTTTTTGTTAACTTGATCTACATAGCCTGGGCAGGTTCATATGGAGAATGAGCTGTTGCCCATGCAGCAAATACCCCCACTCTCCACACTGCCGCTGTGATCTAAAGGACAGGTAAGAAGCCAATGCAGATTGGAGTAGTGTCAAAGTTTTTTTCTTTTTTTGTTAACTTGATCTACATAGCCTGGGCAGGTTCATATGGAGTTGCTGGCTAGCACTGGAGTTCAGAATCACACCACCTTTAGGGACACCGGCTCTGGATTTGTTTGCAGGGTTGGCCAATGAGAGACAAAGACAGGAAGCATTTTTGGCTGTTGGATTATCTGTGGTAAAAGATGTACACAAAATTGTCACTTGTATTTATGAATTTTTCCAACAGGAACAGCCATTTTCAGTAAAAATTGGCCAATGAGAGACAAAGACAGGAAGCATTTTTGGCTGTTGGATTATCTGTGGTAAAAGATGTACACAAAATTGTCACTTGTATTTATGAATTTTTCCAACAGGAACAGCCATTTTCAGTAAAAATTGGCCAATGAGAGACAAAGACAGGAAGCATTTTTGGCTGTTGGATTATCTGTGGTAAAAGATGTACACAAAATTGTCACTTGTATTTATGAATTTTTCCAACAGGAACAGCCATTTTCAGTAAAAATTGGCCAATGAGAGACAAAGACAGGAAGCATTTTTGGCTGTTGGATTATCTGTGGTAAAAGATGTACACAAAATTGTCACTTGTATTTATGAATTTTTCCAACAGGAACAGCCATTTTCAGTAAAAATTGGCCAATGAGAGACAAAGACAGGAAGCATTTTTGGCTGTTGGATTATCTGTGGTAAAAGATGTACACAAAATTGTCACTTGTATTTATGAATTTTTCCAACAGGAACAGCCATTTTCAGTAAAAATTGGCCAATGAGAGACAAAGACAGGAAGCATTTTTGGCTGTTGGATTATCTGTGGTAAAAGATGTACACAAAATTGTCACTTGTATTTATGAATTTTTCCAACAGGAACAGCCATTTTCAGTAAAAATTGGCCAATGAGAGACAAAGACAGGAAGCATTTTTGGCTGTTGGATTATCTGTGGTAAAAGATGTACACAAAATTGTCACTTGTATTTATGAATTTTTCCAACAGGAACAGCCATTTTCAGTAAAAATTGGCCAATGAGAGACAAAGACAGGAAGCATTTTTGCAACTATCCTCAAATCAATTGTTTCCATGAGGAAGAACTCTCCTTTGGATTATGTCAAAGAAACCAATAAAACAAATGAACCTCAACTCAATAGACTTGGACTTACATGTTTATGAAACATACAGACAAGGATTTACCAAGTGAATTCTGTGAAGAACAGAATAACTGAAACCCCACAACAGGGCTTGATATTAATGCCGTCCCGGGGACGATAAAAATTACATCCGGGACGATTAATTCGTCATCCGGGACAGTTTGCCAGGGACGGTAAAAAATTTTCCTAAAAGTTAGTACTACATTCCAATATTGGCCATCCAGTGATTGCCCGAATGCTGACCTCAAAATGAGGCTACAGCACCGCAGGTCTATTCTCAAAGCCATGTAATGAATAATGGTGGAAGGAGATAGTTTAAAAGGACTGAATTATGTACTACTAACCCTACTCAGGGTAACAAAGTAAAAAAGTATTTTTTTTTTTTTTTTTTTTTAGCTCAAAACACACTAGGAAATGGATTTTTTGTCCAAATATGCAAAATTATCACCGATTCAGCTTTTCTTAATATTTTATTACATGTTATTATGTTACTGATGACTGACAAGTATAGATGATGCTAATGAATTGAACAAAAATATTTTGATTTCGGAATGGTCCAAACCCCATTCGGGACGGTTGATAATTTTTGTTCTGTGAAAAAAGTAAATGACAAGGCCTGCCCCACAATGATGACAAAGATTCTAAACGTGACTACTTTTTTATTTTTATTTTTTTATAGTTTTGTGAGTGTAGCTCTCATTTAGTTGACTAAAGGATGTTTATACATGTAACCAAGAATTACAAAGTCAATCACTTGGTTTTTTAAGAATAAGTAAAGTCGCTGAGTGGCCTATTTTCAGTATCAGCCAGACAGCAAACAAGTCTATCCCCTTTTCACTAGTGCTAGACCAAGGAGATAGTGATGCACCACACCTACCATCAGCTCTCCACTTTACCACACAGATCCAAGCACCAAGTTGGCAAGGGCTAATATCGAACCCAGACATTCCTAGGTGGACGCTACACCAACTGAGCTAAAATGGCCCTTTTTAAAGAGTAATAGCCCATTTCTTTTTTCTTTAAAAAATCCATTATATTACTATCACTGCCCCAACCAATCAGCCTTTTTCTAAGTCCACTGCAGG
>CM042179.1:38680804-38688304 GCA_023376005.1 Doryteuthis pealeii
TATCTATCTATCTATCTCAATTTGTTCATATTTATCTATATTACTTTAAATACTAAGATTTTTTTATTATTCATGTTTGTTTAATGTCTTGTTTTTAGTTTAAATAAACAAGAATTACGATAAAAAAAGAAGCGACCACCCCCGAAATACATTTACTTGTCGAAAATATCTATCTATCTCCATTTGTTCGTATCTATCTATATTATTTTGTTTGTTTATCTATCTATCTCAGTCTATTCCAAACTATATATCCATCTTCATATCTAAACAAGAATTACGATAAATAAACAAGAATTACGAGTTGGGGTTGTTATTTTGATAGTCACCGGGTAGCAATTTTTGAGGCAGGAGACTGGGACGCACTTCCTCATAAATTATCAAAATTTGTATTGACTGATAAATTAAATCTCCCCCACCCCCATTTATTTACAAAGGGAAAAGAAAAGATCACTTTTATATTAGTTAATGAAGCAACAAATATGCATTCATTTTCACATGACAAAGAATAGAGCAATATATATTTATGTAAATATTCAAATTGTTTTTAATTTTTATCTTTGGGAGTATAAGATTTTAAATGATTCTCTTGAAAGATGTATATCAAACATGTAGGTATATGAACAAAAATCTAGAATCCTTAATCAATTATTTAAGTGCTGTTTTTTTTTTGTTTTTTTTTTAAATTTCATAAAATAAAAATTGAAAAGGTTAAATGATATCAGTCATAGTACTGATCAGTAAAATGAAAGAGATGCTTGGTTAATTGATTTCAGTAAGAAGCAAGGTACACAATAGGTGAGAGAGGGGTTCTGAGATATGTGGGAGGGATAGGAGAAAAAAAAAAAAAAAAGGGTGGGAGAGAAAAAAAAGGGGGGTGGGGGAGAAACAAAATAGTCAAATCACAAAGAGATTTTAACTTTGTAAATATCAACAAATAATGATAATTTAAAAAAAAAAAAAGTTAAAACTGAATTATTTTATTAAAACCTTAAATTTTTTTGGATGGATTCAGAATGTCAAAGAAGAGAATTTCTTTGGTTAAAACAAGTTTCCTTCATTTTCTCTTGTAAGAGTTACTGTACTTGATATTAAATTTAACAGCGTTTACCATAATGCAATTTGCATGGACCCCCCCCCCCCCAAAAAAAAAAAACACATTCTGATGGACAAGGCTGTATAGTTTTAAGACTACTTAAGTACCAGACATGGCCTCAGTCTCACATATATGATCAATTTTTATGCTACATTATTACTTACCTGGGATTAATGAGAGAAACACCTGCAGTGATGCTAATAGGTATTTAATTTACTGCATCCTGGGACACACATATTTGCCTTGAATGAGATCCCGGGAAAATTTATGGGTTCCAACTAATGTTTCTTAATAGATTGTAGTGTTTTTATTTATGATCTAGGGAAACAACTAAAGCCGTCTAACTCCTACCTTGAAATCTATCCTGTGTAATTAATTTCTAAGAAACTATTGAAATGTTTTTTTACAGTTAGCTTGAAATGGTGGGGGAAGAAAAAAGAAAAACACTGGGATGCAGGGATAGGTTTTTACTGTGTCAGGGATGCAGGACACATACCTATCAGCATCTTTGCACCTGATTATGAAAACATTAACTACCTTATATCAGGATTATGTGTTCAATAATAAGAGATCAGGCATTAAGATTTAATTTTAATTTTAAATCAATTTTTCTCTTATTTGAAATTAACTCTTTACCTACTTTAAGCCGCTCATAGCAGCTCTCCCACCACAGCAATCTTATTGTAATCCACTGGCAATATATCACTTATTTACACCGAACAAAAAACAAAAAACTCAGATTACAATAATAGGACTTTAGGTGAATAGATAGAGAACTTTGAAATATCCCATCATACGGGTAAAAGATACCAAGAAAATTTGGTACAGTCGGTGGAGGGGGAGGGGTTAGTAGGTAAAGAGTTAAAATACTTTTGGCAAGAAATAATGGAAATATAAGACTTGAGTCAAGACCCCCCCCCACCAAAAAAAAAAAAATCATCTTTAGACAAATGTAGCCATTTCTCAAGCCACAGGCAAAACAATGTGTAAATATATATAAGTAAGTAAAGTCGTCGGGGCAGCCTAATGTCGGTATCAGCCAATCAGCGAGGGAGTCTATCCCCTTTTCACTAGCGCTAGACCAAGGAGATTGTTTTTGCATCTGAGGTGGTGCGCCACACCTACCATCAGCTCCTCACTTTACCGCACAGATCCCTGTGCTACTCATACGCTAAGTTGGCGAGGGCCAGTATCGAACTAAGAACCTTGCAGTTTCTAGCCAAACACTCTACTGACTGAGCTAACCCGGTCCCTATATATATATATATATATAATATATATATATATATATATATATATATATATATATATACACACCACATACATACATATATATATATATATATACACTTGAATTGTTAACATCAGTAATGACAAGCTACATCAGAGAGAAAACTTTCTGGTTTTAAATTGGCGTTAAAGAAATCATTGAACAATGGAAGCAGACTGGAAGTTTTTTCTAGTCATGAATTAACTCCCTTTAATATCATTTTCCAGTACTACAACTTTAAGGGATTTTCAAAAAGTAAGGTACAAATATTTTTACTAATCCGACGTTTATTATTATACAAATAAAAAAAAACCCATCATGTTAACAGCATTACTATGCAACTTTCCCATGTAGTTGTCATTGATATTATTTTCTATCAATTGCTTTGGACCCAACAAGATGACACTTTCCAATATATCAACTTTTATGACATCAGAAATATCAAATTCTGTACAAATTAATTGAAACAACCACTTTAGTTTCCATCCTTTCATTATACAGTCAGTTTTAGACCCACTGGAGTGAAAGGGTGTAATGGATTTCTATCTTTTTTCTTTTCTTTTCTTTCTTCAGATTATGTCATTTGCAGTAGTGTGCAGTAATATGAATCTATTTTCGGGTTATATGATGAAATTTGTTTGGCCTTGAAAATACATCTGTGATGGCACCAGATATTAATCATGTCCAGACACTATTGTCTTGACTGTTGATTAGTTGTCCTATGGCCATTGTCTGCAATGGACATTACACCAAGGAAATATTATAAAGTACCCTAATGAAGGCTGCTCATTACAAATATGGATATGGGATCAAGAACATCATTTTAAATAAATGTCCAAAACACACAGCAGCTGGTTATCAAAAATAAATCAAACAATGGAGGAGGAAGAAAAAAAAAAAAAAAAGAGAAAAAGTTGAAAGCAAGTCTCAAAGCTAATATATATATATATATATATTATATATATATATATATATATATATATGAGTTTCATAATTTGCTTGAAGCATTGTGTATATATTGGTTAGGAGGTTGATTTAGAAGGCTATCACAATGCAAATGTAAAGAAAAAAAATAATAATATGGTAACAATGGTGTTGTGTGTTAACCTGTATTTTATTCTTTAAGAATTAAATACAGGTTAACACACAACACCATTGTTACCGTATTATTTTTTTTTCTTTACATCTGCATTGTGATAGCTTTCTAAATCAACCTCCTAACCAATATATATATATATATATATATATATATATATATATTCCTAGAAAGGAAGACTAAAACTGGATTATGAAGGAGCACTCAATACATGTAAATAATTAGTGCAAATCAAAGTTGTGAGTTTTGCTAGTTGATCTAAAAGAAACCTGTGATGAATGTTACACCAAGGAACACGTCACAAACACATTGGCAAACCTTATATAGAGACATTGCTGATATTATAATAACAGAATTATTTGTATTATTCAAACTAGCAAATATATGCACCCTCCATAGGGTGCAAGTATTTAAGTTTTAATGTAATAAAATATTGCATTAAATCAGAAAGGCTAATGAAACTAAATAAGAATGCAGATAAAAAGATTTGAAACAGAGGGAGTATAATAAAAAATAGAACAACTGAAACTTACTCTTCCATCACTCTCGTCTTTCATTGTTATTTTTTCTAATTTAAGTATTTAGTTATAAGAGTAAATAAAGAATAAAATTACAGTTATTTTTTCTTGTTAATGGATTTCATTTAAGATTCATTGAAGAGATTTTTGCTTATATTCATTAAAATAAAACCAAACAGTTAGAAATCAATAATACTAAGCACATATTTATTAAATTTGATTTTTTAAATATCAATATGCAAATTAGCCTTCCCGTTCACACTGTAAACCGCTATTTTGTTGTATATATAAATATAATAGCATGTTGTCAGTATGTAGACATGGTTAACAGTATTAATAATGTAAGACAATTTTATTAATAATTGAGGTTTAGATAAAAATAAAATCATGGAGAATGTGATGTAAATAACTAAGGAAACTGTGAATTGAGTAGTAATATAGTTTCGGTTACAGACAGAAAAACACACAATCTCCATTATAATAAGATTAATTTGCACAAGGGGGGGGGAGATTATAAAGTTTGCACCATCTGTCATCTTGATTTGGTTTCTTTACTTAATGGCATGTCAACCTTTATTGGTTATTTAATGCCAAAGCCATCCTTCTAGAAGAAATACCTGGACTGTCAATTGGAATCAAGAGTACAATATGATTTTCCGTTTTTAATAATGAACATGGCTGCCCCAAATGGGACTTGTTCTGTAGATTTATACATATGGTGTATACACCAGACAGATACTTGTTTATAATAACTTTGCCATGCTAAAGTTTTTATACTTTGCACTTTCATAGTTTGATAAGGACAATCAGTTTTATAATGTCTCACATACACACACAAATATCAAGGCTGTTCTGGTTGTTACAAGAAGTATTGCATACCAATCACTTTGTACTATTTGAATTTTTGAGATGAGGTTTGATAATTTGGATTGTTGTCCCCATCTTGATCATTATAAACACATTTAGGTCAATATGCCCACCGGTTAGCAAAATGAGAACCGTCTACCCCGGCAGACTAAATAAAGCGTTTGGTTTGAAGTTCTGAAAAGGTTCCCAAGTTCAATGAGAAACACCTAAAGAAGGCATACTGGCCGAAACATGTGTATAACAAAGAAGATGAGGACAACAGCCTGAAAAATATAAATAACACACATCGCTTTTGTGTTTACTTTCAATTCTGAACTGAATGATAGATGAATGTCAGTACCTTACTTCCCCCCCCCTTTTTTTAAAAACATCCTTTGTATAATCAATTCAATACAAAGATTAACAAAACGAGACATACTACAAAAACAATCTAAATAAAAAATAAAGTTTTTAACAAAATACTTGTTAGTATAGATTAAACAAGTAAACAATTCTTTGGTGTTGGTCACAACATTTGAGCAAAGCCAAGCTTGACACATGGCTACATTTACTGAGCATTCAGTGAGGAATGAACTATCAACAAAACAATACTGCAGCAGCAAGTTAAAAAAAATTTTTTAAAAAAATGTGTGTGTGTGTGTAAAATATTAAGGAAAGTTTTAAATCTCTTAAAGTCCTGTCCCATATGAAACTGTCACCTGCTTTAAGAGAAAACTAACCTCTCATTTTTTTCCTGAGTTTTCACCCATATGTTAAAGTGGTGCCCTATTTACAAAGCTTGATACAATTTAGCAAAAAAGCCATAAGTATGAGGTTATCACTGAGAATCAAATTCAATAATAATTTGCTAGCCTAGCTCATTAATAATTACACTAGTTAACATGTTTTATAATTAAAAAGTTCCTAACTATTTTTTTTTTTTTACAAGGATGCTTATATAATTGAGCTGTTTTTATGTTTCTCTTGTGCAAGAAATGGTAAAAAATAAATTTTTAAATAAATAAATCCAGTGATAAAGTGCTAAGTATAATGAGGAAAAGCTAATAAAATTTACTTATGTTGAATCAATTGAAAGGATCAAAGTAGCACAGAAATGTGGAGAGGGTGAGAGAGAATAAGTATCTGTTTGATATTAAATTAATAAATAAATAAAAAATTGTGAAAGTATTAAGATTTTCAGCTGTATCACTGAAAATAGTGTCTCAGGTTCAGTTTTTTTTTGTAAAGATGTACAGCGTAGTCCGAAAAACTTGTCACCATCTACATATCTTCTTAGTAAAATAATTGCATGATACAACCCAAAATTCTAGAAAATAATTTTTTAAAAAGATTTTCTTTTTTTTTAGGTAAAATAATTCCATAACTTATATATTATATTATTAAAACAAAAAATAATGAAAGTTAAAACAATATGTAAGGGGGTGACAAGACTTTCGGACCACCCTGTAGATTAATGTACAGCATGGTCGGAAAGTCTTGTCACCCCTACATATTGCTTTTTTTAGAGGTAAAATAATTGCATAACTTATATATTATATTATTAAAACAAAAAATAATGAAAGTTAAAACAATATGAAGGTGTGACAGACCACCTAGTAGAAAGCATTCAATTCATAGCTAGAAGTATAGAAATATTTTGTAGGGTAAATTTTCTTAACCTATATGAACATTCAAGGAAATAAATAAGTTTAAAACTGTTTTATAACCTCATAAAGTCTTAACTCACTTTGCCATTGGGAAAAACATGAACCCTTCTGTTTTCATTCCAGCTCACTTGCCAACAGTGATATATATATAATTATATATATAATATATATATATGCAATTGCTATTGGGTAAGGGTAAGGAATAAGTTTGACATCTTACAGGAGACATTAGCAAGGTACACTCTGAATGAGGAATACAAAAACTTTGTCAGTGCCCACCTAGAAGCAGCAGCTGAGTGCATACTGACTTGCCAACAGTGATATATGCAATTGCTATTGGTAAGGAGTAAGGACATGAATGAATACAAAAACTTTGTCAGTGCCCACCTAGAAGCAGCAGCTGAGTGCATACTGACTTGCCAACAGTGATATATGCAATTGCTATTGGGTAAGGATAAGGAATAAGTTTGACATCTTACAGGAGACATTAGCAAGGTACACTCTGAATGAGGAATACAAAAACTTTGTCAGTGCCCACCTAGAAGCAGCAGCTGAGTGCATACTGTACCATGGGAAACAGAAGCAGTTAGAGTAAACAGAAATTTAATATTAAACAAAGCATTAAAACGTAACAAAACAAATCCAACTAATAACATAGAAAATTTTAAGAAAGCCCAGGTAGAACTAAATGAAGCATACAAAAAAATAAAAGAACAAATAAATAAAATAGACATTCAAGTAGAAGACAGTTGTGATTAACATGGCAAACTGTAAATGAAATTAGTGGTAGGAAAAGTACTTAGAGATCAAAATTAAAGGCAACCAGCCAAAATGATAGACTTCAGAAGTGGAAAGACCACTTCCAGAAACTGTTAGGACGCTCCCCCCCCCTCTCAAATCATAGAAAACAATACCCCAAAAATAATGAATAACCAACTAGCCATTAAACTAGGAGACTTTATGATGGAAGAACTTAGTCCTAAGAAAATTTGAAAATAGAAAAGATGCAG
>CM042179.1:38693304-38743304 GCA_023376005.1 Doryteuthis pealeii
AACTAAATGATAATTTTGTGAGATTTGTGTTAAATGTCTTCTTTTTCTTTTTTCAAAAATCATCCAGATTCTCAATACAATTATGAAAAGCTAATTAAAACCTTTAAATTATGAAATGCTAATTAAAACCCTTTACTAATTCCTAAATATCATCAATGGATTCATAGGTTGTTTTGGTCATTTAATAAATGTCATTTACTGCCTCTAGAACTTGAGAACCTGTTATTCAAAGAGTTTCTGGTAAGATTTTTTTTTTATGTTATATATATATATATAAGAAAAATAACATATTTTAAAAAATTCGACATGTGATGAATATATACTAGTTTGTAAAATTTAAAAGTAAAAATATTTATGGATCTCAAGTGATTTGTACAGTTATTAAGATTGATTAATAAAACAACAGTTTCTTTTTCACTATTTTTGTAAACTCTAAAGTTAGAATTTTTTCCTCTCTTGAAAAAAAAAAAAAAAAATTTTAAGCTCTTGCCATGCAATACAGAAACAAGCAATAAGAACAGAATTTATGAATCTAATATTTAAAGGATTTCACTTGGCCTGTTGTATCCAAATTAATTTAAAACGATTTTAAATTATATATTTTTTTAAAGAAATGCAGAGTTTACTTTCAATAAATAGGTAAGGGAGGGGTGCGTGGCATTTTTTCATATAAAACCAGTTGTGATAAGCTGGGGGAAAAAAAAAACCTACCTTGTAAGTAATGAAATATTGAACCATTTTTCACCCCATTTTTTCCTTCTTAGAAAAGAACTTGTACTTTTTGCAGGATGTTAAGTTTGAAGCAAAACATGAAGAAAGATCATTTATATAAAGGTGTGAATAAGGACAATACAACTACTGTTCTGTAAGACAAAGAAAATATTTTTGGACTATATGACCTTTAGGCACCCCTTTGGTGATCTCAGTTCATAAGGACATTTTTTTTTTCATTTACACTGGCAAAATCCGGTTGTTTGTTAACAGACGATTTTTAGAGTTTTTTTTTTTTAAATTATAAAACTAACCCCAACAAAAAAACGGATTTTGACGGTGTAAATGAAAAACATGTCATTATGAATCGAGATCGCAAAAGGGGTGCCTAAAGGTCATATGGTCCTCCCTTTTTGCTAACCTGTCTTAAAAAAATACCTATTTAAACCCAATTTACTTTGTTAGCAAAAAAAAAAAAAAAAAAAAAAGAATTTTTTATAAATAATTGTCTGCTTTATAAATAGCAACTTCCCAAAGAGAAAATGCTTTTTTTCTTCTTCTGTAATAACGTCTCAACCAATTCCTACAATGGAAACAGGTCACAGGAACTAAGAAAATTTTTTTTATGGTTCCACCATCAATAAAATTAGTAAACATAAAGTAAGTGATTATTAGTCTGGAGGCAAAGTTAACAGACAAGACTATAACAGTCAACAAACTCTGACAACATTTTCCTTGTAGAGCATTTATGAATGGAAATAAGGAGAAGACAAATCGTCTTCCCTTATTTTTTGGATGGTAAAATAATAAATATGATCAGATTTCTCTTATGAGTGTTTCAATTTGATACATTAAGAGAAGGAAAAACAAAACAAAACAAAAAAATTTAAAAATAAATAAAACCAACAAAAAAAAAAAAAATACTTATCAAGCAGAGTTATCTTTTCCTGGAGATTTTTTTTTTTTTTTTTTTTTTTTTTTTTACCCAACAGGTAGGATTTGATACAAGGTTGCAATTATGGGGCATCCAGCAAGGATCAAACTCACTTTTTTGTAGTAAAAGATCTGTAAGACAAGCTTGCTAACCATTACACCACAATGGGATGCCTATATATCTTGGGTGTATATTAATGTGTGTGTGTGTGTGTGTGTGTGTGTGTGTGTTAGTATTTTCTAAGTTATCTCACTATCCCTTTTTTTTTTTCTTTTTTTTTTTTTTTTTTTTTTTTATTCATTCATTTTCTCTTACCACCCATTCCAATCATTTGCTTGCTCATTCATTCACGCTATTATTATTTTTTAAAATTTTTTGACATTATGCCAGAGTTAAAAATTTGTACACAACCTGAATTGTACAATAAAAAGTACAGCAACACAAATGTAGTACAGCAGTGTTTCATTTAAAATTATTCAATCTGAATATTCGGGTAAAGAGAGTGAGAAGAACAGATTTTTTTTTTTTTTTTTTTTTTTCCTTTTTTCTTTCTTTTTTGCTAGTTTCTGGACCCCACCCCCATAAAACAAAGAAGAAGAAGAAAAAAAAAAAAAAAAAAAATTCAGACACATTCAAATTAACCCTCATATATCATCAATATTATATGAGGGTAACTTAAGGGTACAGTATCCAACCCCTGTAAGACTACGTGGCAAAGCACCAACAGTTTCCCATATACCAGTGTAAACATCAAATCTGGACACTAATTTTTGACCAGTCTTTGTTTGAACATTGTAACCACCCAGTACATAAATTTGGTCATTATAGACAACACAAGAAGCCTCTTTATGTGAAATGGATAATGGAGCAATAATTGTCCACTGATCTACAGCAGGATCGTAGCATTCAGATTGCATCACAGGTTGTGCTTGTTGGTTTGCATTAAGATTACAGCCTCCAAAGACAAACAGTTTATTCTGAGCAACACACATCACATGCCAGCCCCGTGGGGTAAGCATAGTAGCCATGTCCTCCCACTGATTGGTTAGTGGGTCATACCGTTGCATATCGGGGGTGAAGTGATTACCACTATAGCCGCCTGAAACATAAATATAATTTCCAAAAACCGCCCCTGCGTGTGCATGGTAAGACATGGGCATTGGGGCTATCAAATCCCAGGTGTTATCTGCAGGATCATAACATTCAGCTGTTGCGAGACTGCCATCTTTATATTTACCACCAACGGCATAAATTTTATTGTGTAGAGCGCCTGAAAAAAAGTAAGCCCTTTTGTTTAACATTGGGCAGATTTGGTACCAGTTGTCGAATTTTGGATCATAACGCAAGACTAGATTCACAGCAGATTCTCCATGTGCACATTGTGTTGTACAGCCCCCAAGCACATAGAGGAAATTGTTGAACACAACAACCTGCATGTGACTGAGTGCACTAGGAAGTGAAGCTATCTCCTGACGGTTCAGCAGGCTATTCGCCGTGATTTTAGAGTCAAAGATGAAAATCTCATCATGGACACATGGGTTGGGATGTATCTCTCTACCCCCGACACTTACCAATCTCTCGACAAATGAACGCAGCTGGACATTCTGGGAGGTAATCAAGGGTTGAGAGTGAGGTACAACATGATAGTTTAGAGCATCTAAAACCATTTGCCGCAGCTCAGAATTGCTCATCATCATATCCACACTTTGGACATGCTGCACCAGGTCTGACGGACTGATTAAAGGAAATCGAATCAATTTCATGAGACTGACCGCATGGCTCTCATGTGCACTGTCCTGCCGCAACCAGTCCCAAGTAATGGTAAAGTTATCAATCTCTCGAAGACTTAAATTCTCACTGTTTAAACAGTTCAGCATTTGCTCATAGGTCAATAGGTGCAGTGTGCCTTCCCGGGCAATTTGCATAAGGTTTTTAGCTATGAAGACATCAATCTGCTTCAGAGCATTGTTCATACTATACAGTTTGGCTGTATTGATAAAATCATAGAAATTTGTAGTTGTCATACCACTAAGGAAATTACGCTCACAGAATTCTATAACTGGAGTCACTTGAAGATGAGTGGCTGCAGCAATGACGTCAAAAATGTCATCTCCTTCCAGATTTGTAGTGGACGTGTAAATAATTTCCAGTACTTTATCAAGTCCTTTGCTTGTGACACCTTTGAGTTCTATCTCCTTCTGGTGACTTTCTCTCATTCCACCAGTGAACATTGAACGGAAGTAATCAGAGCAGGAAACCAGGATCACTCTATGCACATGGAACTTGTGATCTGGAAACAAACAAACAAAAATATCCACAAAAGATAAGTATTACAAAAATATTTAAATCATTCACAAAACAAAATATAGTAAATCAAGCAAATTAGACAAAACATTAATGGTGAGGAAGAGCGATTAATCGAGGGACAGTTTAAATAACACGGGTTTACAAAGAAATTGAGGCAAGCACAAAAATAGCTGTTTTAACCTAATTTGGGGGTGCAGCTGAATTCAGATTTGATGGTGAGGTTACTTCCAATGCATTTATGTAGTAAAATCACTTCCAATGCATTTCTGGACATCGCTTGTTTAATTCCACTGGTTTACAAAGAAATTGAGGCAAGCACAAAAATAGCTGTTTTAACCTAATTTGGGGGTGCAGCTGAATTCAGATTTGATGGTGAGGTTACTTCCAATGCATTTATGTAGTAAAATC
Organism: Doryteuthis pealeii; assembly: GCA_023376005.1. Lineage (NCBI taxonomy): Eukaryota > Metazoa > Mollusca > Cephalopoda > Myopsida > Loliginidae > Doryteuthis > Doryteuthis pealeii. The sequence continues at coordinate 38,697,665 of CM042179.1, forward strand.
ACTTCCAATGCATTTCTGGACATTGCTTGTTTAATTCCACTGGTTTACAAAGAAATTGAGGCAAGCACAAAAATAGCTGTTTTAACCTAATTTGGGGATGCAGCTGAATTCAGATTGGAAATCCGTTTTTACTCATCACCTCTAGTTTTTTTTTAGATATGCATACTGTACATTTTGTACACATACTGTACATAAAGGCGTATATGCATTCAGGGTTAATTTCTAATATTGTGTGACTTATGTCTTCTTTTTTAGTTATTATGCAATAAATGTAAGTGATAGCATTACATTATATATAGCTATATATCAAGACGGATTTTGGCAGTTAAGCGTAGCCAACACGTCTCAATCAACAGCCAGTAGTGCACTGGCAGTCAGCGCAGGAGGCTGTCGTCCCTTGCAGCACAGGAGGAAGGTGTCCCTCGACAATTGTGTTACACAATCTTTTGGGTATATATTTGTATTACAATTTCCAACGACGCACATTTTGTCTTACATATGATTTAATTTTACTTTGTTGGATGCTCTTGCGTGACATCCTGTAGGCAAAATACAGCAGATCATCTAAGAAAACACACTTCTAACTGTCTGTGGTACTATGAATTGTGTACATTGTGTCATCCAAGTATATTTATTCAGTCAATGTTCTTTATCTATCCAGTTTTATCTGTAATAAGCTTCTACAACTGTTGAAATAAGCACGTATATACTCTGTATATACTAAAATGAGACTGTTTAAAAGACAGAAAACTAGAGGTGATAGAGCAAAAATGTTTATAAATTTGAATTCAGCTCACCCAAATTAGTAAGAAACATATTCACATTCTTGCCCCAGACAAAAAATATTTTTTTGTAAACCAGTGTAATTTTTGGAGGGATTAATTTTACAACATGCCAACATTTGGTTTATTTTATGAGAAAATCATTTTTGTTTTATTCATTCTTTGTTGGCTATTCAAAATTTGGATCAAGTCTCCAATAAGCACCCCAAATCCTTCCATTAATAAAAGGTTCAATTTTCTCTTGTCACCAGTAACTTCCACTTCCAAATATATTTGTAAACAAACAGATAATTTTAATCAGAAGTTTATGAATATTTGTCAACACTTACGTTGAATTAAAGCAGAAAAAAAAAAGACGTTTTTATTCTAAAATAGTTATTAATCATAAGATTTATACCAAAATAGTTTTTATTTAATTAGAAGAGAAATGCAGATAATTTTATTTAAATCTACCTAATTATTACAAAATATATTTTTATGTTTATTTAAATAAAAGAATGTTGTTCAGAAATAGTATCACATAAAATTGTTTTTGCCAAATACAATATAAGTACAAAATATTGAGTGGAAGTTACTGCTGACAAAGCAAAATTGAACCTTTATCAATTGAAAGATTTGGGGTGCTCATTGGAGACTTGGTTTTTTTAATTTTTTAAAATCTAATTCTTTTTAGTGCATTAACCTGTTGAAATCTTTAATCAATTTTTTAACTAAATTCTTTTTAATCACCATTGGGTGGGGGTGGATCTTACCCCTCTGCTGAGGTGCAGTTAGGCCCAGGTGACAGGGCGTGCAACTTTTGTGAAAGTTTGAGAATTGGCGAGAGTGCTTTTAGGTTTGGTCGTGCATTTTGCATTTGATTCCTTCCTTGGAGTTGAAAGTTGGGTCTAAGAAACTAAAAGATCTGTAGCAAAAGAATTAAAATGGATGCAGAAAGAGACACATGACACCCCTCCCCCATCAGAAGTCAACCCAGCCAGAAGAGTAAAGAAGATAGAAAACTATAGCTAAAAGTAATAAGGATGATTCAACACGATGGTTATAATGTTGTGACTGTTGCAATATGGGTATATTCCTGACTTTTGTGAGCTAGAACTGCTAATGGAAGGAGGAGGAATAAATAACAAAGGCTTAAAAAATAGTGATGGCCCAAAAGAGGAGAGCGATGGTTTTGACCGTAGCGTGACCCCGAACGAAGAATTGAGGGGCAAGCGGAAGTCGGGTGTTGACCGGAAGTCGGGTGTTGACCGGAAGTCACGTGGTGACGTGGGGGAAGGAAGAAAGGCTTCGTCCTCTTTTTGCCGGCGTCCGTCGTGGGGGACAGACCTGATTAGAGCCCAGTAATCTAGTAGTGTTCTCTCTCTCTCGTTCTCTCTGCCTCCCTTCCTCCCTGGTAGAAGCCACTAGACGAGCACGTTAATAAAGGCTGGGAGTTGTGACGACATGTTTCTCGTGTTATGATTTTTTATCGGAGTTTTAGTACCAAGAAAGAAAAAAAGAGGACTACGGTGCTTGTATCGTTTTAGTACCGTGAGTATTACAACGTAACAGTGACTATAACAACTAAGATGATAAATAAGAGACTGTTTAACATTGTTTAATTGGATGGCAACCCATCTAAGTCAAGGAAAAGTCCGACAAAAAACCTTTGCTGCCTTTCCAGGAAAGGCTAAGGGAGAAAACCCCAAAAATAAATCAGGAGCCTAAGGTGGTGTGATGCTGAAATCCAGTGCTACCCATCAACTCCTGCGACACTACCGTTGCTAAACCACATTGGTACCTTACCTTTCCTTGGGATCACAGCGGCAGTGTGGAGAGGGGGGATTTGCTGCATGGGCAACAGCTTATCCTCCAAACAAACCCGCCTAGGCTATGTAGTTCAAAGAAAAGAGAAAAAAAAAAAAAAACTTTGACACTGCTCCATCGTCTCTCGTAGACAGAATGATGCCAAGCAATATTATTTACAAGGGCATTATGATTATCAATCCTCTTTAATGTTTCATATATTCACATTTTAAGAAATATTAAAGTTTCTTAGATTTTTCCCAGTCAGGGCTTGCAAGGTATTGCTTATCTACCTACTTTGTTGGTTGTTTTAGTATTTGTTTTCTTAATTAGGTTTTTCATAGTCAAAACGGTACTTATAAATACCAAAATCTTGTAAATATTTTACAAGTTTATCAGTAATAGAGAAGTGCCATCTAAATGGTACTTATAAATACCAAAATCTTGTAAATATTTTACAAGTTTATCAGTAATATTAGGTATCTAATCCTTTCTTTTTTTTTATTTTTGTATAATTAGGAACTGTACAGTAGAGTAGGTTGATTTTTCACTTTTTAAACATTTCGAATTGTCCAGGGACACAAAAATTGTGTGTTAACATATTGAATGCTGATACCAAAAACTAGATCTCTTACTTGCACCATTGTTTGAAGAAATAGCATCAAAGATCGTCTACTAAAAGGCACCAAAAATCCCTGTTTTCGCAAAATTTAGCCTAGAAATTGGTTAGAAAATATAGCAATTTCAATATTTAAAACAGAAAAGTCATTTTAAAAGAAACGAATAAGATATAACTAAAATACAAATTGAAAATATGCTCTCATCACCACCGACACCTATGATGTGCTGCTTTTTACCTCATTAATTAAGTTTTAACAGTGATAACATTTTAAAAGATTTAAAGAAATTTCCTCAAATGAAGGCAAAGTTTTGAAGAAAAATATTTTGTGTAGTAATTCTTTATGTTAATTCATTGCAAATTCTGCCAAATGGGAGATGTTACAGTTCCAAAATCAACCTGCCCTACTGTAGAGTTGCAATATTTTTCTTCAAATGATAACCTTTAGTTTAATAAATTTGATTAGGAAAACGTTTTATACTATAACAATAAACTTCCTGTACAGTATGATTCAAATCTTTTTCAGTACAGTTCTAAATCTTTTTCAGTACAGTTATCTTGTAGATAAAAAAATCAGGATTAATCCCATCTAAATATAAACAAAGTATTTTTGTCTTTATTCTCAAAATACTTATTTCAGAAATTATTTACAGGGAGTTAAGAAGTTCTGAATCTGTTTTATATTTAAATGGGTAATAATAATAATAATAATAATAATAATAATAATAATAGAGATGAGACTGTAAACCATATACTCTGCGAATGTAGCAAACTAGCACGAGAATACAAAACTAGGCACGACTGGGTTGGGAAGGTGATCCACTGGGAATTATGCAAAAGATTTAATTTTGACCATGCAACAAAATAGTATATGCATAAACCAGAATCTGTTCTTAAGAACGAAACGCATAAAATTCTCTGGGACTTTGAAATAAAAACGGATCACCTTATCCCAGCAAGAAGACCAGACCTAGTATTGATAAAAAGAAAGAACTTGTCAACTGGTGGATTTTGCAGTGACAGCAGATCACAGGGTGAAGTTAAAGGAAAATGAAAAAATGGATAAATATCTAGACCTTGCCAGAGAACTGAAAAAAGTTATGGAATATGAAAGTGAAAGTGATACCAATTGTGGTTGGTGCACTTGGAACAGTCCCAAAAGGATTGGAAAAGGGTCTGGAAAGTTTGGGAATCAGAGGAAGGATTGAAACCATTCAGAACACTGCACTGCTGCAATCTGCTAGAATACTCAGAAGAGTCCTGGAGACCTGAGGAGACTTGCTGTCACTCAGACTCCAGTGAAAGACCATCAGCTAATGCTGATGTGAAAACTCAAAAGGAGCAAATAATAATAATAATAATAATTGTAGTTGGTGCACTTGAAACAGTACGAAAAAACTTGGAAAAAAGACTGGAGGATCTGGAAATCAGAGGAAGAATCGAGACCACCCAGACAACTGCATGGCTCCAATTGGCTAGAATACTCAGAAGAGTCCTGGAGACCAGAGGAGTGTTGTTGTCAGCAAAAGACCATCATCTAACCTAACACTGGTGTGAAAAACTCGTATAATAATAATAGCAACAAGAATTGTAATAATGAATAAAAAAATTAATAAATAATAAAGATAAATAATAATAATTTTACAGTGAAAGACCTAAATGAGCTAAAGTGGGTGTGAAAAACTCTCAAAGAGTGTAATAATAATAATGCTACTGTAAACAGTTGAGAACCCCCCCCCCCAGCTTTTTGTCTTCATCCTCAAAATTGTTATTTACAGGAAGTTGTTAACAAAATAAACCTCAAGATTAACTTCTCATCTCAAATATGGATTGAAAGGGTTGACTATTCAGGACAGGTTCACAATATATACAAGTTCAAATATCTCAATACTAATATAAAATAGGAAATATGTTACACAATTTGTGTCATAATACAGGGATCACCAAACTTTTTTCATGAAGGGCCTGATAATTGAAAAAATAACGAGCGTGGGCCACATTATTATTGTGCTCAATACTTGTTTTCCAGAATGAAAGCTCTGAGAAAAAGATGTAAAACAAAATTTATCTTTCCATGCTATACTCTTGCCCAGGGATCACCAAACTTTTTTTTATGGTGGGCCGGATAATTGAAAAAATAACGAGTGCGGGCCACATTATTATTGTGTTCAATACTTGCTAGCCAGAATGAAAGCTCTGAGAAAAAGATGTAAAACAAAATTTATGTTTCCATGTTATACTCTTGCCCAGGGATCACCAAACTTTTTTTTATGGTGGGCCGGATAATTGAAAAAATAACGAGCGTGGGCCACATTATTATTGTGTTCAAAACATGCTAGCCAGAACGAAAACTCTGAGAAAAAGATGTAAAACAAAATTTATCTTTCCATGTTATGTTCATGGATGAGTGGCGTAAGATGCACCAAAACAAATTTAACAAACATATCTATTTTCAAAACATTATTAAAGAATGCAACATTCAAATACTGTCGGTGGACCTGATAAAATGCTTTCATGCTGGCCCACGGGCACGTAGTTTGGTGACACCTGCTATAATAGAAAATAAAATTAATCCAACAATAACAGTATTTGATAATTTGCTTGAAGCATTGATAAGTAAAGTATATTATTATTTATATATTAAAGGCAATTACAATGCATATAAAATAGTGTCCAATGTCTAATTAATTTCAAAGTATCTTCATCTTCAGAGACTGTTTTTGAAATGGACAAGACCGCGTTCATTTCAAAAAGAGTCTCTGAAGAAAGAAGATACTTTGAAATTAATTAGACATTGGACACTATTTTATATGCATTGTAATTGCCTTTAATATATAAATAATAATAATCCAACAATGTTTTATAATAAAGTGATATTTAAAGAAGACTAAATACCTTCAGCAATAAGTGTTACATCACAGAGAACTTTGTCATTTTTCAGTTTATTCAAGCCATGTAGAATCTTCATACCATGTTCTTTCTCCTCAATCTTGAAACCCTCACTGGGTTTCTTCTCTGAACCTTCAGCCATGCTGTCTGTATCTTATCTCTCAGTGTACAGATGCTGACATCTTTATGAATGGGAGAACATATTCAGATTTGATGACTTATAAGACATCATTAAAAAAAAAAAAAAAAAAAGAAAAGAAAAAAAAGGAAAAAAAAAGAAAAAAGGGGGTGAAGTGGGCTTGAATTTTATTGCACTGAAAAAAAGAAAAGAAAAAGAAATTTTAAATATATATATCTTTCTGAGAAAAAAAAAAAAAAAAAAATTAAAAAAAGAAATAAAAAAATTTTTTTTTAAATACATATCTTTCTGAAAAAAAAAATAAAAAAAAAAATAAAAAAAAAAATAAAAAATAATAATACATATCTTTCTGAAAAAAATAAATAAAAATAAAAATAAAAAATACATATCTTTCTGAAAAAAAAAAAAAAAAAAAAAAAAAAATACATAAAAGGTATATTTGATTTTTTGGGGACTGTTGTCCTCATCTTTATTGTGGTCTGTATAAACACAATGTTTCAGCTGCAGTATCCTCCAGCCTTCATTAGGTGTTCCCTATCTATCCAGGCATAGCAATGACTCAACCTGGGAAATCATTTTGAAATTGCTATACAGTGTCTGTTTTACATACGACGATAAAAATGAGGACAACAGTCCCAACAAATTAAAATAATACACAAAACATCATCTCAAAAATTCAGACAAATAATAAATAAAAGTAATTTACTCCATTTGTATGTATTTACCAACTCTTCCAGGAGGTGACAAAAGCCTATTTTTTAAAGCATAGTTTAACAGGTTTGAATTCAGACTTTTCCTTCTCCTAGACCAGTTGCCATATTAAGGCTAAAGAGCCCAGACTGTATTTACATAGCATTACCAGGTCGTTTGGTAAAATCGTTGGACATTGACAAATTTTCACCTTCATTGGTTCAAATCACAATTTCTCAGACATTTCTGATCCAATCTTAAAAATATTTATATGGTTGGAAAGAAAAGAAAATAATCTTTCTAAATATGTAATTTTTATGTGTTTTTATCCAATTATTTTTTACAGCGAGTTAAAATGATATTTTGCCTTGAACGTCCGAAAACATAAAATATGACTTTTTTTTTAGATTCATTTTTACACGCTACTTTGTTTTTCAAAATCATAGTGGCTAATCTTTATCAATATTCTTGAAATTTTACACTCAATTATAAGACACCTGGAAGTACAAACAGGACTTTTTTTTTTGTTTCTAGGCCTTGTGGAAGCGAAAATAAAATAGAGCAAATTTGAAGGCGATTTCTTCAAAAAATATAAGAAGCAAAAAAAAAAAAAAAAAAATCAGCACTATACCAGTAATAGAAAACTGTCTCAGAATTATTTTCATTTATAATGTGTAAAATTTTAATGATTGTATACCGTCAGGAATTTTGTCAAAGTTTCAATTTTGGAAAAATACTAACTTATGTAAACAAATCTGCACACGCAGGAAAGGTTTTGTTAAATAAAATTATATAAAGAGTAGGGACTGGCAGAAAAAATCGGATACTATGAGTTTTAAAAGCGAATTAAGAATAATTAAATCTATTATTTAAGGTTAAACTTTGTCTAAATCGATAAGTAGTAGCATAATAACCATCATTAAACAAAGAAAAATATCATTACATATGCAGTTTATTTTTAAAAGATTTAAAACTATTTGTTTTGGTCAATTTTGTTCGCCGACACCATTTTGGCTGTTTTTCAATGGTTTTACGCGCTTGTTTACAATTTTAACGTAACATTTGAGATGGAAAAATTTTTTTTTTTTTTTTTAACCAAAAATCAGGTAATTATCCGATTTTAATGAAATTTTCAGTATTGATTTAACAATTAATGAATTTTATAATGCATCAGTTATTTTATTTCAAAACTTTAATTTAGTATTTTTGCTATGAAAAATTAATATATAAAATTCATTTAAAATATGAAAAGCCTGATGTTAAGTTTAAAATGTTATATTTTTAGGTTGTAAAAATAAATATCTACTTAATGCAAAACTTATTTTAGGCGCCAAAAGTAATAAGTTTTGAAGAAAAACTCTATTAAAAATGTACCCGCTCCCCCTTTTAAGCAGAAAACACATCGATATATATTTTTTTCTTTTATAAAATAATAGCCAATTAAATAATGATCGAAATGAGTAAAAAAGAAATCTCCTAAAATTTATTTTTTGAATTATTTTTTTACATTTCATTTTCTGATTTTTGGTACTTATTTTCTCATAGAAAAGCCACCGTAATTTTTTGTTTCTATTCATAAGTTCGGTTCTTTATCTCTTTATTTATACTGTAATTAGTACAGAAAATGACCAACTCGAAAAAATGTTACGCCCCCAAAATAAGTGGGGGGTCAAAATTAAGTGAGCTGAAAAAAATGAGAAAGTTTTGAAATAAAATAAATAATGCATTATAAAGATCATTCATTGATAAATAAACACTGAATATTTCATTAAAATCCGATAATTCCCTGATTTTTGGTAAATTATTTTCTGTAGGGGGGGGGATAAAGTCATTTTGTCAAAAACGCATTTTGTCAAAAACTCATTTTAGGCTCCGTTTTCCAGTCCCTAATAAAGAGTTAATCTATTTCTTGTATGTAATACAACATATCAAGTATTTAAAAAGGTATTTTTAAGTTCAAAGTGATGTTATTTATATAAATTAATACTATATATGTGTATATATGCTGTATTAAAATGAAAATGTTCAATAATCTTGTGGGAAACTTTTAAAAAAACAAACAAAAAAACAAAAAAAAAACACTTCTACTTCTTACTCCACAAATAATGGGTTCTAGCATGGAGAGATACATACAATTTAAGTGCCAAATCAGAAAGAACACAACTTTACATAAGAATTCCAAGTTTTATCAAAATTGCTCAAAAAATAAAGAAACGGTGAAGAAATGACTGAATTTCTTGTTTTGAATTGGTCCGTGATTTGACATATTTTTGAAACAAAATCATGTCCACTTTTGTACCCCCAATTTCGGGGCTTTAAATTCTCATAACTTTTGAACCACTGGGGATATTTGCATAATTCAAACGGTTCTGAACTCCATTTACACAGCTCTATATAACTAACCCGGCCCGGGTTAGCTCAGTCGGTTGAGCGTTCGGCTAGAAACCACATGGTTTCTAGTTTGATTCCGGTCCTCGCCAACTCAGCGTATGAGTAGCACAGCTCCACCTCAGATGCCAGAAAACAATCTCCTTGGTCTAGCGCTAGTGAAAAGGGGATAGACTCCCTCACTGATTGGTTGATACCGACTTTAGGCTGCCCCGATGACATATAACTAATGTGATTAAATAACAATAACCTCAAATAAAAAAAAAAAATCAACTGTGAATGCTAATTTACTCAATCTCTCTACACGAGCAGGATGTGACACAAGGTCAATTTCTTAAGCGGAGTTTAACAAGTTTTGAATTCAGAGTTTTCCTTCTCCTAGACTGGTTACCTAGCCATGGTTAAAGAGCCCAGTTCACCTTACTATTTACCCATAGCTGGAAGGAGAATAGATAGATACATACCTTTCCCAAGGGTATTAACACTATGTGAAATGCAAACAGCCTTGTCCAGGATTTGAACTGCTTGCCATATTCATTTCCTATGACGATAATCAATACAGAAAGCACCTCCACATTGAATCATTTTATGGAATGTCAACCATTAGGAGATTTTTTGCTAAAGATATTTTGTTTTATTCATTCTTATTCGATATTCAGTTTTTTTTTAAAAACTCATTTTTCATCTGTTTAAACCATAGATGGGACCCTGACAGGTATTACCATCCCGGGACACAGTAGACCTGGGACTAATGGCAATAAAGGGGTACTTTATACTCCCCAGAAGTCCAGAATTGGAACTTCAATACTAGATGCAGTTTAACTCTTAACATCCTGTTGAGGATTTTCAAAGTCCAGATCCCTCTAAGGATTTATCAATAAATGGCTAAAAATGGCCTTTTCATTTAAAGTTACCTGTTATTTCCCTTAAATCAAAGACTTCTAAATATGTTTAATATTACATTTAAACAAAGTCCACATCCCCATTCCTATAAGGATTTATCAATAAATGGCTAAAAATGGCCTTTTCATTTAAAGTTACCTGTTATTTCCCTTAAATCAAAGACTTCTAAATATGTTTAATATTACATTTAAACAAAGTCCACATCCCCATTCCTATAAGGATTCATCAATAAATGGCTAAAAATGGCCTTTTCATTTAAAGTTACCTGTTATTTCCCTTAAATCAAAGACTTCTAAACATGTTTAATATTACATTTAAACATAGGCTATCATTTGGGGTGGATTAGGAAAACAAATGTGACTGCTGGCCGGGTGGAATGAGGTGGTATAGGACTTTAAGAGTTAAAGTCATAGCCAGGATACTAAGACTCTCAGCCACCATCTATAGGTGCTAGGGCTTGATGTGATTGATTGAAGGGGTCCTCTCTAACTGACTGTTCAGCCCAAGTAAGGGCCTAAGTGTAGTGTCACAAGTCATGGACTGCTGAGCCAGCAGGATGCAGTCCTTAAGCATCACAGGTTGCCATCCAACACTAACAGATGGTACCATTGGAGGGATTTTACCCCTCTACAGATGTGCAGTAGTATAGAGTACCCCTTCATATTTTAAAGCTCCAGCCAATAGGGTGGACATGAGGAAGTGCCTGAAAGGTAACAAATAGATTTAAGTTCATGGCAAAAACACAATATTGAAACCAAAATTTTTTGTGGCCCATGAAATTATCATGATAGAAAGATTTTAAACTGTTCATTATCTTATTCAATTGGCATATATAAAGTTAATATATATATAAAACATAATATAGGGGTGTATCAGGAGCGAAAATCTCTCCCCACTCTCCCCTACCGTGAATTAGTTGACATCTTACTTTCTAGAAAATATAAATTTCCCACATATATGATTGGATTTTGTATATAAAAAGTGAACGCTCTGAAATCATATAGAATTATAATATTTCCTTGGCCCACCTAAAATTTGCTGTGGCCCATTTTGGCCATAGTTTGGGAACCACTGGTCTAGAGGGTTCAATTTTTGCACCCCACCCACCAAAATATTAATATGCTTACTATTTTCACAGAGTTAAAGATGCTTTTTTTTTCACAAATGATTAAGCATTCTCCTTTCTGTATCTATACATATATATATGTATATATATTTCTAGTGTAAATTATTTGTAAGCCCGTTTGACTGTCTTGGCTTACAAATTTGCAGACTATCGATACTAATGGTTTCTTGCAACAGAATGAATTTAATAATAATCATTTTGTAAGAATGAAAAGCCTGATATTTACCTCACTAATCCCGATAAAGGAGCAGGTGTCATTATTTCAGCTCACTGACATCCAAGATGTTTGCCCTTGCAGATGATGCCAGCAAATTCCAAAAATTGGGGGGGACTTATCTTATGACGATACCCTATGGATTGAAATAAAAGTCCACAAATGGTTCTTTGAATTATTCAAGAAAAAACTTTTTACAAAAAAAAACTTTGAGAATTTGTCCTGTTGGCTCGTAAAGACAAAGTATCAATTGGTTACCCAAAATACATAAACCTAATAAAAGATGTTGATAAGCACACGTCCTGCATCACAGACGCATAAAAACCTAAAAGGACACAGAAAAATTGTATCCATGCGTTTTTTTTCTTCTTCCCCCACCATTTCCAGCAAACAATAAATAGGCTTTAATATTTTCTTGGAAACGAATTACACAGTATGGGGTGCAAGGTAGGTGTTAGACGGCTTTAGTTGTTCATAGACATAAACTATACAATTTATTAAGAAACTTTAGTTGGGACCCATTAAATTTCCCAGGGACTCATTTAAATCAAATCTGTGTGTCCCTGGATGCACTAAATTGAAAAGCTATCAGCATTGTAGAATAATCATAGGTTTGGTTTGTTTTATGGCATATCAACCTCGGTGGATCATTTAATGCCGACAAAGTTGTGAAATAAAGTCATTCTTAATCGATAATACAATTTTGTTTATAAACTCATGTTTTTCTATTTAACCCATAGATGGGACCCTAACAGGTATTACCACCCCGGGTCAGAATGGACCAGGGAGCAATGGTGATGAAGGGGTGCTCCACATTCCCCAAACCTCCAAAACTGGAACCTCACCATCAGATAGAGTTTAACATCATTCCCAGGACATGTAGACCCGCAGCCACCACCTTCTAGCACCCATATGATAAAAAGGGGTTAGGACTTGCCATAAGGGCAATAGGGTTACGAAAATCATATCGGTGCTAAGGCTTGACGTAACCAGCCGATTGATGGGAGGGGGCCTCTCCGACTGCCCCTCTAGCCCAAGATAGGGCCAAAGTGGAGTATTGCAAGTCATGAACTGCTCATCCACCCGCATCCTTAAGCATCACGGGTCGCCACCCACGGCCAACAGGTAGCCCTATTTTAGGGAGTCTTACCCCTCTGCAGAGGTGCATTCTAATGCCCCAGCCAACAGGGCGGAGAATAATCATACTAGTTTCAATTACCATAAGACAAGGAAGCAAGTAGTCATAACTCAGGGTTCCTACTCGTTTTAGTAAATCATTTTCCAGGACAGCACTTGTTCACAGCAATTTCATAATTTAATCGATATTAATCTAATATCGACACATTTAGACAGTTTTATTCTTACTTTTTTATTATGCAGGGTGAATCAAGTATCTTGGGTTCATTATAGATGATGCCTATATCTATCAATTAACTACATAGGGGGTCCACAAAGTCCATATACACTTTAAAATTATGAATTATTTAAAGCGCACTCTGACTTTATGGACATCCTGTACAACAAAATTGGCCTCCTATTTTTTCTTAGCCATAAACAACATTACTGTTTTTTTTTTTATCAACAAATCAATTTAGATATTTTACACCCACACCCTATGTTTTAAATAATTTTTCTTTTTAATTGAACTTGGACAAATTTAAAATATTTACCATGCTGTGTTTCTCGCTTTTTATCAGCAAATATATGTAAATATTTTACAATGACCCCCCTTTGCTTTATATTTTATATACTATCGAATAAAAATAAAGTCGTTGGGGGGGGGGGAGAGCTAATGCCAGTATCAGACAGACAGCGAGGGAGTCTATCCCCTTTTTACTAGCGATAGACCAAGAAGATTGTTATTGCATCCGAGGTGGAATGCTACATCTACCATCAACTCCTTACTTTACCACACAGATCCCTGTACTACTCATATACTGGGTTGACAAAGGCAGTTATTGAACCAGGAACCTTGTGGTTCCCAGGCAGACGCTCTACCACTGAGCTAAATCAGACATATATTAAAGTTATATTTTCAACTTGAAATAATAGACAGAGAAGGACATGGAAAACAAGACGTCCTAAAGAAGCTCATATGTTGGGCTGTAGTGACCTATTCGAGATGAATACAATATGGGAATCAATCATTAAAAAGGCTAAATCAAATTGTTTTTTAAATTGTTTTGAAAAATAAGAAGATTGAAAAAACCCAAAGGATTTTACGCCTCAAGGTGAGGGGGGGAGGCATTGTGTTTTGTACAAATTCTTTAAAAAAAAAAAAAAATATATTTTTTTTGAAACAGGGTCATTTGTATAATATCTACATATATTTGTTGATAAAAAGTGAGAAACACATCACGGTACATGTTTGATCGGTACCACCAATTTGTGTGCTCATTTTCATTTTAAAAACAAGTTAAAATTAATTCAATTGATTATTTAAGGTCAAATTTTTATTTAAGTCTAGAAGCATGAGCATCAGTATAAAAGATTAAAAAAAAAAAAAGAATAGAAAAATGATATTACATATGTAATTTATTTTTAATACATTTTAAACAATTAAATTCAGCTAAATATTTGACCCAAATGGGCGCTTTGTGTGAAGTAGTTACAGACTAAAACACCCACATTATTTAAGATTTTAAGACTTATAACAGTTTCTTCTTAGAAATCAATGATAAAAACATTAAATATACTATGTACAGAAAAATCATTAACTTTTTGATGTTGATTTAAATGAAATATCTTTGTTTTTGTTCAAGACATGCAGAAAAACTAAAAAGTCCCCCAAAAATCTGGCGTTTTTGTTTACAAAAAGTCACCAAGAAATATGTTAAAAATGTGGAGGCCCAGATTGATTAAAAAAAGAGAAAAGAAATAATGCTAAAAATCAAAGAATTATCTGATTTTAATAAAATTTTCAGTGTTGACTTATTAATCAATGAATTCTTTCTTTTAAATAACTGAATCATTTCAATCAAAGTGATTCAATGAAAATAAATGGAAATTCTTTAAAATGAATATTATCATTCATGCCACCTATATGCACCATACCTAATTAATAGATGAAATTCATTTAAAATATGAAATGCCTAATTTCAAGTTTTAAATTTCATAATTTTCGATTCTAAAGACAAACATTTATTTAATAACAAGCCTACTTTAAAATTGTTATCTAATAATTTTTGGAGAAAATTCAATTGAAAAGTTAGGCCTCCACCCCTTTTAACAAAACAAATATTGATGTATAATTTTTTCACTGAAAATCTAAAAGATTATATATATATATATATATATATATATACATATATACATATACATATACATATACATACACACAAAAAATTTTTTTTTTAATTTTTCCTTAGTTTATTTTTTACATTTAATTTTCAGTACTTATTTTCTTCAAGGGGTTCTCCTTTAAAATAATTATTTTTCTTCTATTCACACCTTTTGTCTTTTTATTCATACTGTAATTAGTTTCAAAAGTATACAACCCCACTGATATTTTGAGCCCTCAAAATATGGGTCAGGTGTCAAAATTAAGTGACCTGAAAAAAATCAGAAAGTTTTGAAATAAAATAACTAATGCATTATAAAATTCATTCATCAACACTGAAATTTTCATTAAAATCGGATAACCTGATTTTTGGAATTTTTTTTTTCAATCGAAAGGATTAAATTTATTTAGTAAAATACATCTGTGAGGCCAAAATTGGTAGTACCTAATATTTGAGATTTGTTTTGTAAAAATTTACACAGTGGTGTGGGGTTAAAATATCTAAATTGATTTGCTGATAAAAAGCTGGGGGGTGGGGACATTGTAAAATATCTACATCAATTTGCCAATAAAAAGTGAGAAACAAGACTTAGAAAATATCTTAGTTTGGCTGGAATTATGCCTGATAATGGCAAGTAAAAACAGTAAATTAGGGCAAGAGTCCGGTCATTGGCAATTCAGTCTCGAAAGACTATGATAAAGTTTTTATGTGCCCCTGAAGTTACAGGCACCTCCTGTGACTGTCAAGTCCGATGTTTGAAAAACATTCTCAACCACAGATTTTGCATTTAAAGGCTGTCCCTGAAGATGTTGATGTTCCGATGCTTTGTTGCCGCTGCTTTCTTCTGGACATCTTAGCTTCAAGGTGTTGTGTCAGGGTGACTTCTGACATGAACAGTCCTCTACAGAGAATTTGCCGCCACCGAGGGCGGTCTTGAGCCAAATTTTCCCAGCTGGAAGGGGCAATGCCAAAGCACCTGAGATCATTCTTGCAGACATCCTTGAATCGCAGCTGGGTGCGACCAATCTGTCTTTTACCAGACGTAAACTCTGCATAAAGAATGTCTTTCGGGATTCGTCTATCATCCATCCAATGTACATGACCCAACCACTGGAGATGATGTCTCAGTAGAGAGCACAAGCTGGGGAGTTGAGCTCTCTCTCTCTCTCTAGAACTGATGTGTTAGTGATCCTAAGGGGCAAGAGTCCAGTAGGTACCACCAAATGTAAATATTTTTTTACTTTTTTTTTTAATCTCGCAAAAAAAAAAAAAAAAAAAAATAATAATAATCATAAGTTATTACAAAGAAAAACAGTTAATTCAAAGATCAAATTATCCGACTGGGGAAAATTACTCTTGCTTATCTTGAAAAATAAGTAAAACAGTCCATTTTTTTCTAACAGATTCAATTTCTTTATTGATATTTTTTAGCAGAATTTTGTATTCATGGTTCTTTTACTAAAAAAACTCCCGTATAGAAACTTATAAAAATCTTGATATAATTATTTAGACTCTTATCTTTAAAAAAAACTTTTAGGAAAAAAGTAAAAATTGTTTTTTGTTGGTTCATTTTTTCATATTCGTTATTTACATTGTAAAAAGAGGACAGTCACTTTAACTGAGATGAATTTGACATTTGATGAAAAACCCTGAATTTTTTCTTCAAGGCCATATGCTTGAAGCTTTACTAAGGGGTCTGGGGAGGGGAGTGTCCCCACCCCGGAAAATTTAGCACAAATTTGGCTGTGGCTGGTGAGTTATGGTGATATCTGAACTTAACATTTTAAATAGAATTTCAATTGCAAAAACAAATTATTTAGTAATAAAACTATATTTTGAATCTGTATTTGCACCATGCTGCTAAAAGATTTTTTGGATTAATTCATTCCTCCCACCCTACCAAGTGAACATTTTTTTTTTACTAAAAACAGTAACCCCACCAATACCTAGATTGTTAACATGGTCATTTAGCCCCTCACCCCACCAACCACCTAGACTAAAATGAAATCAACGTTTGTCTTAGGAAAACTTTCACTTTTCAGAGCTTCAAAAAATGTTTAATAAAAGCTTTTTTGAATTAACAATAATTTTATGTAATTCTTAAATGTTAGTATTATGTTACTGAGTAGTAGTAGTAGTAGTAGTATGTTTTTTTGGTCATTTTCAGTAAACATTTTTGATTTTTGGTAACTATTTTACACAAGTGCTATTTAAAAAAAAAAAAAAAAAAAAAATTTAACTTTATCTGGGCATTTTACTCAAACTTTCTTATAAATAATGGTATTTGTAATGATAAAATTACAATTACGTCAACTCAATTGTGGAGATGTTTTTTTATATCGAATTTCTGTGGAAATTATTTGACTTACAATCAAAATATTCCTTTAAAACAAATTTTAAGCCTTGCTAAAATATTTACTTTACTTTCTTTTTTTTTTATAATTTTTTTTTATTAAATCATTTTAATCGATTAAACACTGCTGAACATGATTATAAAGAAAATGTTAAAGTTAAACGTTCTGAATTTTACAAAATTTTATGTCTTGTAAAACGGAATTTATTTTTTAAGCCTTTAACTCTTTAACAAATATCTCATCTTTAAAGTAGCCTGACGCTGATAAATTCTTGTCTTGTTCATTGTTTAGTGTCACGTAAAAATAAATCAAAATATCACTTCATTGGATGAAATCAACAATTACCCAGCCAATCAGAATGATTTTTACTGTTTAATGAATATTCATGACTAATTTGGGAAATCTTGGGTAGATTCGGTGAGCTTTAAAAATAAAAACAAAAAAACACTGTCCTTGTTATTTTACTAGTTATATTTGTTAGGTGTAACAATAACATTAATTTTGTCTCAGATAATTCTAATTTTCCAGGACAAATTACAAATGTTTTCCAGGACTTTTGACAAAACCCCCCTTTTTTCCATTACTGGAAAATGTACATTTCCTTTTCCAGGTTTTCGAGGATGCGTGTGAACCCTGATAACTGAATATGAACCTATCCTGCTGCAATCCTACTGCAAAATGCCAGGTTATTTATGAAGCTTCATAACATCATAGAAACCAAGCAGCCAATCAGGACTCAGGGAATGGAATCACCCAAATGCATGAGTGGATATTTTTCATTTCCATAAGTACCAATTGTACCATAATCACTATTTCGATTGATTGTAGGTGCAGTTTTTGTATGCCCATTGTAGAATAATCATACTAGTTCCAATTACCGTCGAATTGGTAAGACAAGGCAGCAATTAGTCGTAACTGAATATGAACCTATCTTGCTGCAATCCTACTGCAAAATGCCAGGTTATTTATGAAACCTCATAACATCATAGAAACCAAGCAGCCAATCAGGACTCAGGAAATGATATCACCCAAATGCATGAGTGGACTATTCTTGATTTCAATAAGTACCAACTGTCTTGGCACCGGTTCAGTTGTGCTTAGCTAGTTGCTGTTGTTCAAACCAACAGTACACTGACTAACTTCAACAAGCATCACTGACCCAACATCCCAGTTAGACAAAATTGGTCTATGTGCAATTCAGTACAGCATTAGTTGGCTAAATGGTTGGTTAAAATATTAAAACTGGTGATAAAATTTTATTCTGGATATTGTGTCCTCGGCCTTTTCAGGTTTTCTTCTTTTATCCATCTTCTGCGTTACTGTATTGAAGCACAGTTTCTTGTCTCTTTCAACATTTTATCATTCATTGGTGGCTGACTATGCATGATGTGTACCCAAAAATATCTTGAGCACCTTTCTGATATCTATGTTTCGGACCATATGACCTTTAGGCACCCCTTTTGCGATCTCCATTCATAAGGACATTTTTTTCATTTACACTGTCAAAATCCGGTTGTTTGTCAGGGGTTAGTTTTATAATTTAAAAAATAAAAAATTCTAAAAATCGTCTGTTAACAAACAATCGGATTTTGACGGTGTAAATGATAAAAAATGTCCTTATGAATGGAGATTGCAAAAGGAGTGTATAAAGGTCATATGGTCCTATGTTTTTAACACCCGTGGGCATGCCTACAAAGTCAGATAACAGCACAGCTCACATGTCTTTCAGAAACAGTTTTTCACGCTCAAAGTTGCTGATCGCATGGAATAAACTGCTTGCATCCGATGTAGGCTGCCGGAACACTGCACCTGATACCCCCCCTCCACACACACACATGCACGCACATACATGTATATTATAACTGTACGCTATATTCCCCAACACCCCCATTGATAAAACTTATTAGTATCTGTGCCGACTTTTTGAATCGGACACATTTAACTTCTCCCTTCCTGGAAAATATTTTCCTAGAATTAATGGAGTTGGCTACAGAGTCAGTGTCTTTAAGTTTCCATGATTTTATGTATCCGTAGGTTGACTGAAATATCCATGGATGGTGAATGTTTTAGTAGCAACACCAGCTGTTTCGTTGTGTTGGACATTTCCAATTTCCGACCGTAATCGGTTTAAAATTGCAATTTCTCAGGTTTTACTGGCCCAATCTCAAAAATATTTATATGGTTGGAAAGCAAAGAAAATAATCTTTCTAAATATGGAATTTTTATGTGTTTTTATGAATTGATTAATTTTTTTACAGCAAGTTAAAATGATATTTTGCTTCGAAAAAATGAAAACATAAAAATTTTTTTTTTTTTTTTTTAACAAAAATCATGTCCACTTTTTTACCCCAATTTGGGGGCTTTAAATTCTCATAACTTTTGAACCACTGGGGATATTTGCATAATTCAAACAGTTCTTAACTCCATTTACAAAGCTCTATTTAACTAATATGATTAAATAACAATAACCTCAAATAAAAATTAAAAAATCAACTGGGAATGCTAGTTTTAGTGGGGTTTTTTTTTTGTATTTTTAGAAGCAGCTTTTTGAGAAGGTTCCTGAACCACTTATGTTATGTAGCTACTTACGGGACATGGGTGATACATTTGTTTATAATGTAGCTACTTAGGACATGGGTGATACTTTGTTTATAATGTAGCTACTTACAGACATGGGTGATACATTTGTTTATATGTAATTACTACTTACGGGACATGGGTGATACATTTGTTTATAATGTAGCTACTTACGGGACATGGGTGATACATTTGTTTATAATGTAGCTACTTACGGGACATGGGTGATACATTTGTTTATAATGTTGCTACTTACGGGACATGGGTGATACATTTGTTTATAATGTAGCTACTTACGGACATGGGTGATACATTTGTTTATAATGTAGCTACTTACGGACATGGGTGATACATTTGTTTATAATGTGCTACTTACGGGACATGGGTGATACATTTGTTTATAATGTTGCTACTTACAGGACATGGGTGATACATTTGTTTATAATGTTCTACTTACAGGACATGGGTGATACATTTGTTTGTATTAGTTCATGTAGCAAAGCTTTTAATTTTTTCCATTTCTTAAAGAATCTGCTGCACCCCTCTTTAATATCTAATATGTAAGATGAGAAAAACAAAACACGTTGACTTTCTTGGACGTTATGGTTGAGAAGTGACCCTTGTCTTTCGTTACTAGTGGGTTTGGTTTGGTTTGTTTTATGGCATAGGTCATTTAATGCCAACAAAGTTTTGAAATAAATTCATTCTTAATCAGGGTTCCCACTCATTTTAGGAAACCATTTTCCAGGACGTTTCCAGGACATTTTAAAAATTTTCCAGGACAGCACTTATTCGCGGCAATTTTATAATTTACTATTATGTCTAATATTGACACATTAAGCCAGTTTTATTCTTACTTTTCTATGATGCCGGGTTAATGAAGTATCTTGAGTTCATTATAGATGATGACTACATGTATCAATTAATTATAGAGTGTGTCCATAAAGTCAGTGTGCACTTTAAAGTTATAAATTCATTAAAGTGCAAACAGATTTTATGGACAAAATGTACTATAAAATTGTCAGGCCTCCTGTTTTTGCTTAGCCATGATCACCATTGCTGTTTTTAAATTGGCAAATCAATTTAGATATTTTGCCTCTCTCCCTCCATGTTTAAAATAATTTTTTTATTATTGAATTTGTACAAATTTCAATAAACTCAAATTTCAAATATTTACTGTACTGTGTTTCTCACTTTTTATCGACAAATATATGGAGATATTTCCAATGCCCCTTCACTTTATATCTATACTATATTTTACATACTATTATATATTAAAGTTATATTTCAAAGTTAAAATATTAGATAGTGAAGCACATTGGAAAAGAAAACATCTCAAAGAAGCATATGTTTGACTGTAGTGACCTAGTATAGAGATGAACACAATATGGGAACCAATTATTAAAAAGACTAAATCAAATTGTTTTAAAGTTAATTACTTTGAAAATAAAAAATATTGAAAAAGACTGATGGCAAATTGTATGCCTTAAGTTGCACAGGAAACGCCAATAAACTTTTTCTAAATGATCATGATTCTTCTCGTGACACATGTCAGAATGATAGGCATGCAAAAACAATGGTCATTGTTTTTGAATGAGATCTTTGAAGGTTCTTCAACGCCTGTTTGATCAACTGTCAAACTGTTAAAAATAATTTCCCAGGTTGGATCATTACTATACTTGGATACAAAGGGAACACCTGAGGAAGGCTGGAGGATTTAACAGCTGAAACATTATATGTATATACATACAATAAAGATGAGGACAACAATCCGAAAAATCAAAATTATTCCTATCAAACCTCATCTCAAAAATATAGTTCATGTTTATTTATGTTGTCATATTAGGCAGATGGGGGAAGGGATTGTGTTTTGTACAAATTCATAAAAACAAAATGTTTTAAACAGAACGGGTTGTTTGGTTTGTTTTGTTTTACAGCATATCAACCTCAATGGGTCATTTAATGCTGACAAACTTTTGAAATAAAGTAATTCTTAATGGATAATCAATTTTTTTTATATATACATTTTTCTATTCAACCTATAAATGGGACCATAACAGGTACTACCACTCCAGTAAAGAGTGGACCAGGAAGCAATGGTGATGAAGGGGTGCTCCACATTCCCCAGACCTCCAGAACTGGAACCTCACCATCAGATGGGACCTTCAGCCACCACCACCTAGCACATATTATAAGAAGGGTTGATCATGGATTGATCGGAGGGGCTCTCTCCGACCGCCCATCTAAACTAAGTAATGGTCTAAGCTAGGTATACCCAATTTGTTAAAAGTCCATGTTTTTACAATACAAATATCTTATAAAAGAAAAAAGTATACATCAATATTTGCTCTGTTTAAAGGGGGGGTGGGCACTAATTTTCAATAGAGTAAGTGACAAAAAATTATTAGAGATTGATACTAAAGTAAAGTAGTTATTAAAAAAAATGTTTTTAAAATATAATAATATGACATTTTAAACTTAACATCATGATACTCTTTCTTAAATGAATTTTATATATTAATTTATCATAGCAGAAATACCTAATTAAATCAGAAAGTTTTAAAATAAAATAACTGAAGCATTATAAAATCTATTCATTGATAAATCAATACTGAAAATTTCATTAAAATCAGATAATTCCCAGATTTTTGGTAATATTTTTTTTTTTTCAATCTAGTGTTAAATTCATTTTGTAAACACGGATTATACGGCAACTCTAGTGGCCATATTAAGTCATATTTGATAAAAATTGACCGAAAAAAATTGTTTTAAATGTATTAAAAATAAATTACATGTGTAATATTATTTTGCTTTTTGTACTGATGCTCATTATGTTACTACTTTTCGACTGAGACAAAAATTTGACCATAAATAATCAATTTAATTTTAATTAGTTTTTAAAATGAAAAGTAGACAAAAAAATAGGTATCCTTAGTCTAAGCAGAGTGTTGCATGTCATGGACTGCTCATCCACAAAGATTCCATCCTTAAGCATCATGGGTCACCACACTATGACCAACAGGTGGCCCAATTGCAGTCGGTGTATTCTAAAGACCCAGCCGACAGGGCTAAGAGTGGGTTAAAAATATCTAAATTGATGTGCCAATATAAAGCTGGTGTGGGGGGGGCATAATTGTACAATATCTACATATATTTGCCGATAAAAAGTGAAAAATACAGCACGTACATATTTGAAATTTGAATTTGTTTTGTAAAAATTCATGGTAAAAAAAAATTAAACCTGGGGAGGGGGTAAAATATCTAAATTGATTTGGCGATGAAAAGTGGGGTTGGGGTGGGGCATTCTAAAATATCTCCATTAATTTGCTGATAAAATGTGAAAAACATGACTTGGAAAATATCTATATTTGGCTAGAATTATGTCTTATGCCAGCAATTAAAAACAGCGTAAATTAGGGCAGGAATCCGGGATGACAAAACGTTAAAATGACCAATAGTACTATTCGCAGAGTTCCGTCCCGGCCTCCTACCTTAAAAAAACGTTAGCCGGTGATAGGTGAAAAAACAAACCCACCTATGAATGAAGTCCCTAGCTGAAGTGGTGCCTGCTGTATATGAAAAAATAATTTGTCAATTGAAGGTGTTTTTATGGATTTTTTTAGTTTGAAGACGTTAAAAGTAAGTCATATTTTTAAAAAAGGTTAAAATATTTACATTTACTTGTCGAAAAAAGACTGGAGGTAATAAAATATCGCATTAACTTTTTGGGAAAAAGCGCTGTTTTTTGTGTTTTTTAAAATATTTTCAAAAATAAGGCTTACTTTTAACACCTTCAAAACACTAAAAAAAATAATAATTTGTCGATAAAAACGCCTTCAATCAACAAATTATTTTTTCATATACAGCAGGCACCTCTTCAGCTAGGGACTTCATTCATAGGTGGGTTTGTTTTTTTATCTATTACAAGAGGAGACCGGGATGGAACTTTGCGAATAGTACCTGACCAATATTTCCAGGAGTGGGTAGGGGTAAAAAAGAACAATTTCCTCGTATATTCCTTTAAAATAAACTGAACCCTCATTTTATGTCCATGTTTTTGCAATAAAGGTTTTATTTTTTTTGCACCGATTATTTTACAATACTAAATATATTTTCTTTATTTTAATATTCACTTCAATGTGTATATTCTAAAAAAAATTATTTTGTGAGAATGGTTAGTTTTAAAGGCTCGTTTTACAATTTAGGCATAAATTGGATCCTCTTTTTATGACCGTAATTGTTTTATCGTCGAGATGATTACTTTTTACTCGTAAATTCCTACCATAAAATTAGGCTTTAGCATTTTATGGTAGGAATTTACGAGTAAAAAGTTGAAGTGTAAAAATGAACCCCCGCTTTAAAACTAACCATTCTCACAAAATAAAAACTTTTAGAATATACACATTGAAGTGAATATTAAAATAAAGAATATAAAATGAGGATTCAATTTATTTTATGGTAGGAATATACGAGGAAATTGTTCTTTTTTTACCTGGGTGGGGAGTATTATCACCGTAAAAAGAACACTTACTTTAACTGAGTTGAAATTGACATTTGATGTCCTTGAATATTTTGTTGAAGCACCGCTTGCTTGAAGACTTGCTAGGAAGGTGTGTTCCCCAGCTCCACCTCGTCAACATGACTAAAGACACTAACACTGCCAATCCTACATTGTTGACAGTAGCTTGATCCCAACCCCACATCCGACAAACTACCGAGACTAAAATGGTTATCAACTTTTGTCTTAGGAAATGTTTTTACTTTCCAGTGTTTCCAAAAATGTTTAACAAACTTTTTTTGAATGAACATTAATTTTATTTAATTCTTAAATGTATCTTTTTTTTTAAATTGTTCATTTTCAGTTAAAATTTTGCGTGTGTGCTATTCTATACAAGTACAGAAAATTCTTTTTAAATGTTCTAAATTTTACGAGGTAGAGGGGGAGTTTTGTTAAACGTAATTTATTTTTAACCTTTCTTTAACGAATACCTTATTATCTTTAGTCTGATGACAAATTTTGACTTGTTCAGTGTCGTATAAAAATAAATCAAAATATTGCTACATGACGAAAGCGAAACTTCAAAATAGCCAATCAGAAGCATTTTTACTGTTTAATGAATATTTATGACCAGTTTGGGAAATGTTGGGTAGGTTCATTGAGCAAAAACAAAACAAAAAAATAAAAAAGCGTCCTTGTTATTTTACTAGTTATATTTGTTAACGGTAACAATAACATTAATTTTGTCTCAGATAATTCAATTTTTCCAGGACAAAAAAAACGAAAATTTTCCAGGATTTTGAAAAAATACCCCTATCTTTTCAAGGTTTTCCAGTACTGGAAAACAAAAAATTTTTTTTCCAGGTTTTCAAGGTTTTCCAGGACGCGTGGGAACCCTGTTAATGGATACTCAATCTTTTTATAAACACATTTTTTTATTTAACCCACAGGTGGGACCCTTACAGGTACTAATACTCCAGGTCAGAGTGGACCTGGGAGTAATGGTGATGAAGGGGTGCTCCACATTACCCAGAACTGGAACCTCACCATCAGATAGAGTTTAATGTCATTCCCAGGATATTAAGATGTTCAGCGACCACCTTCTAGCAACCATATGATAAAAAAATGTTGGGGCTTGCCATAAGGGCAATCATATAGGTAGTAGGGCTTGACATGACCAGCCGATTGATCGTAGAGGGGGGGGGCCTCTCCACCCACCCTAAGTAAGGGTCTAAGTGGAATGTCATTACTAGTGTGTACTGATCTTTACTAGAGTTGGTTTTCACCCCCACCCCACCCAAATCAAGCAAGTTGAACCCGATCAAATGTCTTGTTTACAGGGTACTGATAATTTATTTAGCAAGATCAAAGCTGAAATTAAAAACCACTATTATATTTTTGAAGAATGGGTATCCTGAGGACGTCATAAAATCAAACTAACTATATCCAAATTCAATAACAATCAAATACTTAATCCATCTGAATGTCCGATATATTTGAGACTTCCATGGATTGGACATACCAGTCAGGCATTTACTAACAAAAATTTATTTGTCAGTCATGCACTGTTTTAATGCAGTAAAGGTTAGAACTATCTATACGACTAGACTTGCTTTGTGTTCTACCCAAAAGAATGTTCTCCCAATTTTTGAACAAAGTATGTTAACTTATCTTATTATAATGGAGATTGTGTGTTTTTCTGTCTGTAACCGAAACTATATTGCTACTCAAGTCACAATTCCCTTAGTTATTAATGTCCCTTTCTCAATGATTTTATTTTAATTTAAACTTCAATTATCAATAAAATTGTTTTACATTATTAATACTGTTAACCATATCTACATAATAACAACATGCAATTATATTTATATATACAACAAAATAGCGGTTTACAATGTGAACGGGAAGGCTAATTTGCATATTGATATTAAAAAATAGATTTTAATAAATATGTGCTTAGTATTATTGATTTCTGTTTGGTTTTATTTTAATGAATATAAGCAAAAATCTCTTCAATGAATCTTAAATGAAATCCATTAACAAGAAAAAATAACTTATTTTATTCTTTATTTCCTCTTTTAACTAAATACTTAAATTAGAAAAAATAACAATGAAAGACGAGAGTGATGGAAGAGTAAGTTTCAGGTGTTCTATTTTATTGATTATACCTGCCCTCTGTTTCAAATTTTTTTATCTGCATTCTTATTTAGTTTCATTAGCCTTTCTAATTTGATATAATATTTTATTACATTAAAACTTAAATACTTGCACCTGGAGGATGCATATATTTGCTAGTGTTTTTAATAAAGTAAAATTCATCAACTTAAATTCCTTTATTGTATTAGTTGTACCAAAAATTTGTTGATATATAAAATTATAATATTAATGGGAAAATAACAGTTTTATCAACTTTACAAAAATTTCTTCAGTTTTAATATTTCTCTATGATGCAAAAGGTATTAGTATCAGCTGGTCAACAAGGATGTCAACCCCCTTATATAGAGCTAGACTAAAGAGATTGTTTCACATAGGCTTCTCTTTTGGTATATCCGAAGAGTCTAATTTTCAGTGCATATATTATATATACTAGTACAAAATAAGAAACACCTTCCGGGCGATGTAAAAATAGATTTTTGAAACATTGCTTGAGTAAAAAATTCAATGTCAGCGAGTTTGTACCCTAAGTAAGTAAAATCATCAAATTCATTAAAGGATTAAAAAATAAAACAATTTGTAATGTAAACTTTAAATATGTATTGAAATAAAACAAAAACTATATATGTATAAAATACATGCATATGCATGTGAAATGAAACAGAATGAGAAGACAAAAAAAATCTTGATTTTATGAGCAAGGATGAAAAAGTTTAAAGACAATAAATAAAATAAAACTTACCACTTAGCAACAAAATTCTGTTGCCATCTTTTAATGTAAGAGACTGTCCAATTAAATTGTATTCTGACTACATTGTTGAAGTGAAACTGTAATGATAAATATATAAAGAAAAAGAATTAGATATAAAGTCTGACAATAATAGATATTAATTTTTTAAATTTATTTAGTGGCTTAATTAGTAAAGCAATAACAAAGGCAAAAGTAGATTTGAATCTCACTGGGGAAATTAATGGACAATAGACCATAAAGCACCCCTTCCACGATCTCAACTCGTGGGGACACTTTTCTCATTTACGCCAGAAAAATCCAGTTGTTTGTTAGGGGTTAGGGTTTTATAATTAAAAAAAAAAAAAAAAAAAAAAAAAAAAAAAACCTCTAAAAATTGTCTGTAAACAATTAACCAGATTTTGACGGTGTAAATGGAAAAAATGTGCCCACAAATCAAAATTGCAAAAGGGGGTGCCTTCATTCTCTTTAGTCTGTGTACAGTAGAACTAATAACTAGAGTAAGACATGATAAAACAAAAAATAAAATTAAGATGAAAGACAATTACTAATTAATAGTAATGGTTGTCAAGACTTCATCTAAAAATAAATTATAATTACAATGATTTGCCTGAATTTTGTTTTGAGATGAGGCTTGGTAATTTGTATCTGTTGTAAAGGGAAGTAACCCTCACGTATGCAAATAAGACACGTATAAAGGAACAACAGAAGATTGGCTCAGCATGATGCAAGTTGATCTCCAACCACGAACGTTGTTTCGTATTCTCAGATTGCAAAGACACGTGCTATCACTTTATCAAGATAAGTAATCTTACCAATCCTTTTACGCGCAGAGACTTTTTTACCTTGCCAGCCGGAAGCCGTTTTTTTGTTATTTGTATTATTTGTAATAAACTATTATTACAATCACTCAACCTTCTCGTTTATGTATTTCCAATACATAACAGTATCATTTAAATTCTTTGGATTGTTGTCCTTCTCTTTATCATAGACAATATTTCAGCTGATGAATTTTCCAGGCATCATCAGGTGTTTCTCAATGGATTAAATAAACGGATCATTCTGATTCTGACAGGGAGACTTCCGAGTTTGATAAGAAACACCTGGAATAGGCTGGAGGACAAATCGGACAAAATGTTGTGGATATAATAAAGATGAGGACAACAGTCTTAAAAATCTAAATACATAAAATTATCATGTATAATTATCAACTTATGTTTTCTGGGGGACTCATTCAAATCAAATCTGTGCATCCCAGGATGCACTAAATTAAAAAGCTATCAGCATCACCAATATAGTATGTTCTATTTTATGTATATTGTGAAAACAATGTTAATGTCTATAACAAATTAGAAAATATCAGAGAGGTATAATCTTAAGGAACAATTCAAATCTCTGAGAGTCTAGGTAACTGTTCAGAGGATGCAGAATAAATTACTGAAAAGAGTAATAAAATCATTTATGCTTTCTAAGGAATAACTATTGAATAGTTTGGGTTTCTTTGTTTAATGGCATATTAACCTTAGTGGGTTATTTAATGCCAAAACTAGAGTGGTCCGAAAGTCCTGTCACTCCTCACACATTCTTTTAACTTACAATATTTTTTGTTTTAACTCTTAATATCCTGTTGAGAATTTTCTACGTCCAGATCCCCATTCCTATAAGGATTTATCAATAAATGGCTAAAAATCGCCTTTTCATTTAAAGTTACCTGTTATTTCCCTTAAATCAAAGACTTCTAAATATGTTTAATATTACATTGAGACAAAGTCCACATCCCCATTCCTATAAGGATTTATCAAGAAGTGGCTAAAAATGGCCTTTTCATTTAAAGTTACCTGTTATTTCCCTTAAATTAAAAGCTTCTAAATATGTTTAATATTACATTTAAACAAAGTCCACATCCCCATTCCTATAAGGATTTATCAATAAATGGCTAAAAATAGCCTTTTCATTTAAAGTTACCTGTTATTTCCCTTAAATCAAAGACTTCTAAATATGTTTAATATTACATTTAAACAAAGGCTATCATTTGGGGTGAATTAGAAAAATAAATGTAACTTCTGGACGGGTGGAATGAGACGGTATAGAATGTTAAGAGTTAATGATATAAATATATAAGTTATCAGTGATGCTGAGAGCCTTTTGATTTAGTGTGTCCTGGGACACACATATTTGCTTTGAATGAGTCCCCAGGAAAAATTTATGGATCCCAAGTAAAGTTTCTTAAATTGTAGGGTTTTTATTTATAGTATGGGGAAACAACTAAAGCCCTCTAACTCCTACTTTGTAACCTATCCCGTGTAAATTGTTTTTAAGAAACTATTTAAAATTGTGAGGGAAGAAAAAAGAAAATCACTGGGATGCAGGGATATGAGTTCACTGTGTCCTTTTAGATTTTTGTGTCTCATAAATGATAATTTTTTAGATTCACTTTTTTCGAGTATAAGTTAGCAAATAAAACTAAAAAGTTACAAAAAATACCAACATTTTAATTTATTTTCCTTTTTTTTTTTTTTTTTTTTTCTTTTGAAGTAAGATCTTCATTTGGAGCCAGTCTACTTTGTTTTTAAAAATGATAAAAAGAATTTATTTCTCCAGGGAATTATCTATTAAATGTATAATCAAACTGTTGCACTTTATATAAGTAACCTAAATAACCAAATTGAGGCAGGAGTGGTGCACAAAAAAAAAAAAAAAAAAAAAAAAAAAAAAAGTCAAAATTTTGATTGAAAACTTAAAGAAAATAAAAGAAAAAAGAAACTGTCTTATAAAATACTAGCAAAATATGTGTACCCCGGGGATAAGTATTGAAGTTTTAATGTAATATGATTAATTACAAAGACTAAGGAAACTAAATAAGAATGCATTTAAAAGATTATACTTGTTTTGATTTCATTTTAATTTATTTTTCTATACAAAATTATACATAGAATTGCTTTGGTAATTTATGAGGAAGTGCGTCCCAGTCTCCTGCCTCAGAAATTGCTACCCGGTGACTATTAAAATAACGTCCCCAGCTATGTCGTCTCAGATTTTCTTTTATTCATGTTTGTTTAAATGTCTTGTTTTTAGTTTAAATAAATAAGAATTACGACAAAAAAGAAGCGACACCCCACAAATACATTTACTCGTAGAAAATATCTATCTCCATTTGTTCATATCTATCTATATTATTTTGTTTATCTATCTATCTCAGTCTATTCCAAACTATATATCCATCTTCATATCTAAACAAGAATTACAACAAATTTCTATAAATGAACAAGAATTACGCCAAATTACAATAAATAAATAAGAATTACGCCAAATAAATAAGAATTACGCCAGAAAAGAGAAGCCCCCCCCCTCTAAAATACATTTAACGTCCTAAGTTGGTTGTTTTCTTTCAAGTAACACCGACAGAGCTGGGGATGTTATTTTAATAGTCACTGGGTAGCAATTTCTAAGGCAGGAGACCGGGACGCACTTCCTCATAAATTACTATTTCTTTTAATATTATTTGTCTGAATTTTTTAGATGACACTTGATATGTATCATTTAGATTCTTTTTGACTGATGTCCTCATCTTTATTGTGAAACAAGGAACACCTGAAGGAAGCTGGAGGGTACATTGGTTGAAACGTTGTGCATGTATATTTCACAAAGATGAGGACAACAGTCTGAAAAACCAAAATAATACAAGCTTTTAATATGTTTGAAAATAAAATGATAATATTAGAAATAAACACCAAGCAATTATTTTTTTTTTTAACCAGTATGCAAATCCATCCACACAATATACTATGTAAATCTTTATTTCATAGTTTCACAAAATACATCTATAGGATGATTGAGGGGGGTGGGGAGTCATCAGTGATGTTATATCCCTGGGATCATTGGAAATTTCTGGTCTTTCAATGTTGGATTTCTTCCCCCAGGGAACCAACTCTCCCCTCTCAGCAACTGGCTTTCACTAATCTTGCCTCTTGTTGACCATAGCTTTATGGCACTGGTCATATGACCCCCAACCAATGGCAATGGAGCTCTTCTCATATATGTTTCCTTAATTTTAGTAATCGAGATTGCTCTCACTACCAGGGAGAACGGTTGTGGTAAGTTTGTTTTCTATTTTTTTTTCCTTTCCTCTTTGTTAATTTTAATTTTTTTAAAGATGTTTTATTATTATTATTTACAAGATAGGGATTTTCTTTTCCAATTATTTTGCATAAACTAAAATTATATGGTTCAAAATAAGTTCTACTCATTTAAAAATACAAAAAATTTTTTTTTAAATCATACTGCTTTCACAAACTATAATAACCTAACGCGTATGTATGTCCAGATAATGCATTATATATATATATATATACATGCTGTATGTCCAGATGAAATCTATACATATATACAAATGTATTATGAAAAAAGATGAAATCTATACATATATAAAGGGCAGTTGTGTGTATATGTATGTCCGGATGAAATCTATACATATATAAAAGGGCGTTGTGTGTATATGTATGTCCGGATGAAATCTATACATATATAAAAGGGCAGTTGTGTGTATATGCATGTCCAGTGTGTGTATAATGTCCTATACATATATAAAAGGCAGTTTGTGTATATGTATGTCCAGATGAAATCTATACATATATAAAAGGGCAGTTGTGTGTATATGTATGTCCAGATGAAATCTATACATATATAAAAGGGCAGTTGTGTGTATATGTATGTCCGGATGAAATCTATACATATATAAAAGGGCAGTTGTGTGTATATGTATGTCCGGAAGAAACTTCAAAAATAAAACAATTAATGACAAAGTAAATATATTTGCACATTAAATATCATCAGGGCTTGGTTTTTGAGCAAAAATAATGAAGATTTGATTTATATTTGTGAAGGTAATTAAAAAAATAAAATTTAAATGATAACAGCATGGATTTTTATTTTTTTCATTTAATATTTTAGATAGTAGACATTAACATTTCTTTTTCAGAGTAGCTGGATCAATGCAAGGTCTATTTTTTTTTTTTTTACATAGGGATTTAAATGGGGCCTCCCACAAGGATTCAACTCACGCTTCAGTAATAATGGATCTGCGAGACTAAATTTTTAAAATCTCCCTCTATCCAGGTGATGCCAGGTAGCCGCTGCTAGTTGATATTAAATAATTACTTAATAATCATCTAGAAAAAAATGTAATCAACTGAAGGAATTGTTAACTCTTTCTTTTTGAAGAAATAAACCAAATCATCAAATTGAAACCATGAAAAAAAATTGAAAAAAAAAAAAAAAAAAATGAAAAAAAAAAAAAAAAAAAGAAAATTTCAATACAAAAATCATGGTAATATTCACCTTTAGTTGGCTAAATTCCTAACAAATTAGAGTAACCTCACTTGACTTTCACTTTGAAACAAGCCAGTAGCTATTTTGAAGGTCTCCGTGCGAAATAAACAAATCTTAGAAAATTTTTCGAAAACAATACAAGTGCAGGCTTTAACACAAAAATATCATAAAATGTGTTCTTAATAACCATTAAGTTCATTTCAGATAATCCACACGCACAATTTTATGCTAGGAATTTAGCCAACTAAAGGTGAAAATGTGGAGCACCCCTTAACCATTGCTCCCAGATCCACTGACCTGGAGTGGTAGTATCTGTTAGGGTTCCATCTATGAGTTAAATAGAACAAAATTAGTTCTAAAATATTTGAAAAAAATTTACTAAAAAAAATTAAAAAATATTAAAATTGGGTACCCATCAAGAAGAAATAAAACAATGTATTTGGCATAAAATAACCCAATGAGTTTGACATGCCATAAAACCCAACCAACCAAACAATTGCTTTGTTTCAAAGTGAAAGTCAGTTGGCTAATTTCCTAGCATAAAATTATCTGAAATGAACTTAATTGTTATTAAGAACACATTTTATGATATTTTTGTCTTAAAGCCTGCAGTTGTATTGTTTTCGGAAAAGTTTCTAAGATTTGTTTATTTCGCACGGAGACTTTCAAAATGGCTACCGGCTTGTTTCAAAGTGAAAATCAAGGGAGGTTACTCTAATTGCCTTATTTGCTAGGAATTTTGACAACTAAAGGTGAAAATTACCCATTTTCTTAAAATTAGTATATTTCTTTGCTTTTATCAAAACAGTTAAAAGTTAACTAGGGAGTTCAATTCTTACTAGTTGCACAAAACTTTGGCGTTGTACAAAAAAAAAGAAAAAGAAAAGCTAAGTAAAGAACTAACGACACCCAACATTTTCTAATATACAAATCTATTTTCATCTTAGTATTAATGATGAATATAGTTTCTACTAAATGGACTTATTGAAATACTTATATTTGAAATACTTACAATACTAGAAAAATAAAGTCAGTTTCTCTGTATGAATTTAAAGGGTCAACAGAATTTGATAGAAGTTTGTTATATACAATATAATAAAATTTATTGTGTACAGTGCTCAGCTGGCTCAGGTGCACCACAACTCATCAAAGTCTCATGTCAAGTACACAGAATAATGTATTAGTGTGAGGAACATGAATAGCATACAGTAATAATATACATGTATGTGTACAGTGCTCAGGTGCACCACAACTCATCAAAGTCTCATGTCAAGTACACAGAATAATGTATTAGTGTGAGGAACATGAATAGCATACAGTAATAATATACATGTATGTGTACAGTGCTCAGGTGCACCACAACTCATCAAGTCTCATGTCAAGTACACAGAATAATGTATTAGTGTGAGGAACATGAATAGTACAGTAATAATATACATGTATGTGTACAGTGCTCAGGTGCACCACAACTCATCAAAGTCTCATGTCTAGTACATAGAATAATGTATTAGTGTGAGGAACATGAATAGCATACAGTAATAATATACATGTATGTGCACAGTGCTCAGGTGCACCACAACTCATCAAAGTCTCATGTCAAGTACACAGAATAATGTTGTGTCAGGAACATGAACAGTTCACAGTAGTAATATACATGTATGTGTGTGCATGTGCATGTGTATGTGGAGAGTGGCATCAGGTATAGTGTTGGTGGACTACAGGAAGCATGGAGGCTTTGAACAATTCAGTGCTCTGGCAGCCTAGTTTGTTGAAATATAAGTCGTTTCTCAGAGATGCTGATAGATATTTATCTATCCCTCTGCACGAGCAGCATACGACACAAGGTCAATTTCTTAAGCAGAGTTCAACAGGTTTGAATTCAGAATTTTCCTTCTCCTAGACCGGTTGCCTAACCAAGATTAAAGAGCCCAGTCTGCCCTACTATTTACCCATAGCTGGGTAAATATCATACCTTTCCCAAGGGTATTAGCGCTAAGTGAAATGCAATTACCACATCCAGGATTTGAACTCCGGTCGACGAGTCCATTTCCCATGACTTTAACCATTACCCCACGCGCTTCCCTTTCTCAGAGATGCTGATAGGTACGCATCCTGTGACCCTGACACACAAAGAGCTAAAAGGATGCAGTAAAATTGTATCCTTGCGTCTAAGTGTTTTTTGGGGGGTCCCACCACCTCCAAATACATTTCAATATTTTCTTAGCAACGAATTACACTGTACATGGGGTACAAGGTAGGGGTTAGGCGGCTTTAGTTGTTCATAGTTAAAAACAATTTATTAAGAAACTTTAGTTGGGACCCATCAAATTTCCTGGGGACTCATTCAAATCTGTGAGTCCCAAGCCCAATCTCGAATCTTTAGATTTTGCTTGTATTTATTATCATCCATCATTCTTTCAATTTAAAAAAAAAAAACAAAAAAAACAAAAAAAACAAAACAAAGTTATCAACATCACTGGTTTCTAGATCAGCTGGTGTGTTTAAATATCAAGATCATATCCTTTATAATTTCTCATCTGTGCTATTCTTTGATATAGCATTGATTTCTAATGGCATGCCAACCTGTCAAAGGTTATTTTATGCCAAAATGTTTGGCAATTGCAATCATATTTACATTCTCTGTGTAAATGTTTCTCAAGAGGTCTTTTTTTTTGTTTTGTTTTTTTGCGTACTGTCCTATGATTTTTTTTTTTTTTTTTTTTTTTTAACGGCATATGAACCTCAGTTTATGCCAAAACTTTTTGGCATTAAGTCATTCTTAATGGATACTCAATGTTTTTTTTTTATTTATATAAACTCACGTTTTTCTATTTAATCCATAGATGGGACCCTAACTCTAGGTCAGAGTGGATTTGGGAGCAATGGTGATGAAGGGGTACTCCACATTCCCCACACCTCCAAAACTGGAACCTCACCATCAGATAGAGTTTAACGTCATTCCCAGGACATGAAGACCCTCACCCACCGCTTTCTAGCACCCATATGATAAAAAGGGGTGGGGCTTGCCGTAAGGGCAATAAAGTTGGGACATTCATATAGGTGCAAGAGCTTGATGTGACCAGCCGATTGATCGGAAGGCTCCTCTCCGACTGATCGTCTAGCCTAAGTAAGAGCCAAAGGTAGCACGAATATGGAGTCAACTGCACCTGGTTACTGATAGTTTCTCGCCTATATGAACTTCAGTCTTTAAATATAAATGCTCTATCAATGATATTGAGCACTGTTTACTTATATATATATATATATATATTAAATTTTTACTTGAAGGCACTTACAACGCATGTATCGCATAAAATTCGATACTTTTTCTTATAGAAAATGAAATTGACAAGTGTAATCCCGGCAAAGGATCGCTCGGTGTGTAGAATGTCGTACAGACTGTTTTGACTTTATTAAGTCTCATCAGTGACATATACTAACGATTTCCCTCCGACAGAAATCGAAACCGGGACCTCAGCGAGCATAGTGAACCACTATATTGCCTCGACCACAGAACACAGCTAACAATCCTAGCGAAATTAAGCTTGTCAAATGATACTACACGCCTCTACCATAATAGGTAAGGGGGGCGTTTTTGAGAGAAATTGTGTGTGTGTGTGTGTGTGTGTGTGTGTGTGTGTGTGTATAAAGATCTAGTTTGTAGGTAATATAGTTTTGTTTTTAAATTGTTAGAACACTGGACAAAAGGCTAATAGATAATTTTGCTTCACAGAAGTAGGCTTTATAGATGGTCTCATTTTATAGACGTATCTTATATTGTTATATATATTTGTTTCGTGGAGGCTCACGGTGTAATGGTTATTGTCATAGTAAACAAAGTAGAAAATATAGATATTGAAATGGCATCATTGAAAACCTCATGGTAGCAAATTTATTTACCAACACCTCCGCACGAGTAGGATGTGGGCCAAGGTCAATTTCTTAAGCAGAGTTTTAACAGGTTTGAATTTAGTTTTCTTTCTCCTAGACTTGTTTATAGATGGTCTTGTTTCATTTTTTATAAAGTGTGATTAAAAAGTGTTGAGGCTGAATCTTTAAAATCTGAGTGAAGACATCTGCTTAATTGAAAAACTTAGATAATAAAATTAAGATGTCTTGACATCAGTCGAGATAAGTCAGTGTTAATTCTTAATACTTTTTGGTAAAACACAGAATTCTGAAAGTGCATCACCCTCCATACTCACTGAACTAAACTCCAGGAGATGTTTTCTTTTTTAAACTAAAAATTCAACTCAAGGACATAATCTGGCACCAGAGGTGCTTTGACCAGTAGAAAGCTCTGTGGAATACAGTTTCAGTCTCAATACTTTTTGAACACACCTCATATACTTCATAATGAAAAGCAGAATAGAAATAATGTTTATATTGTTATATATATTTGCTTCATGGAGGTGGTCATGGTGTAATGGTTATTGCCATAGTAAATGGACACAGCAACCAGAGTTTAAATTCTGGGCGAGGCTGTTTGCATTTCACATAGTGCTAATACCCTTGGGAAAGGTATGCATCTAACTATGGGTAAATAGTAGGACAGGCCGAGCTCTTTAACCTTGGTTAGGTAACAAGTCTAGGAGAACAAACCTATTAAAACCCTGCTTAAAAAATTGACCTTGGTCCACATCCTACTCGTGCGGAGGTGTTGGTAAATGCATTTGCTACCATGAGGTTTTCAATGATGCCGTTTCAATATCTATATTTTCTACTTTGTTGAATTAAAAAAAATTCTTATGCAGGGTGGTCTACAAAGCGTTTCTTTCCTGACTGCAGTCTTGCGTAGGCCAACTACTTGTCTCACAATGTTCCACTCGCTTCGGTTATTTATGGGCATATTCCCCAAACATCCGGGCACATCAGTCGAACCCTGCGCCCATGCAACGCACAATTCTCGTGCATTCGGATGGACACGTGTAGGCCCCAGCATCCAGGCACCTGAATTGCACCTCGCGTCCATCCAGCGCCTAAATTGCATTTCTTTGCATTCGTGAGGGCACGGGTTCGACTCCGGCAGGCAAGTCAATGTCTTGCTCTTTATCTAAATGAGTACGGTAGTACTCGTTCTCAGTCACATCTACATTATAGGATCAGACTGTTTATGTCTGAAGCCACCCTGAAGCGAGGAGGTCCAGAAAAAAGCAGTGGCAACAAAGTGCCAACACATCAACATCTTCAGGGACAACCATCACATGCGACATCTGTGGTCGATTCAAACATTGGACAGTCACAGGAGGCACAGTAACTTCAGGGGAACAAAAACTTTATTATAGTCTTCCAAAACTGAAATGCCAATGAAATAAGGATCTATTAAGGATATTTGTTTCTTTGTTTAATGGTATATCAATCTTTGTGGGTTATTTAATTCCAAAGCTGTCCTTGTAAAAGTAGCCATAGCTAGGGAATGTGGATGTTCATATTTTTTCAAAAAAATAAATAAAAATAAAAATTAAAAATTATCCTAAAATGAGATAAAAATCTGAAAATTTTTCATCCTTTAATAGTCGCTTATACTTATTTTAATTTTTAAAAAAAATTAACTGTTCCATGGGGTGTCCCCAACAAGCGGTCTTGATGTCCCCAATGACTAGTGTCCCTGGGGCACTGTTAATTTCAAGCTTTGGGTGCAATCATCATCATCATCATGTCGCGCAAGTAGCATTGATATCCATGACAATCTCTCACCAACCTTCCCTATCATTCATTGCTCCTAGGAGTTCTTCTGTGCAGCATCCAGCATCCTCGCATAGTTGGTCAATGTAGGTCCTTAGTGGGTGCCCCACATTAGCATGTCCATATGTTGGCTTCCACAGGAGAACGTCACTTATGAGCTTTGTCTTTGCTTCTCTAGCAGTGTCCTGCATGCCTAGTCCGTCTCACTTGGATAGTTTGTGAGATGGTGGGCAGGTGGCCATGCAGCTGCTTCCTTGTGGGGTGCCATTTCCACGACTTGTACAAGACTGCACGCAGCATTTTTGTGCAGCTTCCATCTAGCTTATTCTAAAGGCGCTTCGTTAGGGTCCAAGTAGTGCAGCCATACAGGAGCACTGATATAACAACAGCCTTAGAAGAATTGTCCCTTTAGCAAGTCATTGAGATTGGATTTCCATATGACTGATAATTTGTTTGTGGCTTACCATGCCTTCATTAGGGTCCAAGTAGTGCAGCCATACAGGAGCACTGATATAACAACAGCCTTAGAAGAATTGTCCCTTTAGCAAGTCATTGAGATTGGATTTCCATATGACTGATAATTTGTTTGTGGCTTACCATGCCTTCATTAGGGTCCAAGTAGTGCAGCCATACAGGAGCACTGATATAACAACAGCCTTAGAAGAATTGTCCCTTTAGCAAGTCATTGAGATTGGATTTCCATATGACTGATAATTTGTTTGTGGCTTACCATGCCTTCATTAG
This sequence comes from Doryteuthis pealeii, assembly GCA_023376005.1. Classification (NCBI taxonomy): domain Eukaryota; kingdom Metazoa; phylum Mollusca; class Cephalopoda; order Myopsida; family Loliginidae; genus Doryteuthis; species Doryteuthis pealeii. The sequence continues at coordinate 38,736,569 of CM042179.1, forward strand.
GGTCCAAGTAGTGCAGCCATACAGGAGCACTGATATAACAACAGCCTTAGAAGAATTGTCCCTTTAGCAAGTCATTGAGATTGGATTTCCATATGACTGATAATTTGTTTGTGCTTACCATGCCTTCATTAGGGTCAAGTAGTGCAGCCATACAGGAGCACTGATATAACAACAGCCTTATTGTCCCTTTAGCAAGTCATTGAGATTGGATTTCCATATGACTGATAATTTGTTTGTGGCTTACCATGCCTTCATTAGGGTCCAAGTAGTGCAGCCATACAGGAGCACTGATATAACAACAGCCTTAGAAGAATTGTCCCTTTAGCAAGTCATTGAGATTGGATTTCCATATGACTGATAATTTGTTTCCATGACCATGCCTTTCCTATTCGCGTATTAACATCTTTCTGTGAACGAGATATTACTACCTAGGTATGTGAATTGTTCTACTGGCTTAAGAGGCTTACCGTCAAATGTGTCTCCTTTCTTTTATATATAGTTATCTTTCATGGCCCGACATAAAAATTGTCCCTTTCTCGTCTTGTATGAGAAATAGTGAATGTCTTCATGCACTATCTGCCTGATAAGAAACTCAGACACTCCCATTATTTAATAGTGAATCTTTCTGTGGATGAGATATTACCACAAAAAAAAAAAAAAAAAAAAAAAAAAAAAAAAGGTCAAGTAAATCCACTTAATATATATGCTGCAGCACAATCAGGATTATCCAACAGGTGTCGCCCAATGGTGGAAGGTGAATATGAATTGCTTGGTGGAGAAGAGCAGTCAAAGTTATTGTTGCGGATAACAGATGAAATATGCTGGTTTATTCTAACCTCAAATCTTTGGGTAGTGCGCCTGATGTTAGCAAACATTGCATTTGCATTTGAAGATTAGGTAATATTTTTTTCTCTTTAAAAAAAAAAAAAAAAAAAAAAAAAAAAAAAAAAAGACTGGAGAATGTGGAAATCTCACTAAATACTACCATTTCTTGTAGGCACCAAATTTTAATACACTTTCCAAAACTGAACATAATGGTATGATTAGAGTGAACTTTCTTACTACAATGTTGTAATCCAGCACATTAACGACTACACCATTGGGAGCCCCCACCTCTTATTGTGTTTCTATCCTTGGGAGTTACATTGTTTTTGTTTGTATATTCTTGTTTAATACTTGGCTTTTTCATTAGACAAAACTCCATATTTACAGTCACTACATGGAAGCGCGTGGTGTAATGGTTAAAGTCATGGGAAATGGACTTGTCGCCCTGAGTTCAATTCCTTGATGTGGTAATTGCATTTCACTTAGCACTAATACCCTTGGGAAAGGTATGAATCCTACTCTCCTTCCAGCTATGGATAGATAGTAGGGCAGACTGGGCTCTTTAACCTTGGTTAGGCAACCGGTCTAGGAGAAGGAAAACTCTGAATTCAAACCTGTTAAACTCCGCTTAAGTAAATGACCTTGTGTCACATCCGGTTCGCGCGGAGGGGTGGGTGGGTGGGTGGGTTTGTTGGTTGGTTGGGTGTGTGTGTGTGTGTATATATATATATATATATATATATTTACAGTCACTAGCAAATATATACACTCTCCGTAGGGTGCAAGTATTTCAATTTTAGTGTAATAAAATATATCAAATTAGAAAGGCTAATGAAACTAAATAAGAATGCAGATAAAATGATTCAAAACAGGGGTGGGGGGTATAATTGAAAAATAGAACAACTGAAACTTACTCTTCCATCACTCCTGTCTTTCATTGCTAAATGTTCCTAATTTAACTATTTAGTTAAAGTTATTTCTCATTGTTAATGAATTTCTGTTAAGTTTTATTGAAGAGATTTTTGCTCATATTCATTAAGATGAAAACAAATAATTAGAAATCAATAATACCAAGCACATATTTATTAAAATCACATTTTTAATATCGATATGCAAATTAGCCTTCCCATTCACACTGTAAACCGCTATTTTGTTGTATATATAAATATAATTGCATGTTATTAGTATGTAGATATGGTTAACAGTATTAATAATGTAAAAAATTTTTATTAATAATTGAGGTTTAACTAAAAATAAAATCATGGAGAATGTGACGTAAATAACTAAGGGAACTGTGACTTGAGTAGTGATATAGTTTTGGTTACAGACAAACACACAATCTCCATTATAATCAGATTTGTTATTTGACATAAAAAAAATTCAAGTTAAAATTTGAAGATTTCTGTTCAAGGACAGATAAGACACTAGTAATCAGTACAGGTTATGCTAAATTATTTATCTTCCCACTTTTAAAAAAAAAAACACCTCATAGTTATTGCTATTCTGGTTTTTACATTAAAGTAGTTGTAATCGATGATCCTTGACCAACCATCTCGAATCCTTGGAAAATTCCATAAAACAGTCTTATTCTAGTCATTCCATTATTGATACTATTAGCATTACAAGCATTTAGCTGAAAAACGCTGACATTTTCAAATTTGCGACCTTTATCATTTCAATTTGCAATTTCTCAAGTATTTCTTAACCAATCTTAAGATTTATATGGTTGGAAAGAGAATAGAGTAATCTTTCTAAATATGTAACTTTTATCGGTTTTTATCAATTGAATCATTTTTTACAGCGAGTTAAAACCGTATTTTTGGTCGAACAGCTGAAAACAAAAATATGACCGTTTTTTTAGGATAAATTTTACTCGCTGTTTTGTTTTTCAAAATCAAAGTAGGTAATCTTTATCAATATTCTTGAAATTTTGCACTCAAGTTCAAACGGGGGGAGGGGGGGTTGTTTCGAGGATCCGTGGAAACGAAAATATGGGAGGGCAAATTCAAAGGTTATTTGTTTTAAAAAAATGGAAGACGCAAAAAAGACATGGTCTGTAATTTTAGAGGCTTTCAAAATTATTTTCCTATAAAATTTGTGAAATTTAAAGATTGCCAAGTACTTCGGGATTTGATCTGAAAGTTTTGATTTTGAAGAAAAAACTCGAATTTACGTTACTTTCGGTTGTAAAAACAGCCTGTCAACTGACGTCATAAATAGGACCGTATTGATTTAAAATCACAATTTCTCGTATATTTATTGTTCAATCTTAAAAATATTTATATGGTTGAAAATAAAATAAAACAATCTCTCTAAATATGTAATTTGTATGTGTTTTTATTAATTGAATATTTTTTTTTACAGCGAGTTAAAAACGTATTTTGCTTAAAAAAAACGAAAATACGTGATAGGAATTTCTTTCCGAGAATACATTTTACATTCTACATTTGTTTGGAAAATCTAAGTGGCTAATCTTTATCAATATTCTTGAAATTTTGCATTCAATTAGAAGAAACCTGGAAGTACAAAAAGGAGCTTTTTTTTGGTTTCTAGGACCCGTGCAAGTGAAAATACAATAGTGCAAACTCCAAGACTATTTGTTCAAAATGAGGATGATTAGCGAAAAAGACGCACTCTGTGTGTAGAAATACAAAGTTACAGAATTATTTTGATATACGATATGTAAAATGTAAAGATTATTAGATGCTTCGGCTTTTTATTCAAAAATTTGTATTTTGAAAAAAAAATCTCAAATTTATTTGTCCGACAGGCATACGACTCCTCAGCTAAGCAGGCTTGTTTCCTCAGCTAATGCACACAAAGTTTAAATTCGCTTATTTCTCGTCCAATTTTTTAAATATTTAATATATTAAATTTTATAATATATTTTAAAATAAAATAACAATCTTTCTAAATATTTAACTTTTATGTGTTTTTAATAATTGAATTATTTTTTACGTCCGTTTCAATTTTGGAAAAAAAAAAAACTTGAAATTACGAGAAATGTAAACAAACCAGGTTTGTGTGAAAACATGTAAATATATAATCTATTTCTTTTATGTAATTCAACAGAAGCATTTAGAAATGTATTTTTACATTCAACGTGATGTTACATATTTAAATTAATATATATATATAGCCATGTGCAAGGAAGTGCAAAGGGAGGTAATTTATTATTTTTTTTTAATTTCTTAATTTTAAAACAATTACCAAAAATCAGGGAATTGTCCGATTTTAATGAAATTTTCACCAAATTATTTTCCCACGACTTAATTTTATAAGGATTAGTTTATTTTATGGAAGAAACTTGAAAAAATACTTTTTTTATAAATTCAGAATGTAGGGGGGGTTTTGACCTTTGACCATTTGAAGAAAAAAAAAATCCCGGTCCCTAATTTTTACATTTCTTGAAAGATCATATCCTGAAGAATATATAGAAAAATAAAAATAACAATATAAATTCAATAACCTAAAAAAGTGATTTTAAAATTTAAAATTCATTTTCTTAAAACTCAAAAAATAAATAATGTAGCAAGTTTTTTTTTTTCATAGTATTAAAAAATGTAGTTTTCTTTAAATTGATGCAAAAAAAAATTATTCTATCTAAGTTAAACTGAGTTTTTCACTACCTTAAAAATTTCAAGGTCCATTATATATGTGCAAGATTATTATGGACTAACTAGCAATTTTAACCAAAAGATAGCCCAGAATTTTATCTTTGAAAAAATCTAAGTTAAAAACCATGCATAACCTGGCAACATATTTTAAAAGAATTAAAACGATTTTTAAAAAATCGTCAATTTAAATTATGGAAGCCTAAAAGAGCCATTTATCTTGCTCTCTGACCACGTGATTTTTGAACGAATTCAACGCATCTCACAAGTTTGTGAACGAATTCAACGCATCTCACAAGCTATTATAATTCATTCATAAAGGAAGACTTTATTTCAAAAAGTACATTGTTCTTTTATTTATTTATATATATAATATATATGTATACACTATACATATATTTACGTTTGAAAAATCAACCTGTGCAAAATTCGTAAATGTACAATATACTTTTCAATCGTACATTTCAAAACAAACTATAACCCAGGAAAAACAGAACCCACACATTTTGTAAGAAAACTTAATTTTAACTAGGGGGAGTTTAGGGGTAGTTTAATGGGAAAATAAATAATTTGGGTTCTTTTTTTTTTTCTGTGTCACCCTGTAATATAATGGGATTTTGATCAGAATTTAGCCGTAATATCATGGGATTTTGAGTATGATTTGCAAGTTTTACCCAATATTTAACATTAATTTTTGGCATGAGAATTTTAAGATTCACACGTAAAAAAATTTGATAATCATCGTATTTTATGGAAATTTCTACAGTAACGAAATTACTATTTTTTTTTCGGAACTTTTTTTTAGCTATGTTTTAAAGTCAGTAATCCTTAACTTTTTCCTTGTAAATTCCTACCATAAAATAAACTGAACCCTCATTTTATGTCTGTGTTTTTGCAATAAATGTTTTATTTTTCTTCAAAGTGATGTTATTTATTTGAATTAATACTATACATGTATATACATGCAGTATTATAATGAAAATGTTGAATAATTGGGTGTTAAACTTTAAAAAAACCCAAAAACGCTGCTATCTGTATCTCTTATTCTCTAAATAATGGGTTAAAGCATAGAGATACATACAATTTGAGTGCATAATCAGAAAGAACATAGAATTTTACATAAGAATACCAAATTATATCAAAATTGCTCCAAAAATAAAGAAACGGTGAAGAAATCACTGAATTTTTTTTTTTTTATGGTCTGTGATTTGACATATTTTTGAAACAAAATCATGTCCACGTTTGTACCCCCAATTTCGGGGCTTTAAATTCTCATAACTTTTGAACCACTGGGGATATTTACATAATTCAAACGGTTCTGAACTCCATTTACACAGCTCTATATAACTAATGTGATTAAACAACAATAACCTCAAAAAAAAAAAATCAACTGGGAATGCTAATACTATATTGACCCATGGGCGCCTTGTATGGTGTAATTCTGAGCTCATTGCTAATGAGTTCAATCCTCAGTGGGTGCCCTAGAATCCAAGATCTGTGCCAAATTAAGACAAGTAAAGAACTAACATGATCTAACAGATATTTTGAATTTATCTATCTATACATATATAAAGGGCAGTTGTGTGTGTGTGTATGTATGTCTGCCTGTACAGAGGAAACTACAAAAAAAAAAAAAAAATTAACAACAAAGTATACATATATACATACACCAGAGCTTGCTTTTTGAGCAAAAATAAAGATTTTCTTTATATCTGGAAAAATATATAAAAATTAGGATTTGAATAGTAAGAGAAGAGAAAGTCATTGGTTGCATTTGTTATTAAAATTTAAATCAATTATGTAAGACCAAAACAAATTAATGGATCTGCAAGACTAACTTTTTAGTATACCCCCCTTCTACCCAGGCAATGCTGGGTAGCCACTTCTAGTCTATTATACAGTAAAATGGAAAATAATTTGGCAAGGAACTTCCTCTGGCATGGTAACTAATGTGCTGGACTGCAATATCATACTAATACCATTGGGAAAGGTATGAACTCCCTTCACCCAATTGATGTGTTAAATATAAATAGTACCATTACTGTTCTTCTACGAGTATGGCTTTGGCATTAAATAACCCATGGAGGGTGAAATGCCATTAAGCAAAGAAACCAAACAAATTCGTATGCACTAGTTAGCAGTTGTTTATACAGCATAAATTCTTTAAAAAAAAAAAAAAAAAAAAAAAAAAAAAAAAAAAAAAAAAAAAGGACCCTATGACCTTTAGGCACCCCTTTTCCGATCTCGATTCATGAGGACATGTCTTTCATTTACACCGTCAAAATCCAGTTGTTTGT
>CM042179.1:38750804-38833304 GCA_023376005.1 Doryteuthis pealeii
CCAAGAGAGATTTATAATGAAACATATACTGCTAGAGTGTGTAAACTTTGATCTAGTGCAAACAAAATACTACCAAGCAAGTAATTTCAAAGAACTTTTCACAAAAATAAGACCATCCAGGATTTTCTATTTCCTAAAAGAAGTCGGATTCTACTCAAAAATATGACTAATTGAATAATAGTTAAAATCTATACATAAATACATTTGTCTTTTACCAAACTATCACTATGAATCCAAAACTTAGTCGGTATTAAATGACCCACCGAGGTTGATATGCCGTAAAAAAAACAACAAATCATCAGGTCAAATTGACAGCACAGATAACCATGACTACAACTGTTCCTATAAGTCATCACCCCAGAGATCCTCTGTGCAGCATCCATAATCCACACAGATAACCATGACTACATATACTGCTAGTGTGTAAACTTTGATCTAGTGCAAACAAAATACTACCAAGCAAGTAATTTGAGAGAACTTTTCACAAAAATAAGACCAACATGGATTTTACATTTCCTAAAAGAAGTCAGATTCTACTCAAAAATATGACTAATTGGACAATAGTTAAAATCTATACATTTATTTTCTACCAAAATATTGCTATGAATCCAAAAACTTAGTTGGCATTAAATGACCCACCAAGGTTGATATGCCACAAAACAAACCAATCCAATGTGCAGATATTTGTGTGCTATTTCAGGTTTTGTTATACGGGTGTGGGTAGTTCGGTATAGCTATAGGGGTGTGGGTAGTTCGGTATAGCTATACGGGTGTGGGTAGTTCGGTATAGCTACACGGGTGTGGGTAGTTCGGTATAGCTACACGGGTGTGGGTAGTTCGGTATAGCTACACAGGTGTGGGTATCTGTTCAAGTTGGTATTTCTGCTGATCTTAACATTTACTTCAGAAAATTTGGTTTGGTTTCTTTGTTTAATGGCATATCAACCTTAAAGGGTTATTTGATGCAAAAGTCATCCAGAGTTTCATACCTTTCCCAAGAGTATTAGTCTGAAAGTGAACACAATAGCACGAATGGAGTTTGAACTCACTACGATGTGACAGTCCAGCATGTTAGGCATTATGCCACGCCTGCAACACATTTTGGAAAGGGACTTAAAAAAAAAAAAAAAAAAAAAAAACATCTTGTATCAAAGAGTTAGCTAAACATTAAAGTTGTTTAAATCCCTTTCTATTGAAATTATATATACACACTGGTTATTTCCTATAAGTCTAACATAAACAAAGGGGAACCACTCGTGACTGATAAATTATTTGGTTATTTATTGATCTACTAGGAAAAAAGAAATTAGGGTTAGGGTTTAGGGTTAGTTTAATGGGAAAATAAATAATTCATCAGTCAAGAGTGGTTGCCCTTTGTTTATGTTAGACTTATAGGAAATAACCTACTCACTTAAATTAGGATCTTTTTTTTTTAAGTCAACATAAAATATACTTGAATTTTGATTACTGCAGGCTTGCTTCCTTGATATAAATTACCTTCCCCACAATAGAGGGATATAAGATATGAAATGTTGATTGATCAGTCATGCTTAGTTCCCACTAAATAAAGTCATTAATCATCTTAACAACAACAAACTTGAGCACCTTTTTGATTTCCATCTTTCTAACACACGTGGGCATGCCTACAAAGTCAGAAAACAGATTTTCTAGAAACATTTTTTCACGCTCAGAATTGCTGAAGCATGGAATAAGCTGCCTGCGTCCGTTGTGGGCTGCCGAAACACTGAATCTTTCAAAGCCTCCATACTTCCTGTAGTCCGCCAACACTATAACTGATTCATGTTCCTCACACTAATACATTATTCTATATACTAGACATAAGACTTTGATGAGTTGTGGTGCACCTGAGCACTGTATACATACATGTATATTATTACTGTATGCTATTCATGTTCCTCACACTAATACATTATTCTATATACTAGACATGAGACTTTGATGAGTTGTGGTGCACCTGAGCACTGTACACATACATGTATATTATTACTGTATGCTATTCATGTTCCTCACACTAATACATTATTCTATGTACTATACATGAGACTTTGATGAGTTGTGGTGCACCTGAGCACTGTACACATACATGTATATTATTACTGTATGCTATTCATGTTCCTCACACTAATACATTATTCTATGTACTAGACATGAGACTTTGATGAGTTGTGGTGCACCTGAGCACTGTACACATACATGTATATTATTACTGTACGCTATTCATGTTCCTGACACTAATACATTATTCTATATACTAGACATGAGACTTTGATGAGTTGTGGTGCACCTGAGCACTGTACACATACATGTATATTATTACTGTATGCTATTCATGTTCCTCACACTAATACATTATTCTATGTACTAGACATGAGACTTTGATGAGTTGTGGTGCACCTGAGCACTGTACACATACATGTATATTATTACTGTATGCTATTCATGTTCCTCACACTAATACATTATTCTATGTACTAGACATGAGACTTTGATGAGTTGTGGTGCACCTGAGCACTGTACACATACATGTATATTATTACTGTATGCTATTCATGTTCCTCACACTAATACATTATTCTATGTACTAGACATGAGACTTTGATGAGTTGTGGTGCACCTGAGCACTGTACACATACATGTATATTATTACTGTATGCTATTCATGTTCCTCACACTAATACATTATTCTATGTACTAGACATGAGACTTTGATGAGTTGTGGTGCACCTGAGCACTGTACACATACATGTATATTATTACTGTATGCTATTCATGTTCCTGACACTAATACATTATTCTATGTACTAGACATGAGACTTTGATGAGTTGTGGTGCACCTGAGCACTGTACACATACATGTATATTATTACTGTATGCTATTCATGTTCCTGACACTAATACATTATTCTATGTACTAGACATGAGACTTTGATGAGTTGTGGTGCACCTGAGCACTGTACACATACATGTATATTATTACTGTATGCTATTCATGTTCCTCACACTAATACATTATTCTATGTACTAGACATGAGACTTTGATGAGTTGTGGTGCACCTGAGCACTGTACACATACATGTATATTATTACTGTATGCTATTCATGTTCCTCACACTAATACATTATTCTATGTACTAGACATGAGACTTTGATGAGTTGTGTGCACCTGAGCACTGTACACATACATGTATATTATTACTGTATGCTATTCATGTTCCTCACACTAATACATTATTCTATGTACTAGACATGAGACTTTGATGAGTTGTGGTGCACCTGAGCACTGTACACATACATGTATATTATTACTGTATGCTATTCATGTTCCTCACACTAATACATTATTCTATGTACTAGACATGAGACTTTGATGAGTTGTGGTGCACCTGAGCACTGTACACATACATGTATATTATTACTGTATGCTATTCATGTTCCTCACACTAATACATTATTCTATGTACTAGACATGAGACTTTGATGAGTTGTGCTGCACCTGAGCACTGTACACATACATGTATATTATTACTGTATGCTATTCATGTTCCACACTAATACATTATTCTATGTACTAGACATGAGACTTTGATGAGTTGTGGTGCACCTGAGCACTGTACACATACATGTATATTATTACTGTATGCTATTCATGTTCCTCACACTAATACATTATTCTATGTACTAGACATGAGACTTTGATGAGTTGTGGTGCACCTGAGCACTGTACACATACATGTATATTATTACTGTATGCTATTCATGTTCCTCACACTAATACATTATTCTATGTACTAGACATGAGACTTTGATGAGTTGTGTGCACCTGAGCACTGTACACATACATGTATATTATTACTGTATGCTATTCATGTTCCTCACACTAATACATTATTCTATGTACTAGACATGAGACTTTGATGAGTTGCTGCACTACTGAGCACTGTACACATACATGTATATATTACTTGTATGCTATTCATGTTCTCACACTAATACATTATTCTATGTACTAGACATGAGACTTTGATGAGTTGTGCTGCACCTGAGCACTGTACACATACATGTATATTATTACTGTATGCTATTCATGTTCCTCACACTAATACATTATTCTATGTACTTGACATGAGACTTTGATGAGTTGTGGTGCACTTGAGCACTGTACACAATAAATTTCATTATCATTAAATCATTGAAGTTAAAAAGCAACAACAGGTACTGTAAGCAACCTGAGGCCTAAGCAAATGTTAGTAACCATCAGTTTGAGGCCATCTTCACCCTTTGACACTTAGTCTTGTTAAACATTGCCAAAATGCACTAAAGGAAGAAATTAGTGATGTTACACCAGTATCACTTATAGATTTCGGGTTTCACAACATCGTATCTGTTCTGTCGGTAGACCCGACATGTTATTAGACCACCTCCTTTCCAGATTTGCTCTGTGTATTTTACAAACATGTGAACAAGAACAAAAATTTCCAAGTCCTATGATTAGTGTTATGAATGCAGGATTACTCCTAACTTTTGTGTAATGGAAAATTCTTGTCCCAGAGTCAGAATCCCAGGACCTTCTGTGTTTTTGTGACAGCATTCACTCTGGGTCAGTTGAGCCAGTTCCATCTTACAAATTCACCAATGGTGAATTCATGAAAGGAGTAACAAGTGAATAGGAAATTCACAGGGGGTCCCCAAACCCTGATTTCATATCCCAATCAGAGGAAAGAGATGCCCTTGTTTGCTGCAGATTTTCCACAGACACAGTGATAAGTACACCAAAAGCCACCGATTCCTAATGATGGAGACACCCTTTGGATTTTCACCATAGCCCCTTTGACCCTAATACCACTGGGTGCCAGAACTGTCCACCTTCTGTGACCCTACTAGGAACAGAAGTTCCTGACGGCATGGATCTGACACGACCAAGTTTACATGGCCCAGCAACGATGAAGAGGGGTTGAACTTTAGATATAATGTGCTAGATGGCCATTGAGCAAAGAGCTTCCTCTGACCCTTTTACAGGTCTTGTTTTTCTTTCCGCAGGATGTCTAGCCACCCTCCTCACCAGACAAAATCTGTGGGGTTACCATTTTAGTCGCCGATGATCAGACTATGACACAGGTTAAATATTAGAATGCAACTGAGGTACAGAGACTATATCCTGATCCCGACCCAAAGATTGGGAAGCTATCATTTTTATATAAGTTTAGGATAACATGTTTATCTTGAGAGAAGAAATCCTTTTATTGATAAATCACATTATTTGATTTACAAAAAAAAAAAAAAAAAAAAAAAAGAAAAAAAAGTGTTATTAATCTCACACATCTATTGTTCCATTAAACAAATACACAAACACACACACACACACACACACACACACACACACACACACACACACACACACACAAACACTTTTTTTGAAGTTGTCAATGTCTTTATTGATGATGGTGATATTTGTTGGTGTGTAGGTTGTGTCGTCAGATAGTTGTGCTTCAATTTTTGGTTTGGTTTGTTTTGTTTTACGGCATATCAACCTCAGTGGGTCATTTAATGCTGATAAAGTTTTTGAAATAAATCAATTCTTAATGGAGAATACAATTTTTTTTATAAATACCTAACAGGTACTACCACTACAGGTCATTGTGGACCAGGGAGCAATGGTGATGAAGGGGTGCTCCACATTCCCCAAACCTCCAAAACTGGAACCTCACCATCAGATAGAGTTTAACGCCATTCCCAGGACATGTAGATCCTCGGCCACCACCTTCTAGCACCCATATGATAAAAAGGGGTTGGGGCTTGGGAAAATCATATAGGTGCTAGGGCTTGACGTGACCAGACGATTGATCGGAGGGGGGCCTCTCCGACTGCTCGTTTAGCTTAAGAAAGGGCCAAAGTGGAGTATTGCAAGTCATGAACTGCTCATCCACCTGGGTTCTATCCTTAAGCATCACGGGACGCCACCCACGGCCAACAGGTGGCCCCATTGCAGAGGTGCAGTCGATGCATTCTAACGCCCCACCGACAGGGCGGACTTTAATTTTTGTTATGTACTCTGATTTCAAAATGATGACCATGCCCCCCCCCCCGCCCGCTTTTGTACATAGCAAAAATTGAAGCACTAAAAACTATCTGACAACACAACCTACACACCAACAAATATCACCATCATCAATAAGGTCATATATATATATATATATATATATATATATATATATATATATATATATATATATATATGAGAGAGAGTTATTTGTGATTTTAATTATCATCAAAGTGTTTCACCTTAGAAGAAATTTGAATAATTAAAATCCTCAACAATATGAGAGATACTGTTTTATAATGTCATATGGTTAGACATTTGAATAACATCTTTTCAAATTAATATTTCTTTATGTTGAATCCAAGTAAAAATATTTTGAAATTTTTATTTCCTCATGAAAAATATTAATTGGAAAGAAATCCTAGAAATTTGTTTTTTTCACACCAAAACAAAAACAGTTATTGCTTCTGTTTATTATTTATGTGTAAGGGAAGAAAGAAAATTCAGACTTTATATTTTAAAAGTTCAACAAACCTAAGTTTCCACAATACACTAGAGATGACTGTAAAAGGTTTGCAGGATGTGAATATTCTCTTTAATATTCAACAACTTTATTAACCCTTAAAATGTTCTGTATTAGCCAATTAAGGTTTACATTATCACCCACTCATAATACAGCAGTAATGTTTAATAATTACTAAGCTGAACCTAGCACAAAGTCAGGATAACAATGTATCTATTTCTCTAAATATTTTAGATGAGGCTTGATAATTAGTATTTTTTGGATTATTCGGACTATTGTCCTCATCTTTATTGTTATCTACACTATTTCTCTAAATATTTTAGATGAGGCTTGATAATTAGTATTTTTTGGATTATTCGGACTATTGTCCTCATCTTTATTGTTATCTACACTATTTCTCTAAATATTTTAGATGAGGCTTGATAATTAGTATTTTTTGGATTATTCGGACTATTGTCATCATCTTTATTGTTATTTACACTATTTCTCTAAATTCTTTAGATGGGGCTTGATTATTTGGATTATTCGGACTATTATCCTCATCTTTATTGTTATCTACACTATTTCTCTGAATTTTTGAGATGAGGCTTGATAATTAGTATTATTTGGATTATTCAAACTATTGTCCTCATCTTTATTGTTATCTTGCAGCTAAAATATATAATGCCCTTCTTAATCGCATCCTTAGGAAAAACCAAAACGGATTCCGCAGAAATAGATCCACAACCTCTCAAATCCTGACTATGCGACAAATCATAGAAGGGGTTCGAGCAAAAAATCTAGAGGCAACGCTACTAAAGATACTAAAGCAATGGTACGCTCACCTGATGGCAACACAAATTTTTTTGACATTGCCGCTAGGGTCCTGCAGGGAGATACATTAGCACCATATATATTTATAATATGCCTAGACTATGTACTCCGGACATCACTAGATAACATAAAAGAAAAAGGTTTCACACTAAGAAAGGCAAGAAGCAGGCAATACCCCGCACAAACTGTCACAGATGTAGACTATGCTGATGACCTTGCACTTCTTGCAGATACACCGACACAGGCTGAGGCACTTCTACACAGCCTGGAGTAGGCAGCAAAGAACGTCGGCCTCTACGTGAACTCTGATAAAACTGAGTTCATGAGCTTCAAAAAGCAAGGAGACATCTCCACACTTGACGGTAAACCTCTTAAGTCAGTAGAAAAATTCACATACCTAGGTAGTAATATTTCATCCACAGAAAGCGATATTAACACTCGAATAGGAAAGGCATGGTCGGCCACCAACAAATTATCAGTTATATGGAAATCCGATCTCCCTGACAAGCTAAAGAGATGATTCTTCCAGGCTGTGGTTGTGTCTGTACTGCTGTATGGTTGTACTACCTGGACCCTAACGAAATGTCTTGAGAATAAGCTAGATGAGACCTGCACAAGAATGCTGCAAGTGGTCCTGAATAAGTCGTGGAAGCAGCACCCCACAAGGAAGCAACTGTATGGCCACTTGCCCCCCATCTCACAAACCATACGAGTAAGACGGACTAGGCATGCGGGACACTGCTGGAGAAGCAGGGATGAGCTCGTAAGCGACGTTCTACTGTGGAAGCCAGCACATGGGCACGCTAATGTGGGCCGCCCAGCCAGAACCTACATTGACCAACTATGTAAGGATGCTGGCTGCTGCGTGGAGGAGCTCCCAGAGTCGATGAATGATAAGGAAGGTTGGCGAGAGATTGTCATGGATATCCGTGTAAACAGCGTGTCATAATGATGATGATGACATTATTTCTCTGAATTTTTGAGATGATGCTTGATAATTAGTATTATTTGGATTATTCGGACTATTGTCCTCATCTTTATTGTTATCTACACTATTTTTCTGAATTTTTGAGATGAGGCTTGATAATCAGTATTATTTGTATTATTCGGACTATTGTCCTCATCTTTATTGTTATCTACACTATTTTTCTGAATTTTTGAGAGGAGGCTTGATAATTAGTATTATTTGGATCATTCAGACTATTGTCCTCATCTTTGTTATCTGTACAACGTTTCGGACGAAACGTTGTACAGATACCAATAAAGATGAGGACAATAGTCCGAATGATCCAAATAATACTAACAATGTATCTGATAAGAATCTACAAGATGTGATTATATTTTAGGTTTATTAAAGCCTTACATTTTTCTAATTCTAAAATAAGACATGAGTACAAGTGAGCAATTTAAAAAAAGAAATGTTGCATAAGACAGTGTCAATTTGGGGGGGGGGGGAATCCAGTTTGGTTTTGTTTGTGAAACAAGATTGTGCAAGTGTAGCACCCCCCCCCTATATTCACTAGAACCTTTTCAGAGAGCAACTGAAGGTGTAATGATTATTGTTGTGGTTGTTGTTGTTGTTTGCATTATACATGTGAACAAGAACAAAAACTTGTTTGCATTTTATTTAGTGCAAATACCCTTGGGAAAGATACGCATAGAATTATTCTACCTACAGCTATGGGTAAAGTCTAGTACAAAAACTGAATTAAAAAAAAACTGTTAAACTGCTTAGAAATTGATCCTGTGTCACATCCTGCTCGTGCGGAGGGGTTGGTAAATACATATATATTCACCAACCCTAACACTAAGTGATTGTTTTCTAAACTGAAAATTAAGATTTAAGGATGAAGAAGACATTAAATGAAATGCATTTGTGTATTTTTACACTGTATCAAAAAAGAATTTCAAGTGTTTCAACCAATACAAAACTTTGAATACCGCAGTGCTTTAAATAGCCCAGGGGACTTACTGTATTTCTAATATGATTCTCACAAATGTAGTATTCTAAGTCTTTTGTTATTTCTTTACTTATATATTTGCTCTGTGACTCTAACATTAAGAGCACACATTGAGCTCTCAAACTGCGACTTGTGTCATAAGGAAGATTTCTTCTCTGGACTTTTGGATTATATATATATATATATATATATATATATATATATATATATAGATAGATAGATAAAAGGTATGAAAATACACAATATACTGTTAAAATGAAAATATTTTATATCGTATTCATAGCTGATATTGAACAATATTTTGATTTATAAAAAAAAAAAAAAATTTGTTGCAGAAACCATGAACGGGTTAAAACTTGTCCTGTTTGAAAAAGAGAATTTGTCTATTGTTGAATTTGAAATATGTCTTCTTTTTTCAAAAACTGTTACACTAAGATACACACTATTGTCGCTGACCGAGAAACGCGTGGTGGATGTGTTTATGATGAAACTACTGCATAACTTTTTGGAACATCAATGTTTTCGTTTTGAATTCAAATTATTTTCACCTCCTCTCTCGATGAGTCCGGAGTAAAAACAAGCTCTGAAGATGATTTTTATAAAATCGAAATATTGTTCAATATTAGCTATGAATATGATATAAAATATTTTAATTTTAACAGCATATTGTGCGTTTTCATATCCTTTCTCTTTATATATATATATATATATATATATATATATATATATGGATATGGATATGGATGTTCATAGCCATTTGATTTAGTGCATCCTGGGACGCACATGTTTGCTTTGAATGACTCCCTGGGAGAGTTTATGGGTCCCAACTAAAGCCATCTAACTCCTACCTTGTAACCTATCCTGTGTAATTCCTTTCTAAGAAACTATTGAAATATATTTACAGTTAGCTTGAAATGGTGAGGGAAGAAAAAAGAAAAATACTGGTACATATGGATACGATTTTATGGCGTCCTTTTAGATTTTTGTGCGACACTTACCTATCAGCATCTCTGCAAGTGTTCTAGTATTGTGGCCTCATTCTATTGCTATCTATCACACTAATAATAGCATTCCCAGTTGATTTTTTTTATTTGAGGTTATTTTTATTTAATCACAGTTATATAGATCTCTGTAAATGGTGTTCAGAACTGTCTGAAATATGCAAATATCCCCAGTGGTTCAAAAGTTATGAGAATTTAAAGCCCCAAAATTGGGGGTACAAAAGGGGACATGATTTTGTTAAAAAAAATGTCAACTCTGTTCTTTCTGGTTCTGGTCTTAAATTTTCTGTATCTCCATGCTAGAACCCAATATTTGGGGAATAAAATATAGGGATATCAAGATTTTTTAAATCTTTTTTTTTAAAAAGTTTACCACAAGATTATTCAACATTTTCATACTGCATGTATACACATATATAATATTAATTTAAATATATAACATCACTTTGAATTTAAAAATACATTTTTAAATGCTTATGTTGAATTACATACAAGAAATAGATTTCCTATTTACATATGTTTTTACATGTGTGCTGTGTTTAATTTACATTTCTCATAATTTTAAGTTGTTTGGGTTTTTTTTCCAAAATTGAAACGGACAAAAAAAATAATTCAATTGTTAAAATAACTAAAATATTTCAAGTTTTATTAAGAAAGACAAAAAAAAAAAAAAAAAAAAAAGACATTTTATCATGAATTTTCCTATTTACAATTATCATTATTATGTGAGTTTTTCACACCAGCGTAAACTGATGGTCTTTCACTGGAGTCTGAGTGACAACAAGTCTCCTCAGATCTCCAGTACTCTCCTGAGTATTCTAGCCAATTGCTGCAATGCAGTTGTCTGGATAGTCTCAATTTTTCTTATTATTATTAAGTTTTTCACATCAGCGTCAGCGAATGGTATTTCACTGGAGACTGGGTGACAACAAGTCTCCTCAGGTCACCAGGATTCTTCTGAGTATTCTAGCCGATTGCAACAGTGCAGTAGTCTGGATGGTATTATTATTATTATTTGAAATAATTAATCAAAGATTAAAAAATATGTAAGCCTATGAAACAAAACTTTTCCATTATTTAGTATTCCTGATTAAGGAATTGGTTAAATCGAACTTAATGGATCTAAATTCCACCATCATATGTCACCCCATTGAGAGAAAAAAAAAATACCAAAAATCAGGGAATTAACTGAATTTAATGAAATTTTCAGTGTTGATATATTAATAAATAAATTTTTTTATTTAAAAAACTTTTACACTTTTTCAGGTCAGTTAACTTTGAACACGTACCTTTGAGGCATAACACAGATTCTCAAAGATATGTGATTTAAAGTTAACTGACCTGAAGTGTAGAAGCTTTTAAATAAAATAACTGGTGCATTATATCTTTTATTTATTAATATATCAACACTGAAAATTTCATTAAATTTAGTTAATTCCCTGATTTGGGGGGGGGGGTCTTTCGGCGGGGTGACATACGATGGTGGAATTTAGGTCCGTTAAGTTTGATTTAACCGAGGAATTTATATCAGCCTTTGAATTTTAATTACCTATTTTCAGTAATTAAAATTTTTTCTTCATATTACTGCAACATTTAGTAAATTGTTTTTTGGTATAAAAAAATAAATTAGTGATTTTTTTTCCTCTAATTTTCAAACTTTTGAGAATTATTTCAAATAATTATTAGATTGTGTTTATCTGTCGGTAACCGAAACTATGTCACTACTCAATTTACAATTCCCTCTGTAATTTACATCACATTCTCCATGATTATTATTTTTATTCAAACCTCAATTATTAATAAAATTGTTTTACATCCTTAATACTGTTAGCCATATCTACATATTAATAACATACAATTGTATTTATATATACAACAAAATAGCGGTTTGCAGTGTGAACGAGAAGGGTAATTTGCATATTGATATTAAAAATTTGATTTTAATAAATATGTGCTTCGTATTATTGATTTTTAATTGTTTTATCTTAATGAATATGAGCAAAAATCTCGGGGATAAATCTTTTTTTTTTTTTTTTTTAATCCATTAACAAGGAGAAATAACTTTAATTTTATTCTTTACTTTCTATTACATAGGATAGGTTACAAGGTAGGAGTTAGACGGCTTTAGTTGAGACCCATTAATTTTCCCCAGAGACTCATTCAAAGCAAATATGTGCGTTATTCTTTACTTCTTATTTTAACTAAATAGTTAAATTAGGAAAATTTAGCAATGAAAGTCGGGAGTGATGGAAAATAATGGAAGAGTTAGTTTCAAAGTTGTTCTATTTTTCAATTATACCCCACTCTGTTTGAAATAATTTTATCTACATTCTTATTTAGTTTAATTAGTCTTTCTAATATATTTCATTACATTAAAACATGAATACTTGTGCCCAGAGGGTGCATATTTTTGCTAGTAATATAAATAGAATATCATTCCATTTATATTTTTTGTAAATTAATACTTTTCTTTTAATTTCTATTGAAGATCTTTATAATTTGTCATTGAAGATCTTTATAATTTTCATTAAAGATTTAGTTTAATGTTAAACCAGCTATAACATCTTACAGGAAATATAATTGATACAGTTTGTTTTTTTAAATATTTACTCACAAACCATTCATTCAATAAATATGTGTACATATAACTTTTGCATATATTATATGCAAAATTTGGGTTATTTGATATAAGTCTAACATAAACAAAGGGGAACCACTCGTGACTGATAAACTATTTATCTATTTATAGATCTACTAGGAAAAAAGAAGACAGGGTTAGAGTTTGGAGTTAGGGTTAGTGTTTAAGGTTAGTTTAATTGGAAAATAAATAATTTATCCGTCAAGAGTGGTTCCCCTTTATGTTAGACTTATAGGAAATAACCAAAATTTGTATGTGCACCAGTTTATCACTCCTGATAATTTTTATATACTAAAATATTATAGTGCTTCATTGAGTTCAATGGAATAAGCATGGAGAGGGGAAAAAAACCCACGCTCTTTTGGCAAAGTCTTTGCCCCAATGTCAGAACCCACAGGAGCAAGCATGCCTTGTTTTTCTTTGTATCCTACCTAAACATTAGAATGCAACTGAGGGTACAGAGACTATATCCTGACCCCAACCCAAAGATTGGGAAGCTGTAATTTTTTTAAAATATAAGTTTAGGATAACATGTTTATCAATAAATCACATTTGATTTACAAAAAAAGGGTTATTAATTTCACATCATATATGTTCCAAAAATGAGATGAATTTATTTATAGACGCTTAAACGTTTCGGTTTCTTTAAACCTTCATCAGGATGTATTATGGGGTGAAGAAATTGATGGATGTTTTATAGATGACAGGAGATAAAAAAAAAATCTTTATAAAATTTTTTGGTTGTGTAACTGTATTTGTTCAGCATTATATTTTTTTTAAATTTAAGCGTTGATAAATAAATTCATCTTATTTCTGGAACACTTGTTTTTTCAAATTTCTTAATATTGTCGGATTTATTTCCATATATATATATATATATATATTTGTAAAGAAAAAAGCCTTAAATACCGGGGATATAGTGATTATGGTCCATTTCCACCCGTGGGTATCTGAGACCCACCGAGCTTCCTCAGATCACTTAATTCAAACTGGAAAATAATCAAATTCAGCTTACATTTATACATCTTTCTCCACCCTCAGGGACGGTATCATATTTCACTTCCTTTTAAACCTTTTGGGTTGGTGGTGCTTTGATGCTACGCCAATTCCTTCCTAGCAGTTTATTTCCTTATTGTGTTGGCACTTATGTTTATTTTCAACCGAGAGTCATCTATTTATCCTAATGTGTGGTAGTCCTTAGTCTTCACATATATATATATATATATATGATATATTGAAAAAACAAAGGATGTTTACAAATGCATGGGCTCATCAGGAGAGAATGTGCAAACCGTTTCGAGGCCTTTCTCTCTACGGTTTTATATAGCAACACCGGCCCTCCTCACTGATGATGTGAGGACCCAAATAATATCATGCATCGACCGCACGTGGGTCAGTCTTCAACAAAAATAAGACAGGAAGAAATGACTGTTAGCAAAAACAGAACACTGCTAGTCAAAAGTTGGAATTATTCAAAAGAAAAAATGCGCTGTCTGTATTAAAAATAAAATGAATTTAAAAAAAAATCAGAAGCATTATAGTAAATGAGACTCAAGAGTCTTATTTTTGTTGAAGACCAACCCATGTGCAGTCGATGCAGATATTACTTGGGTCCTCACATCATCAGATATATTTTTCAATATATCATATTTACACTGTCAGATTAAGTTCCAATTTTATTTTCACACACACACACACACATATATATATATATATATGAGAGAGAGTTATTTGTGATTTTAATTATCATCAAAGTGTTTCACCTTAGAAGAAATTTGAATAATCAAATAATTAAAATCCTCAACAACATGAGAGATACTGTTTTATAATGTCATATGGTTAGACATTTGAATAACATCTTTTCAAATTAATATTTCTTTATGTTGAATCCAAGTAAAAATATTTTGAAATTTTTATTTCCTCATTAAAAATATTAATTGGAAAGAAATCCTAGAAATTTGTTTTTTTCACACCAAACAAAAACAGTTATTGCTTCTGAAGTTTGTTTACGTAGAAAGAAAAAGAAAGAAGGAAAGAAAGTTGACATTTTAAAAATCCTATAAGCATTGAAGACAAATGAGATTCTAAGGCTTATTAACTTGCCCACGCCCCCCCCCAAAAAAAAAAGGTGTTTTTCTTTCTTCAAAAGAAAGGTAAAAGTATGGTTAGCAATGCAATCCGTTTTAAAGTAGGAATGATCAAAAGCGTAATAATCAGTGTTTCTTTTTATGTTAAATTCTCGGAAAAGTTTATCTCACATGTGACACTTTTTATATTGTTCTCATGCAGGCCTTAATAGAAATATATCGTACAATAAAATACTCAAATGCAAACTAGAATGTATGATTCAGATAAAATCTTTTTTTTTTTTTTTTTTTTTTTTTTTTTTTTAAATCTAATCAAAAATATCTATTCAGTATTTTTACATTAATTAACAAAATCCAGTCACTTGTAACGAGTGAAAGAGTATAATCCTACCAATGTCAATTTTAAACCCCTAAAAAAATTTTTTTTTAATAATGAACTTTTTTCTTTTATTAACCATTTTTAGAAGATTAAACAAAAAAAAAACAAACAAATAAATAAAATAAAAATTTAAAAAAAAAGAGAAAAAAAAGATGCCTAGAAGAACAATACCTTATTCTACCGTTTTTTTTTTTAACTTAAAAAATAAGGTAGGTACTGGCAAAATGAGCCTAAAATGCGTTTTTGACAAAATTACTTTACCCCTCCCCCCTACAGAAAATAATTTACCAAAAATCAGGGAATTATTGGATTTTAATTAAATTTTCAGTCTTTATTTATCAATGAATGATCTTTATAATGCATTATTCATTTTATTTTTTAAAAAACTCATTTTTTTCAGGTCACTTAATTTTGACATCCCCCCCCCCCTATGTTGGGAGCGTAACATTTTTGCGAGTTGGTCATTTTCTGTACTAATTACAGTATAAATAAAGAGATAAAAGACCGAAATATGAATAGAAACTAAAAGAAAAGAAAAAATTTACGGTGGCTTTTCTATGAGCAAATAAGTACCGAAAATCGAAAAATAAAATGTAAAAAAATAATAAATAATTAATTTTTTGGAGATTTCTTTTTTACTCATTTCGATAATTATTTAATTGGCTATTATCTTATAAAAGAAAAAAAAATTATACATCGATATTTTTTTCGGCTTAAAAAAGGGGGAGGGGTTACATTTTCTTCAAAACGTATACTTTTTTCGAAAAAAATAAGGTTAAGTAGATATTTATTTTTAGAATCTAAAAATATAACATTTTAAACTGAACGTCAGGCTTTTCATATTTTAAATGAATTTAATATATTAAATTTTCATAGCAAAAATACTAAATTAAAGTTTTGAAATAAAATAACTGATGCATTATAAAATTCATTAATTGATAAATCAATACCGAAAATTTCATTAAAATCGGATAATTACCTGATTTTTGGCAATTTTTTTTGCAATCGCGAATGTTACATTAAAATTGTAAACAAGCGCGCAAAACTATTGAAAAATAGACAGAATGGCGGATCGTGTCGAAAATGACCAAAAAAAATCGTTTTAAATCTTTTAAAAATAAACTGCATATGTAATGATATTTTTCTTTTTTTAATGGTCATTTATCGATTTAGAAGTTTGACCTTAAATAATAGATTTAATTATTTTTAATTCACTTTTAAAACTCGTAGCAGCCAATTTTTTTGCCAGTACCTAAAATAAGGCATCCACACGAACAAAATAGACAACCCGTTATAAAAAATGTAAACAAAATTTAATTCTCCGTGAAATTATCTTTAAAACACGTAACAATCATTAATCTGTACATTTATTAAGGGAGTCAAAAGTAACAAAATATAGTAGCGGGACACATGACAATTTTGAAAATTAAATTTTGAGGGAAAATACCTTAAAAACGTAACCACATTTTTGATTGCTTTAAATGCCGAATATTTTATTAAAAATATATAAATAAAACGGTGCTTTTAGCAGGTGCATGTTTTTGTACACAGCCATTTATATAAGCTGATAAAAAAAATCTAAATTTGCATTTAACAATCCAGACAGGACTGATAATTAATGTTTAGATAGTATTTCTTGATCAGCTCTGTAAACCTACTAGTCTGTTTTCTTTTTTTAGGTTAATATGCCCCCCCCCCCCATTAGTAGCTCCCTTAAAAGAGAATCTTCATTTTAGCTTTTGTAAATATCAGAATTAAATTTCGCAAATTGGTCAAAGATATTGTGAGAGGTAAAAAAATAAATGAATAAATAAAATAAAAAAAATATCCAGCATAGTCGATTATTTTTGTTTCTTTTCTTATTAGCATAAATAATTTAGGGAATACATATGAAAATTTCATGTAGAAAGTAAGTGGTTCAACTATGTGTACAAAGATGTCTAGACAAAATACAACTTACTAGACAGTACGAACCTTAAATTAAAAAAAAAAAAAAAAAAAAGGACTACAAAGACCTTAACGAATAAACTGACACCTATATTGATAAAGTATAAATCTTATTAAAAACGGTTTAATAATAGGAAATTAATTTCCTATTCAATTCGATTTCTTGTGGGGACCTGTTTGAAATGCGGCTTCTCGGCCTTTTTAGCTATGGTCAAAGTATATTACATGTTTTCTGTTTAATATAGAGGATTTCAGCAAATCACCGAAATATCTTTCAGTGACAAGCTAATAAAATACAATAAAAACTATTATTTGCCAAAAGAAAGAAGAAAGAACTAAGACGTTGAATTTAGAATAGGAGGGCCCCGACAAGATCTGATTGTATTAATTTAAAATGTACTCTTTTTTTAAATTGACAAATGAAGTTTTTGGGATTATTTTTGCTTAATAACATTTTTTAAAGGATAAAATCCTGTCTAAAAAAATACCATTTAAGGTAAACTGACTTTTTGGGGGGTGGGTAACTCAGAATATTAAAAAATGTACCATCATTAGACAAATTCGGTCTTCTATAGAATAACCAACTTGTAGATTCAATTCAATCTTCACAAATGCAAATACAATGTTACGATTAAATAATCAACAGTATATTCATTTGTTGCAATTGGTCAGTTTTAAATGGTCTTGTTATTTTTTAAAATTATACTAAATTTGACTTCTTTTTTGCAATTATTTAAAAATGCAAGCCACTCGTTTAAAAACAATTTGCGAGGAAAAATACATTTAATCTTTAAAATAATTTTTTTTTTTAATGTTTGGTAGATAGATGACTGGATATACATCTAGTTTAATTCCCAATCCCAAATCTGTTAAATTTGCAACGATAGTTACATGTTAAACGAATCAAAACTAAAAAGACAGAACCTTATGCAAGAAAAAAAAATCTACAGTTAATTTAATTAGTTAACTTTTTATACCAAAAATGAACAGAGATTCTAGTTGTATAAAAAAGCAAAGTTAAAAACACACACAAAACAATTGATATTTAAGTATAACATTTATCGTCTAATATATTTTAAAATATACATAAATTTAAAAAATTAATTTCTGCCCATATGTAAGATGGAGTTGATTAAAGAAAGAAAGAAGCAAATAGATATTTACCGAAATGTGGTTTGGTAAATAACCCCTAAAACTTTACCTATATTTCCATTGAATAGTCGAAACAAGATATTTCAATGAAACATGATTTAGAATTTACCATAAATATCTAATACTAAATGAACTAAGCACATCACTTTTCATAGAAGTTAAAGTCGAACTAGAGTCAAAATCATTTTTGCTCTTCAATGTAAATAAGATTTTATAAGCATGTCTGAATTAATATCTTCGTAGAGAATGATTTTCAGTTTTAAAAGTTATATGACAAAGATAAATAATACTAAAACTACAATGACAATGTGGTGGTTGCCTACAAGGTGGTTGTCAGAATATAATCTGTCATTATCTAATTCAAATTGTATCAATAACTTTACATGCTAACATCTTTTTTTTTTTTTTTTTTTGCATTGAAGATTTAATTTCTTTTAGAAATGCATTTACTTTCATGATGACTAGAACAGTATGTTAATAAATTTGGATTATTATTAGAATCTTTGAAAGTAAATACACGCCTAAACTACCTACTTTAGTGAAGATGTATTATTGGTTTTTTACGTACAATAATAACATACTACCAACAAAAAAATATCTCGTATACATAAGCGAAGATTAAAAAAAAAACAAAAAAAAAAAAACTTTCAAATTGTGTCATAAAAAAGGGGAAATCAAATAAACATTTGAAAAGAGCAACAAGATATTGAAGATATTAAATGTAACCTACGCCTAAAAAGTTGAACATTTTTTTAGACGACAGATGGGCTTTACCGTTTTTCTAGAGGTTAGGGTAGGTTCTCTGGTGATAATTATATTATTATAAGTCTTACCACCACATTAATAATAAATAAATAGATAAATTAAATACAGAGAAAGTCTTTAATAAAATTAAAACTTTGAATAAAGTGAGACATTTTTTAAATGAGTCAGGTTTCACTTAAAAATAGACAATTTTTTTTTTACAGTTATTTAAGATGAGAACAAGTAGGAAGTTCTTTGGACTTCTCTCCCCCTACCTTCTGTCTAATATCCTAATCAATTAAAAAGAAAACATTACACACTGTACAGAAGTATATATATATATATATATATATATATATTATATAGTGATTATAATATCCCCACATGATGGCTTTTATATCGTAAGGTCATATGCAATTTAAAGAAATTCCCCACTGTCACAGAACACAGATGATTTTATACACACAAAAGATAAAGAAACGTGTAGTGGTGGAGACAAAAAACACAAATAATGCAGTATATTAATAATTAATTTTATATTATAATTATTTATATGATTATGTTATTAAAGAATTTTAAAAAAAAAAGTCTTTTAAATAATAATAAAAAAAAATCACAACCACGCATGACTTTAAAGCAAAATTTGAGAGAGAGAGAGAGAGAGAGAAAAAAAGAGATAAAACTAGTATTTTTTGTGTTTTAAAATAATGCATACAACTAAATTCACGATACCTTCTAAAAATACAAATATAAGACTTAACAAAAACGGTTGTATTTTAAGTATTCAATAAAGAAATATATAGTGACAGTATGGATAGAATTAATGATTTATCAAAAGATGATCATAATGATATTAATTTGACATTTGACGAAATATGTAAATTTGACATTAGAAATAATATATCTTTCTTTCAGTAAAATAATGGTACTACTTACCTAGTGTTCGATATATAATACCTAAAACTAAATTTGTAGTTATTTTAAAAGGTGTTTTGTGAGAAGAAAAAAAAGAAGAAGAAAAGACCAATCCGAAAGATATGCAGAAAAGTGAAAACATTTTTCTGAATGTAAGAGGGAAAAATAAAACTTGTGTGTTAAGTTAGTTTGTTTTTAAAAGATAAAACCAGAAAAGAAAGAAAGAAAAAGAAAAGAGAAACATCTTTTTTTCCTTTTTAAAAAAGAAGAAGAGGAAAGCAAGCGGGAATGACAAAATATATAATAATTATTGCTTAGTGCAAGGTGAGAAAAATAACTTACAATAATTGATGTATGCAGCAATTAAAATAAGATAAATATTTGGTTTCAACTTTACAGGAATAAGATTTAAATAAAAAATTGCAAAGGTTCAGTAAATGCCAAATTAATCAACTCAAACATTTATAATAATAATAAAAAAAATGCATATACAAAATTGGTTATATTAAAAGTCATGGCTTTAACATATATATATGATGGCATTAAAAGTAATAAAAAAAATTTAAAAAAAGGTGGTTGTGACTGTTTCATAGATCATTAAAACGTAATTCATAAATATGCATACCAATTTCAAGACTGCATTCACTCCAGATTGAACACAACATCCCTGAGTTCAAAACATAAATCAGCCCTTAAAAAAAAAAAAAAAAAAAAAAAAAGGGAAAGGAAAGAAAAAAAAAAAAGGCGACCACTGTTTCCTCAAAAAATAATAAATTAAAAAAAAAAAAATATAAAAAGCTTTTCAAGTGCTACAAAATCTATCAACTTTTTAAAATTATTTGCAATTATTTATATTAAAAAAAAAAAAAATGAAAAATGAAAGGGAAAACAAAACAGAAACAGGTCGCGCCAATATATTTGATTTTCTTTCCTTTATTTTTTTTTTTTTTTATTTTTTTTTTTGTTGTTGTTTTCTTCTCTTTTATAATATAACATTTACTTACCTCTGAAATTTTAGGCATACAACAGGAGTAAATCCACCATAGGTAGTAGTGTGTTACTATTAGTATCACTACTACTACCTATGATAAACCCTAGCAAACACAAGAGAGCAGTTATAATAATACTAAGTAAAGATGTGAAAATTTAAAAAAATAGACTTAAATAATTATTAATGGTCAAAAAAGGAACAGGACAAATATGCTCTCTTCCATTCACCGCACATTTCAATATTAAAGGTATTGTAGTAATAATAATAAGTCACCATAGTAATAGTAGTAGTAGCAGTAAATAATAATAGTAATCGACTGTGCGTGGTTTCAGTAAGTACGATACATGTGTACTTGTATGTATGTGAACATTAGTTATAGTATATGTGAGTGAGTATGACGATCTTCCTGATTTTTTTTAGTGTGGGAGGAAGGGAGGATCTTCATCATTTCAGAAAAGAGACGATGCTGGATGGCTGTATTCAATTGTATGCATGCATGCATGTGTGTGTGTGTGTGTGTGTAATGATTAATATGACTTAACAACTCGATGCATAAACATACATATATTTTTAATCTATCATTATTATTATTGATATTATTATTATTATTATTATTTATATTAAATCTTTGAGTATGTTTATGTGTGCGTGTGTGTTGAGGTTTTTGTTAGAACCGGAAGTAACGCCTGACTATCCCGCACACACAACGCAAGGTCGTATAAATATAGCAATAAAATTGCTTTATTTTTCTCTTTATGAAATTAAAAAAATTTTTTTTTGTTTTTTTAATCTAAAGTCTTCTAATATTTATGTATGTAATATTTAGAAAATATCTATTTTATATAGGTAATCTAATTGAATAAAATATTCACTGGTAATGTTTGTTTCCAATAAGGAAAGCATTTTTTCTTCTTCAATAGACGTGAATTTGTGCAATGTGTTCTATAAGGACTGCGAATAATATTATAATAAAAAATGTAATTCAAATGTGTTCGAAATTTTTTAATCAGAATTTATCTGTTTTATCTTTCAATTCACATGAAATAATTACAGCAATTAGGTAAAGATAAACTGTTAAAAACACTGCTTGCATTCAAGTTTTAAAAAGACATCTGGATTAGTTTTCTTATTATTTTAAATTTCACTGTTTAAAAAGGTTATAAAGTCTGTTTGTCTGTCTGTCTGCCTGTCTCTCCATATATATATATATATATATATATATATATATATATATATATATTATAAAATGGGTACAAGAGATAACCTACTCGAGTATCACCATAAGGATCTTCAGGGTTAAATCCACTGAATTAATCGAAGTACTGATTAATTGCAGTTGATCACACGTGTGTGTTCATTGTATTAGAAGGATCGTTACTAAGGAACGCTTCTTAGTAACGATTTCTCTAATACAATGAACACACACGTGTGATCGACTGCAATTAATCAGTACCTTGATTAATTCAGTGGATTTAACCCTGAAGATCCTTATGGTGAAACTCGTGTAGGTTATCTCTTGTACCTATATTATAATAAATTTGCTCTACTTCGTATTGAGCACTTTGTATTTGTTACATCACTGGCTTACCCCCTGAATTTTGCGCCTCCCAACCATCGTGCACATATTCACTGGTAACTCACTTTTTATCTTTATAAATACATATATATATATATATAAATACATATATATATATATATATATATATATATATATATTTAGAGAGAGAAAGATAGATACATAGATAGTCTTAACTTCCTTAAATAGTGAAATTAGAAATAATTCAAATATATATATTGATAGCATAGTTTGGTATATTCATAAAGAGAATTCTATCCTTAAGCATCACGGGTCGCCACCCATGGTCAACAGGTGACCCCATTGGGTCGGTGCATTCTAACGCCCCACCGACAGGGCGGGTTGAATGAGAGGAATAAACATTATATAAATTCTACCTTAATTTTTATTGACAGGATTACAATGGTACTTTGACTTATGGGTTGAAACTCATTTTCCAACTTTACTCCTAGAGGTCATAGCCCAACATATCATACCATTTTGGAATCAGGACAACTCCATAAGCAAATTTTTAAAAATTCTGGGTAATCTGAACATTAGCTATATAAACGAGAGTACCCTCCCCTTATTTGTTTCACTCTGAGGGAGCCATATGTTTTGGTCGGCCATTTTCATTTCACCATAAATATACACTGAAAATACGCGAAAATATCATAGAATGTGTGCTTGATTGTGCTTGCACATTATTTGAAATGAAATTAATTATTATTAAGAGCACATATGGCTTTCTCAAAGTAAAACAAACAAGGGGAGGTTACTCTCATTTATGTAGCTAATGTTCAAATTACCAAATTCTGATCCGAATTCAGACCTGCTATCCTGAAATTTTTTTATTTCCCAAGTTTTAATTACTGCAATTGTTTTTGGTGATTTTTTTTGTGTGATGCAAAATACATCAGATGTGTTTCTGATATATTTTTGAGCTAGAATTGCAATATAATTATTTATGGAAAAGTTTTCTAAGGGAAGACTTCTAATAAAATTATGTATACAAGTACAAAATAAAAAACGCCCTCTAAAATGGCCTTTTCATTTAAAGTTACCTGTTATTTCCCTTAAATCAAAGACTTCTAAATATGTTTAATATTACATTTAAACAAAGTCCACATCCCCATTCCTATAAAGATTTATCAATAAATGGCCTTTTCATTTAAAGTTACCTGTTATTTCCCTTAAATCAAAGGCTTCTAAATATGTTTAATCTTACATTTAAACAAAGTCCACATCCCCATTCCTATAAGGATTTATCAATAAATGGCTAAAAATAGCCTTTTCATTTAAAGTTAACTGTTATTTCCCTTAAATCAAAGACTTCTAAATATGTTTAATATTACATTTAAACAAAGTCCACATCCCCATTCCTATAAGGATTTATCAATAAATGGCTAAAAATGCCTTTTCATTTAAAGTTACCTGTTATTTCCCTTAAATCAAAGACTTCTAAATATGTTTAATATTACATTTAAACAAAGTCCACATCCCCATTCCTATAAGGATTTATCAATAAATGGCTAAAAATGGCCTTTTCATTTAAAGTTACCTGTTATTTCCCTTAAATCAAAGGCTTCTAAATATGTTTAATATTACATTTAAACAAAGTCCACATCCCCATTCCTATAAGGATTTATCAATAAATGGCTAAAAATGCCTTTTCATTTAAAGTTACCTGTTATTTCCCTTAAATCAAAGACTTCTAAATATGTTTAATATTACATTTAAACAAAGGCCACATCCCCATTCCTATAAGGATTTATCAAGAAATGGCTAAAAAATGGCCTTTTCATTTAAAGTTACCTGTTATTTCCCTTAAATCAAAGACTTCTAAATATGTTTAATATTACATTTAAACAAAGTCCACATCCCCATTCCTATAAGGATTTATCAATAAATGGCTAAAAATGGCCTTTTCATTTAAAGTTACCTGTTATTTCCCTTAAATCAAAGACTTCTAAATATGTTTAATATTACATTTAAACAAAGTCCACATCCCCATTCCTATAAGGATTTAATAAATGGCTAAAAATGGCCTTTCATTTAAAGTTACCTGTTATTTCCCTTAAATCAAAGACTTCTAAATATGTTTAATATTACATTTAAACAAAGTCCACATCCCCATTCCTATAAGGATTTCAATAAATGGCTAAAAATGGCCTTTTCATTTAAAGTTACCTGTTATTTCCCTTAAATCAAAGACTTCTAAATATGTTTAATATTACATTTAAACAAAGTCCACATCCCCATTCCTATAAGGATTTATCAAAAATGGCTAAAATGGCCTTTTCATTTAAAGTTACCTGTTATTTCCCTTAAATCAAAGACTTCTAAATATGTTTAATATTACATTTAAACAAAGTCCACATCCCCATTCCTATAAGGATTTATCAATAAATGGCCTTTTCATTTAAAGTTACCTGTTATTTCCCTTAAATCAAAGACTTCTAAATATGTTTAATATTACATTTAAACAAAGTCCACATCCCCATTCCTATAAGGATTTATCAATAAATGGCTAAAAATGCCTTTTCATTTAAAGTTACCTGTTATTTCCCTTAAATCAAAGACTTCTAAATATGTTTAATATTACATTTAAACAAAGTCCACATCCCCATTCCTATAAGGATTTATCAATAAATGGCTAAAAAATGGCCTTTTCATTTAAAGTTACCTGTTATTTCCCTTAAATCAAAGACTTCTAAATATGTTTAATATTACATTTAAACAAAGTCCACATCCCCATTCCTATAAGGATTTATCAATAAATGGCTAAAAATGGCCTTTTCATTTAAAGTTACCTGTTATTTCCCTTAAATCAAAGACTTCTAAATATGTTTAATATTACATTTAAACAAAGTCCACATCCCCATTCCTATAAGGATTTATCAATAAATGGCTAAAAATGGCCTTTTCATTTAAAGTTACCTGTTATTTCCCTTAAATCAAAGACTTCTAAATATGTTTAATATTACATTTAAACAAAGTCCACATCCCCATTCCTATAAGGATTTATCAAAAATGGCTAAAAATGGCCTTTTCATTTAAAGTTACCTGTTATTTCCCTTAAATCAAAGACTTCTAAATATGTTTAATATTACATTTAAACAAAGTCCACATCCCCATTCCTATAAGGATTTATCAATAAATGGCTAAAAATGGCCTTTTCATTTAAAGTTACCTGTTATTTCCCTTAAATCAAAGACTTCTAAATATGTTTAATATTACATTTAAACAAAGTCCACATCCCCATTCCTATAAGGATTTATCAATAAATGGCTAAAAATGGCCTTTTCATTTAAAGTTACCTGTTATTTCCCTTAAATCAAAGACTTCTAAATATGTTTAATATTACATTTAAACAAAGTCCACATCCCCATTCCTATAAGGATTTATCAATAAATGGCTAAAAATGGCCTTTTCATTTAAAGTTACCTGTTATTTCCCTTAAATCAAAGACTTCTAAATATGTTTAATATTACATTTAAACAAAGTCCACATCCCCATTCCTATAAGGATTTATCAATGGCTAAAAATGGCCTTTTCATTTAAAGTTACCTGTTATTTCCCTTAAATCAAAGACTTCTAAATATGTTTAATATTACATTTAAACAAAGTCCACATCCCCATTCCTATAAGGATTTATCAATAAATGGCTAAAAATGCCTTTTCATTTAAAGTTACCTGTTATTTCCCTTAAATCAAAGACTTCTAAATATGTTTAATATTACATTTAAACAAAGTCCACATCCCCATTCCTATAAGGATTTATCAAAAATGGCTAAAAATGGCCTTTTCATTTAAAGTTACCTGTTATTTCCCTTAAATCAAAGACTTCTAAATATGTTTAATATTACATTTAAACAAAGTCCACATCCCCATTCCTATAAGGATTTATCAATAAATGGCTAAAAATGGCCTTTTCATTTAAAGTTACCTGTTATTTCCCTTAAATCAAAGACTTCTAAATATGTTTAATATTACATTTAAACAAAGTCCACATCCCCATTCCTATAAGGATTTATCAATAAATGGCTAAAAATGGCCTTTTCATTTAAAGTTACCTGTTATTTCCCTTAAATCAAAGACTTCTAAATATGTTTAATATTACATTTAAACAAAGTCCACATCCCCATTCCTATAAGGATTTATCAATAAATGGCTAAAAATGGCCTTTTCATTTAAAGTTACCTGTTATTTCCCTTAAATCAAAGACTTCTAAATATGTTTAATATTACATTTAAACAAAGTCCACATCCCCATTCCTATAAGGATTTATCAATAAATGGCTAAAAATGCCTTTTCATTTAAAGTTACCTGTTATTTCCTTAAATCAAAGACTTCTAAATATGTTTAATATTACATTTAAACAAAGTCCACATCCCCATTCCTATAAGGATTTATCAATGGCTAAAAATGGCCTTTTCATTTAAAGTTACCTGTTATTTCCCTTAAATCAAAGGCTTCTAAATATGTTTAATCTTACATTTAAACAAAGTCCACATCCCCATTCCTATAAGGATTTATCAATAAATGGCTAAAAATAGCCTTTTCATTTAAAGTTACCTGTTATTTCCCTTAAGTTCCCTTAAATCAAAGGACTTCTAAATATGTTTAATATACATTTAAACAAAGTTCACATCCCCATTCCTATAAGAGTGTTATCATGAAAAAAATGGCCTTTTCATTTAAAGTTACCTG
Source organism: Doryteuthis pealeii (assembly GCA_023376005.1). Taxonomy (NCBI): domain Eukaryota; kingdom Metazoa; phylum Mollusca; class Cephalopoda; order Myopsida; family Loliginidae; genus Doryteuthis; species Doryteuthis pealeii. The sequence continues at coordinate 38,778,282 of CM042179.1, forward strand.
TTATTTCCCTTAAATATAAGACTTCTAAATATGTTTAATTACATTTAAACAAAGTCACATCCCCATTCCTATAAGGATTATCAATAAATGGCTAAAAATGCCTTTTCATTTAAAGTTACCTGTTATTTCCCTTAAATCAAAGACTTCTAAATATGTTTAATTACATTAAACAAAGTCCACATCCCATTCCTATAAGGATTTATCAATAAATGGCTAAAATAGCCTTTTCATTTAAAGTTACCTGTATATTCCCTAAATCAAAGACTATCTAAATATGTTTAATATTACATTTAAACAAAGCCCACATCCCCATTCCTATAAGGATTTATCAATAAATGGCTAAAAAATTGCTTTCATTTAAAGTTACCTGTTATTTCCCTTAATAAAGACTTCTAAATATGTTTATATTACATTTAAACAAAGTCCACATCCCCATTCCTATAAGGATTTATCAATAAATGGCCTAAAAATAGGCCTTCTTCATTTTAAGATTACCTGATTATTCCCTTAAATCAAAGACTTCTAAAATGTTTAAATTACATTTAAACAAAGTCCACATCCCCATTCCTATAAGGAATTTATCATATAAATGGCCTAAAAATGGCCTTTTCAGTTTAAAGTTAACCTGTTATTTCTTAAATCAAAGCTTCTAAATATGTTTAATCTTACATTTAAACAAAGTCCACATCCCCATTCCTATAAGGATTTATCAATAAATGGCTAAATAGCCTTTTCATTTAAAGTTACCTGTTATTTCCCTTAAATCAAGAGACTTCTAAATATGTTTAATATTGACAATTTAAACAAAGTCACATCCCCATTCCTATAAGGATTTGTCAAAAAATGGCTTTTCATTTAAAGTTACTGTTATTCCTTAAATCAAAGGACGTCTAAATATGTTTAATACTTACATTTAAACAAAGTCCACATCCCCATTCCTATAAGATTTATCAATAAATGGCTAAAAATAGCCTTTTCATTTAAAGTTACCTGTTATTGTCCCTTAAAATCAAAGACTTCTAAATATGTTTAATATTACATAAACAAAGTCCACATCGCCATCCTATAAGGATTTATCAAGTAAATGCTAAAAATAGCCTTTTCATTTAAAGTACCTGTTATTTCCCTCCCTAAAATCAAAGACTTTCTAAATATGTTTAATATTACATTTAAACAAGAGTCCACATCCCCATTCTATAAGGATTTATCATAAATGGCTAAAAATAGCCTTTTCATTTAAGTTACCTGTTATTTCCCTTAAATCAAAGACTTCTAAATATGTTTAATTTACATTTAAACAAAGTCCACATCCCCATCCTATAAGGATTTATCAATAAATGGCTAAAAATGGCCTTTTCATTTAAAAGTTACCTGTTATCTTCCCTAAATCAAAGACTTCTTAAATATGTTTAATATTACATTTAAACAAAGTCCACATCCCCATTCCTATAAGGATTTATCACATAAATGGCCTAAAAATAGCCTTTTCATTAAAGTTACCTGTTATTTCCTTAATCACAAAGACTTCTAAATATGTTTAATTAACATTTAAACAAAGCCACATCCCCTTCCTATAAGGATTTATCAGAAATGGCCTAAAAATGGCCTTTTCATTTAAAGTTACCTGTTATTTCCCTTAAATCACAGAAGATTCTAAATATGTTTAATATTACATTTAAACAAAGTCCACATCCCCATTCCTATAAGGATTTATCAATAAAATGGCTAAAAATAGCCTTTTCATTTAAAGTTACCTGTTATTTCCCTTAAATCAAAGACTTCTAAATAGGTTTAATATTACCAAAGAAGCCTATCATTTGGGTTGTATTTAAGAAACGAGTGCTTCTGGTCGAAGTGGAATGAAGCAGTATAGGACGATTAAGAAGTTCAGGCAAATTTTACATTAATGAAACAATTATGATCTTTTTTGTTTATTGAATCTATGATGTTCATTTTACGGTTGTTAATATTTTGTTTCTTTTAAATTTTATACAGCGATTGTTATGAGTGGCAATGCCCAATCAAGGCAGCTTTGACACAACTTGAAAAAATATTTTAAACACTCCAAATGAAGCGTGTCACTTCAAGATGTGGTTAAGGACAAGTTACCCAATGCGGAAAAACAAGATTTACTCCTCGTGTGCCCCATCAGTTACTATGTTGAGGCAACAACAATATCTGAAGGGGATTCTTCCTGGTCAGTTCACAAGGTAATGGAAAGCCGTTAGTAAGGCGATATATAATCACCTCTTGGATAAGGCATTCAGCGTCCTTTTTATAAAGAATTGTTACAACCCATTGATAATCCCCCCATATTTGCTTATATTGTACTAGAAAGCACCNAATTATCGGGGTAATTACAATACCCTTATCTGCCACAGTGGCTAATATAGTCACTGTGTGCCAGAATGATGACCCAATAGAATCGTCCATAGGAGGCGTTGTCTATGACCGCGGTTTTAAGAGTTATATCCACTGTAATGTCGTCAACCGACGGGTATATCACTCCTACCGATCCGTTGGAATCCTTGGAGCCGACAATATCTATACCCCACTCAGTAGATGGGTCTCGTGCAGTTGGGGAAAGCGGTAAGCTGTGTATCCATCCACGCTCCAGAATAATTTCTACTTGGCAGTACAACGAGGCCTGGTTAACTGGGGATTTGCAAAATCGCACCGTACGTCTGGGAGAGCTGTTCTTTTCGGTCGACACCATCCTTGAGCACCAAGTAGTTGGTGTGCGACTGGTACCGTCTATTATGCCCAGGCGCAACGTCTCTGTCAGTCTTGTTTGTACCCTCTTCTTCAATTGGTGAGGACGGGCATCAGTGTATGGATGGCTGTCGGGTTACGCCGGCGGGGCGAAGGTAATGTCTAATGTTTTACCTGTCATAGTTTGTAACAGCTGTTGGGCCATGTATTGAATGACTTGACTTGAAATTGTTCCTTATCCACTGCTCTAGTTGGTGCCTGTTGGTGTCTGTTGGTTGGAATGGGATGGTATCCGGTCTTGGTGGAACTGGTGTTCTACACGGACAACCGCACGGAGCTCTTTTAATTGCATCCATTGAGGAGTTATCTGCGATACCGAAGTTAGAAAAAATGGGGGATACAACCAATTTCAGATCCTTCAAAGCCGCTTGCGATAGATAGAAGCCAGAGGTGTTGTCTGTCACATAGACAGCTTGTCGCGTCTCCTGCGACCAATTCTTATGCGCAAAAATAAGACGCCTTTTACATGTATCTGATTGTCTGTTATGCCACGTATTCGGTGGTTGTTAGCACGAGGTACCCGTCTGGGAACCCAAGTAGTGTTTGATCTCTGGTCACTCGAGCAAGTTTGAGCTCCAGTGTCTGCAAAGGCTTATTGGGTCCGTCTGTACCCGTCCGAATGTGGCATGGGCGCTAGGCATCATTGCTATATCCACTTTCACCGAAGGGGGTGGCTCGGAGGGGCTTTTATGAAATCATTCCCCATTCCACACCAGGTGAGACACAGCAGTTGATTGCATCCTATTATGTTTGTAGGTTGTATACGTGGAGTATCTATCTGGAGAATTGTTGGTGAACATGACTGACTCCTCACTTCTTGACGCTCTGCTCGTATCTTCCGTCTTGGATGCCACGAGCTTCCGGCAAACCTTCTTCAAGTGTCCCCTTAATCCACAATTATAGCATACCAGCTTACCCGCTGGGCAGTCCTTTGGTCCACTGGGATGTGAAGTATTTCCACATCCCCTGCAAGGTGATGCATATCGTGGGGTTGAAGATGTCTTGGTTTCCTTTAACCGCTGTTTGTGGTCTGACTTTTGCACATTGGAGAGTGCAAGGGGGTGTATACTGTTATGGAGGTGAGGGGTCAATTTGTCAGTGGTCTCCAGGCAAACTAACCTATTAAACTTCTGCTCTAGAGTGCCGAGGGTAGCAGCCTCCGTCAATATTTTACTCTGATGTTCCGTATTCGCAAGGCCCGCTACCATTTGCCCAGCCACCATATCACCGGAATAGTCTAACTGTCGCCCAGAGTTCACTTCGTTCGGGTAGGTAACTCTAAATTCACAAAATACATGCATATATATATATATATATATATATATATATATATATGTGTGTGTGTGTGTGTGTATACATACATGCATACATATATATATACATACATGCATACATATATATATATATATATATATATATACATGCATACATATATATATATATATATACATGATACAATATATATACATACATGCATACACATACAACATATTATATATAATACATGCATACACATATACATACATATATATATATATATACATGCATACACATACATACATGCATATATATATACATACATGCATACACATACATACATACATATATATATATACATACATGCATACATACATACATACATTACATACATGCATACACATACATACATACATATATATATACATACATGCATACACATACATACCTATATATATACATACATGCATACACATACATACATACATACATGCATACACATACATACATACAAGGAAATGTGTGATTGACTCACCCTCTTTCTGCTTCATAGAATAAAAATTTTGTCTGTACACTTCTTTGTGCAATCCTTTCACTGCAACGAGTCTTATTTGCTGCAACAGGTGTATCTCCGTGGGAGAGTAAAGTATATCGGGTCCTATCAACTCGAATAGAAATCTGTTTGCTTCGGATGTACAGTAGGTACCTCCAATTGGGTCACATGATCAGTTTAGGTCATCTTGAATAAAACGGAAATAAATATTTCCGAACTTTGTTTATCAAAAATCTCGTAAAAAACAATTAAAGATCGTACAGGGCTGTTACAAAGAAAAATAGTTAATTCAAAGATCAAATTATCCGATTGCGAAAAATTACATCGTTATCTTAAAAAATAAACAAACCTGCCCGTATTACATGCGAAAGGGTAATTTTTCAGGCCGCAATTTAGACAGAAAAGTTACATTTTATTTCCCTTTTACGATTATACCACTAAAAGTATGACTAGTTCTAATTGACCTATTTTTTTCTTGTGCATATTCAATAACCAATTATTTGTTTTCAACGATTTTTAAAATATTCTTTTTTTTTATCTTGAAATATTATCTTGAAATTTTTTTGTGCATTCGAAAGAAACATTTTTAAAAATCCTGATGATTTAAAAAAAAAGTTCAGCTTAGGAAAAAAAAAAAAAAAAAACTTTATTAAAATTTAGGTTAAAGGTGCAAGTCTGTCGGAAAATTAGTGTGACCCAGAAAAAACAGAACCCACAAATTTTGTAATAAAACTGTTAATTTTAATTAGGGGGTTTAGGGTTGAGGTTTAGGGTTGGGGATTATGGTTAGGGTTGGGGGTTGGAGTTTAGGGTTGGGGTTTAGGGTTAGTTTAATGGGAAAATAAATAAATAAATTGGGTTCTGTTTTTTCTGGGTTACCCTGTAATATGTTTTAACTTTCCGAACGATTTGCAAGTTTAGCCAAAATTTACTATTAAAATGAATAAAATCTTTAAAAACTTTAATATTAACATTTCCCAGTGAAATTGACTTTAAAAAAAAATGTCTTCGGTTTTGGTATTAACTTTTAAAATCGAAAATGAAATGAAATGAAAATTTGAATATTTTTTCTAGGAGAAAAACTGATAAAATAATCATATATACTTACTTTTTATTCTAATAGCGTAAAAAATTATTTTATTTAACTTTTTTGACCAAAGAAAAACAATCTTCGGTTACTCAGAAGCGTCTCGTCTCTTTGTAAAACAAATATGTCAGTTTTGCTCTTCCGTATATTCTAAGACCCCTACATTACTATTGAACAATAAAAATTACAAATTCTTTTAAAAATATCAATCGAGCTCGGATCGGACCAACTTTTAGTTCACCTGAATTCTAAAATTCATATTTTTAAATATCCGTGAAAAATTCGATTTCTTAGCGCAGAAAATTTTAAAAAATTTATTTCACGCAGAAAATAAAAATATTTAATCACACAAAAAGATTGAAAATTTCTTAAAAATTAATTTCTTAAAAAATTTTTTTTGACAATTCAATAGAATATAGTACATACCAATTACAAAAGCAAAAAATAGTTTTCAAATATTAATATTATGACATTTTTTTGCACTTTTTATTTCCGATTTCATTAATTTTTCCTAAAAAAAACTATAGCTCGGTACGTTATACTATTTCATTGATATAGTTATTCAGACTCTTATCATTATAAAAAAAAAGTACAAAATTTTTCTAGCGCGTCATTTTTTTTATCTCATAAAATAAAATAGGGGGCGGGGGGGGTGATAGACCTCGGAAAAAAATATTTCCCCTAATATATTTTAGAAAAAAACTATTTCAGATGTGTTTACATCCAATGGTAAACATTTATGGAAATTTTCGTGAAAATCCGACCATTAACTGATTTTTCATAGATTTAAAAAAAAAACCTCTTATCGTAACTTTCAGTTGATTTAACAGTGCAAAACATTGTTTTTCAATCATAATTTGCATTATTTTTGTGAGCTGAAAATTATTTTTTAAATCATCAGGAGTTTGTTTAATGTTTTTTCTTTCAAATGGAAAATTTTTTTTCAAGTAAATATTAATTCTTCTGCAAGTTTTATTGTGTTAAATATACGGGGGGGGGGATTTCATAGGGTAAAATTAGTGGTACATAGTGTACAGGCCATTCGTAACTCGTTTTTGATAACTGCTGGGTCTTCTAATCCGCACATGTCCTTGTATCGGGTCCAGTAGTCGATAAAATATGCCCAGTCGCCGTCTGTTGCGTCTAGTTCTATGGAGGGTCTATTCGGGTTCCTTACGTGAGCTGTGTGTAGCCACCCATTTGGGTTTTCCTTCCTGGGCGCTATGTTTTTTCGTTGTAGTTCATAGTTCAACCAGTTGCCACATATTGGGTGTAGATGTTCACCTGTGGTGTAGCCATTATCACTTTTTAAATCCAAGTTCAAAATCCCTGTTCACAGCGCCATCACAGGGGATATCACTACTTATACAGTGGGGACATTTTTTCCATTTACACCGTAAAAATCTGGTTAATTGTTTACAGACGATTTTTAGAGTTTTTTTTTCTAAATTATAAAACTAACCCCTAACCATAACCCTTAACCCTAACCCCTAACAAACAACTGGATCTTGACGGTGTAAATGAGAAAAGTGTCTCCACGAGTCGAGATCGTGGAAGGGGTGCCTTAAGGTCATATGGTCCCAACTTTGTATCATATAATCATTATTCTATTAAGTTTGCTCAAACAAATAAAATATATTGTTAATTTGTCTTGAATAGTTTCCATATTTATTCTAATGCATCAGAGAAAACATCTGAAACCAACCCATCAACAAGCTAATAAAATATTATATCCATTATGAGAAATAATGATGTTACATAAACAATAATAGGTAGGGACTGGCAAAATGAGCCTAAAATGCGTTTTTGACAAAATGCCATTTTCAGACCGAAAGCGATTGAAATTGACCGAAAATATCGTTTTAAATGTTTTTGTTTTTTTAATTGTATATGTAATGATATTTTTCTCTTTTTAATGATGGTCATTATGTTACTACTTATCGATTTAGACAAAAGTTTGACCTTAAATAATCGATTTAATTAATTTTAATTCGTTTTTAAAACAAAAAAATCTATTGTGAGCAGACGATCTTTGGGCCTATCTAATATGCACTGATTGTCTGCCCTTGATATAAAGAACCCTCAAGAGGTTAGAGTCAACCAACCAGCAATTTTTTGCTGAATTGCACCCTTTTCATAATTCTCGGAGATATCCTCACAAAAATATCAAACTAATTCAGCAACAAGCATTATATCCATTATATTATGAGAAATAATGAGATACACTGATTGTCTGCCCTTGATATGAGGGAACTCTCAAGAGGTTAGAGTTAGCCAATAAGCACACTTTTACTGATTGGTGCCTGTGATCTCTTCTGTTCTTTAATTAATTCTCAGACTCATCCAATAACATGTGTGAACCACGAAATGGCCGCTTTCATAATAAATATTTATTACAACAATACTAGAGTAGGCGGTGTCATTTCCGCCGGTGTCTTTGTGGCAAAAGTTCCCTTTCAATATTATACCCACAATACCACAGCGCCCTTTTTTGTAATTCTAAGAGATATCCTAAAAAAAAATAACGGATATGTAAAAGTTTTTAATTTTTTTTATTTATTTTGGAACAAATAAGTGAAAGTCGACAGTTTCAAACGAAAATTCGGACCATATGACCTTTAGGCACCCCTTTCACGATTTCAATTCGTGGGGAAATTTTTTCCATTTATATGAAAAAATTCATAGGAAGAAAAAAATGCTAAATATTTTTTAAAAAATTGGACCATATGACGTTTAGGCACCCTTTTTGATCTCGATTCAGAAGGACATGTTTTTCATTTACACCTTCAATATCCGGTTGTTTATTAGGGGTTAGGGATTAGGGTTAGGGGTTAGTTTTATAATTTAAAAAAAAATCTCTAAAAATCGTTTTAACAAACAACCGGATGTTGACGGTGTAAATGAAAAATATGCCCTTCTGAATCGAGATCAAAAAGGGGTGCCTAAAGGTCATATGGTCCAAAAAAATTTTTAACCAATGTTTTATTTCTATGTTAAAAGTAGGATATAAAATTTAGCACATGTAGTAAGGTGTCATTAATTGCCAGAATGTTTTTTGATTCTCATTAAATGTTTTTTGATTCTCATTAAATGTTTTTTTTATTCTCATTAAATGTTTTTTTTATTCTCATTAAACGTTTTTTGATTCTCATTAAATGTTTTTTGATTCTCATTAAACGTTTTTTGATTCTCATTAAATGTTTTTTTTTATTCTCATTAAATGTTTTTTGATTCTCATTAAACGTTTTTTTTTTCTCATTAAATGTTTTTTTTTATTCTCATTAAACGTTTTTTGATTCTCATTAAATGTTTTTTTTATTCTCATTAAACGTTTTTTGATTCTCATTAAATGTTTTTTGATTCTCATTAAACGTTTTTTTTATTCTCATTAAATGTTTTTTTTATTCTCATTAAACGTTTTTTGATTCTCATTAAATGTTTTTTTTATTCTCATTAAACGTTTTTTCTCATTAAATGTTTTTTTCTCATTAAACGTTTTTTTTCTCATTAAATGTTTTTTTATTCTCATTAAACGTTTTTTGATTCTCATTAAATGTTTTTTGATTCTCATTAAACGTTTTTTGATTCTCATTAAATGTTTTTTTTATTCTCATTAAATGTTTTTTTATTCTCATTAAACGTTTTTTTTCTCATTAAATGTTTTTTATTCTCATTAAACGTTTTTTGATTCTCATTAAATGTTTTTTGATTCTCATTAAACGTTTTTTTTTTATTCTCATTAAATTTTTTTTATTCTCATTAAATGTTTTTTTTATTCTCATTAAATGTTTTTTTTTATTCTCATTAAACGTTTTTTGATTCTCATTAAATGTTTTTTGATTCTTTTTTTTTATTCTCATTAAATTTTTGATTCTCATTAATGTTTTTTTGATTCTCATTAAACGTTTTTTGATTCTCATTAAATGTTTTTTTTTATTCTCATTAAATGTTTTTTTTATTCTCATTAAACGTTTTTTGATTCTCATTAAATGTTTTTTGATTCTCATTAAACGTTTTTTTTTATTCTCATTAAATGTTTTTTTATTCTCATTAAACGTTTTTTGATTCTCATTAAATGTTTTTTGATTCTCATTAAATGTTTTTGATTCTCATTAAACTTTTTTTTATTCTCATTAAACGTTTTTTTATTCTCATTAAACGTTTTTTGATTCATTAAATGTTTTTGATTCTCATTAAACGTTTTTTTTTATTCTCATTAAATGTTTTTTTTATTCTCATTAAACGTTTTTTGATTCTCATTAAATGTTTTTTGATTCTCATTAAACGTTTTTTTTTTCTCATTAAATGTTTTTTTTATTCTCATTAAATGTTTTTTTTATTCTCATTAAATGTTTTTTTTTATTCTCATTAAATGTTTTTTTTTATTCTCATTAAACGTTTTTGATTCTCATTAAATGTTTTTTGATTCTCGTTAAACGTTTTTTTTTATTCTCATTAAATGTTTTTTTTATTCTCATCAAACGTTTTTTGATTCTCATTAAATGTTTTTTGATTCTCATTAAACTTTTTTTTTTATTTAAATGTTTTTTATTCTCATTAAACGTTTTTTGATTCTCATTAAATGTTTTTATTCTCATTAAACGTTTTTTTTATTCTCATTAAAGTTTTTTTATTCTCATTAAATGTTTTTTTTATTCTCATTAAACGTTTTTTGATTCTCATTAAATGTTTTTTTATTCTCATTAAATTTTTTTTTATTCTCATTAAACGTTTTTTGATTCTCATTAAATGTTTTTGATTCTCATTAAACGTTTTTTTTATTCTCATTAAATGTTTTTTTATTCTCATTAACGTTTTTGATTCTCATTAAATGTTTTTTGATTCTCATTAAACTTTTTTTTTATTCTCATTAAATGTTTTTTTATTCTCATTAAACGTTTTTTGATTCTCATTAAATGTTTTTTGATTCTCATTAAACGTTTTTTTTTATTCTCATTAAATGTTTTTTATTCTCATTAAATGTTTTTTTTTATTCTCATTAAACGTTTTTTGATTCTCATTAAATGTTTTTTGATTCTCATTAAACGTTTTTTTTTATTCTCATTAAATGTTTTTTTTATTCTCATTAAACGTTTTTTGATTCTCATTAAATGTTTTTTGATTCTCATTAAACGTTTTTTTTATTCTCATTAAATGTTTTTTTTATTCTCATTAAACGTTTTTGATTCTCATTAAATGTTTTTTGATTCTCATTAAACGTTTTTTGATTCTCATTAAATGTTTTTTTTTTTTTTTTATTCTCATTAAATGTTTTTTTATTCTCATTAAACGTTTTTTGATTCTCATTAAATTCTCATTAAACTTTTTTTTTTATTCTCATTAAATGTTTTTTTATTCTCATTAAACGTTTTTTTATTCTCATTAAATGTTTTTTGATTCTCATTAAACGTTTTTTGATTCTCATTAAATGTTTTTTTTATTCTCATTAAATGTTTTTTTTTCTCATTAAATGTTTTTTTTTATTCTCATTAAATGTTTTTTGATTCTCATTAAACGTTTTTTGATTCTCATTAAATGTTTTTTGATTCTCATTAAATGTTTTTTTTTCTCATTAAATGTTTTTTATTCTCATTAAATGTTTTTTTTATTCTCATTAAATGTTTTTTTATTCTCATTAAATGTTTTTTTTCTCATTAAATGTTTTTTATTTCGTTTTTTTATTCTCATTAAATGTTTTTTTGATTCTCATTAAACGTTTTTTTTTTCTCATTAAATGTTTTATTCTCATTAAATGTTTTTTGATTCTCATTAAATGTTTTTTAGATTCTCATTAAATGTTTTTTTTATTCTCATTAAATGTTTTTAGATTCTCGTTAAACGTTTTTGATTCTTATTAATTTTTTTTTCTCATTAAATGTTTTTTTGATTCTCATTAAATGTTTTTTGAATTCTCATTAAATGTTTTTTATTCTCATAAATGTTTTTTTTTATTCTCATTAAATGTTTTTAGATTCTCGTTAAACGTTTTTGATTCTTATTAAATGTTGTTTTTTATTCTCATTAAATGTTTTTTTGATTCTCATTAAATGTTTTTTGAATTCTCATTAAATGTTTTTTAGATTCTCATTAAACGTTTTTTTAGATTCTCATTAAATGTTTTTTGATTCTCATTAAATGTTTTTTTTATTCTCACTAAATGTTTTTTGAATTCTCATTAAATGTTTTTTTGATTCTCATTAATTTTTTTTATTCTCATTAAACGTTTTTTTATTCTCATTAAATGTTTTTTAGATTCTCATTGTTTTTTTTTTAAATGTTTTTTTATTCTCATTAAATGTTTTTTTGATATCCTTAATAAAAATTATGTACTTATAATAACAAGTACATAATAACAAGTACATGATTTTTATTAGGGATATCATTAAGATAAACATTTGTTGGATGAGTAAAATGGTAATTCCTGTGAATAGAGTTGAGGCATTCTGTGATTGGATATACAAAGTACCAACATTCCCAGACAGATTCCGGACCAGATCTGATGAGGCATCGACTTGAAATCTTCTCCAAGAAATCACCCTAAGATACCAGATATCTTCTCCAGCACACTGCTAAGTCCCTCAAACTTAACTCTATACACAGGAAGGACTTTATATTGTTACTCATTGTTATTCATTTATTTGTTGCTGTTAAACGTAGAATTAAATGCTATACTAACACAATAACAGGAAAGACTTTATATTGTTACTCATTGTTTTATTTGTCTTTAATAAATTATTAGAATTAAACTAAGTTTTTATTCATTTATTTGTTGCTGTTAAACGTAGAATTAAATGCTATACTAACACAATAACAGGAAAGACTTAATATTGTTACTCATTGTTTTATTTGTCTTTAATAAATTATTAGAATTAAACTAAGTTTTTATTCATTTATTTGTTGCTGTTAAACTTAGAATTAAATGCTATACTAACACAATAACAAGAAGGACTTTATATTTTTACTCATTGTTTTATTTGTCTTTAATAAATTGTTAGAATTTAACTAAGTTTTAATTCATTTATTTGTTGCTGTTAAACTTAGAATTAAATGCTATACTAACACAATACATCTTATTATAATGGAGATTGTGTGTTTGTCTGTCTGTAACCGAAACTAAATCACTACTCAAGTCACAATTGCCTTAGTTATTGACATCACATTCACCATGAATTTATTTTTATTTAAAACTCAATTATTGATAAAATTGTTATACCTTATTAATACTGTTGGTTCTACATATGAATAACATGCAAGTATATTTATATATTCAACAAAATAGCGGTTTACAGTGTAAACGAGAAGGCTAATTTGCATATTGATATTTAAAATTTGATTTTAATAAATTTATGCTTAATATTATTGATTTCTAATTGTTTGGTTTTCTCTTAACGAATCTGAGCAAAAATCTCAGGTATAAATCTTAAAAGAAATCCATAAACAAGACGAAAGAACTGTAATTTTATTAAATACTTCATAATCTAACTGAATAGATAAATTAGGAAAAATGAAAGACAGGAGTGATGGCAAATGATGGAAGAGTTAAATTTAAAGCTGTTCTATTTTTTGATTATACCCCCTCAGTTTATCATTTTCTAAATAGTTTCTAATTTGATACAATATTTTATTACATCAAAACCTAAATTCTTGCACCCGAAGGGTGCATATATTTGCTAGTTTATATAACATTGCATCATGTCTTGAAATGTAAAAGAGAAATAAACAGAAATGTTTTGCTTCAGAAAGATCTATTATTAATCATGATTCGTCTGGAGTGTCGTAAAAGGGATCATATACAGGTTAGAATTGTGTAAATGTCAGTATGAAATCTACAGGATTAGTGACAGAACAAAATGTTGGCAAAGAGTACATTGTGCGTTGGTTTGTGAAGGTGTTCATTGGAAATATGTAACTATTGATTTAAAAAGTGAACATTTATAAATTGACTAAATTAATCACTTTTATAAAAAACAATTCTACAAATAAAAGAATATTAAATTGAATATAAGTCTTATAAACTAAACGAAATATTTTTTAAAAATTTTAAAAAATGGTTTAAACAATTTTGAAAAAATAATTTTTGGAACCACCGATTTAAAAAGCTTACTTTTATATGAGAAATATGATGAATTAATCACTTTTACAAAACCAACTTTGAAAATGAAATAATATTAAATTGGATATAATTCTTATAAACTAAACGAGATATTAAAAAAAAAAAGGACCATATGACCTTAAGGCACCCCTTTTGCGATTTCGATTCATTCGGACATTTTTTCCATTTACACTGTCAAAATCCAGTTAATTGTTTACAGATGATTTTTAGAGTTTTTTTTTAATTATAAAATTAACCCCTAACCCCTAACAGACAACCAGATTTTTCCGGTGTAAATGAGAAAAGTGTCTCCACAAGTCGAGATCGTAGAAGGGGTGCCTTAAGGTCATATGGTACAAAAAAACAAAAAAACTTATTATCTAATTAGGAAAAAAAATAATTTGGGAACCTCTGATTTAAAATGTCTACTTTGACATGACTAAATTAATCATTTTTACAAAACCAACTTTAAAAAGAAAATAACATTAAATTGAATATTATTCTTTTAAACTAAATATTTTTTAAAAATTTTCTTTAACCAATATTTCATTTCTATGTTAAAGTAGGATATAGAATTTAGTACATGTAGTTATTGATTGCCAGAATTACATCACAATACCCTCAGGAATTGTGTAAGTTTAACAATAAGTATTATTTAAAATGTCTACTTTTTATATAACTTAATTAATCATTTTTACAAAACCAAGTTTAAAAAATAAATAACAATAAATTGAATATAATTCTTATAAACTAAATTTTAAAAAACCCACAAAAAACACTTGATTAAAAAATCTAGTACATAGAGTAACATGTTATTAATTGCCAGAATTAAAATGTTTTTGATTATTATTATAAGTCCTATAATTTTTACAAGATTTATGTCCCTTGTTGGTCATACCTACATAATCTTATTACAATGGAGATTTGATGTCTGTCTATCTGTCTGTAACCGAAACTATGTCACTGTCTACGTCACAATATGCTCAGGGATTGCATAAGTTTATCAAAGAGTATTTAATTTATACTCAGAATCATTGATATATACAAAATTCTTATCTGTTAACGATGTCTCTATGAAAATCTGAATTCAATTTGCCTGAAAATAGCCTACATTATTAGTATGTTTAAAATCCTTCAATGTGCGTTATGTATCACTAATAAATAAAGAATTAAATAATATATGGTGTGGTTAATTTGCATACTGGTTTTAACAAAACCGGGTTTAATAAATAATTACTTGGTGTTATTGATCCCTAATATTATTATTTTATTCTCCAATATATTAAAATCAATCCTTTGAATGATTTTATATAGAAACCAATTAGAATATAATTAAAATAAATGTAATCTTTTTATATGTGTTCTTATTTAATTTTGTTCTTATAATGATTTATGATAAAGACAAATTAGGAACTAGAATTTATATAATGACATATCATGTCTTGATATGAAAAATTGAAATAAAAATGTTTTGCTTCAGAACCATCCATTTTTTATCACCATTTTTCAGGAGTTTGGAAAAGGATTTATGTACAGGTTAGAATTGTGTAAAAATAGGATATAAAATTTAGCACATGTAGTAAGGTGTCATTAATTGCCAAAATGTTTTTTTTATTCTCATTAAATGTTTTTTGATTTTTATTAAATTTTTTTTTTTTATTCTCATTAAATGTTTTTTTATTCTCATTAAATATTTTTTAGATTCTCATTAAATGTTTTTTAGATTCTCATTAAATGTTTTTTGATTCTTATTAAATGTTTTTTTTTATTCTCATTAAATGTTTTTTTTATTCTCATTAAATGCTATACTAACACAATAACAGAAAGGACTTTATATTGTTACTCATTGTTTAATTTGTTCGTTAATAAATTGTTAGAATTAAATTAAGTTTTAATTCATTTATTTGTTGCTGTTAAACTTAGAATTAAATGCTATACTAACACAATACATTTATATAACATTGTATCATGTCTTGAAATGTAAAAGAGAAATAAACAGAAATGTTTTGCTTCAGAAAGATCTATTATTAATCATGATTCGTCTGGAGTGTCGTAAAAGGGATCATATACAGGTTAGAATTGTGTAAATGTCAGTATGAAATCTACAGGATTAGTGACAGAACAAAATGTTGGCAAAGAGTACATTGTGCGTTGGTTTGTGAAGGTGTTCATTGGAAATACGGTTAAAACCTGCTTAAGGGACCTAAATTCCACCATCATATGTCACCCCACTAAAAGAAAAAAAATACCAAAAATCAGGGAATTAATCAAATTTAAGGAAATTTTCAGTGTTGATATATTAATAAATGAAAGATATAATGCATCAGTTATTTTTTTCCCATTTTTTCAGGTCAGTTAACTTTGAAACACATATCTTTGAGGCGTAACACAGATTCCCAAAGATAAGTGGTTCAATGTTAACTGACCTGAAAAAAATGTAAAAATTTTTAAATAAAATAATTGGTGCATTATATCTTTTATTCATTAATATATCAACACTGAAAATTTCATTAAATTCGGTTAATTCCTTGATTTCTGTTTTTTTTTTCTTTCGGTGGGGTGACATACAATGGTGGAATTTAGGTCCGTTAAGTTCGATTTAACCACAAAAACACTGTGAATTGAAAGTTTTTAAAAGTTTGCACGGAACATATATGACTAAATTAATTACTTTTACAAAACCAACTATACAAAAAGGATAATTCTCTTTGCACCTGTTAAAGACATTTGCTTGTAGTTCGTGGGGAATATATGTGAAAATTTATTAAGGGAATTGGTGATCCTGTTTCACCAGACACTAACAGTGGTCCCTTAGGGTCACATGATGCCAACTATAAAATAGGGGACACAGAGGAATTTGGCTTCTTTTTGCCTCTACCATGGGCTAGCTACACTTGCTCCGTATTGTTAGAAGCCCCAGACAGCGACAATTCGGAATCCTCACCACGTTAGAAGCTGGAGCGGCAAATGCACACCTAAAACCAATTCTACAGGGCTCAATAAGTTACGAGGAACAGAACTCTCAAGTATTTCAGCTAAGTTCCGCAGGCATTTTTATCTGCAACGTTTAACCATTTAATTACACTTAATTCTCCTCAAACTACATTTTACCAACCAAACACATTGGACTCTTTGAATTCCTTTTGGACTCTTTAAAAACTCGTTTGGTTGTTTCACTTTATGTATATTGTATACCCCTGTTTGATATTTGTTTTATGTTTTATATGTACAGTAAATATTTTGTTCTATAAAAAGTTGTTTGTCTCCTTTCATCAAAAGCAGTACTCATCTCCTCACTGTGTTCGAAGTATGGTCTATTCTCTTACAAAATGTAGGGTTTAAACAGTGCTTTTCCGGGGACAAAAATCCCCACATGCATTTATTTATTTATTTGTTTATTATGCCTCCTTGGGCATCTCTGCTTTTTACTATCTTATTACATCAACCTTTAAAAATTTCTTTTTTTTTTTAAAATCTTTCCACCGAACATATATAAATACAATATCTATATACAGATCAAATTATTTATGGGGGTTGCAAGAAGTTTGACGTTTTAAAGGTTTAAAGGTAGCTGGATATTCTTGGTGCGTGTTCTTCAGGGTTTTCTTTTAACCCCATCTCATTTTTGGTGGTCACGTTGAAAATGAAGGAATTCAAGGAATGAAAAAGAAAGAGACAAAGGCAGAAGGGGGTTTTATGACTGAGGCTTTATTCTCTGATCATAGTTGCCCATGGCAAGGGGATATCTCCCTGGCCGTGGTAGCTACTACATACAGTTAAGGTCTAAACTCTAATGATCAGAGAATAAAGCCTCATCATAAAACCCCCTTCTGCCTTTGTCTCTTCTTTTCATTCCTTGAATTCCTTCATTTTCAACGTGACCACCAAAAATGAGATGGGGTTAAAAGAAAACCCTGAAGAACACGCACCAAGAATATCCAGCTACCTTTAAACCTTTAAAACGTCAAACTTCTTGCAACCCCCATAAATAATTTGATCTGTATATAGATATTGTATTTATATATGTTCGGTGGAAAGATTTAAAAAAAAAAGAAATTTTTAAAGGTTGATGTAATAAGATAGTAAAAAGCAGAGATGCCCAAGGAGGCATAATAAACAAATAATAAATAAATGCATGTGGGGATTTTTGTCCCGGAAAAGCACTGTTTAAACCCTACATTTTGTAAGAGAATAGACCATACTTCGAACACAGTGAGGAGATGAGTACTGCTTTTGATGAAAGGAGACAAACAACTTTTTATAGAACAAAATATTTACTGTACATATAAAACATAAAACAAATATCAAACAGGGTATACAATATACATAAAGTGAAACAACCAAACGAGTTTTTAAAGAGTCCAAAAGGAATTCAAAGAGTCCAATGTGTTTGGTTGGTAAAATGTAGTTTGAGGAGAATTAAGTGTAATTAAATGGTTAAACGTTGCAGATAAAAATGCCTGCGGAACTTAGCTGAAATACTTGAGAGTTCTGTTCCTCGTAACTTATTGAGCCCTGTAGAATTGGTTTTAGGTGTGCATTTGCCGCTCCAGCTTCTAACGTGGTGAGGATTCCGAATTGTCGCTGTCTGGGGCTTCTAACAATACGGAGCAAGTGTAGCTAGCCCATGGTAGAGGCAAAAAGAAGCCAAATTCCTCTGTGTCCCCTATTTTATAGTTGGCATCATGTGACCCTAAGGGACCACTGTTAGTGTCTGGTGAAACAGGATCACCAATTCCCTTAATAAATTTTCACATATATTCCCACGAACTACAAGCAAATGTCTTTAACAGGTGCAAAGAGAATTATCCTTTTTGTATAGTTGGTTTTGTAAAAGTAATTAATTTAGTCATATATGTTCCGTGCAAACTTTTAAAACTTTCAATTCACAGTGTTTTTGTGGTTAAATCGAACTTAACGGACCTAAATTCCACCATTGTATGTCACCCACCGAAAGAAAAAAAAAAACAGAAATCAAGGAATTAACCGAATTTAATGAAATTTTCAGTGTTGATATTATAATGAATAAAAGATATAATGCACCAATTATTTTATTTAAAAATTTTTACATTTTTTCAGGTCAGTTAACATTGAACCACTTATCTTTGGGAATCTGTGTTACGCCTCAAAGATATGTGTTTCAAAGTTAACTGACCTGAAAAAATGGGAAAAAAATAACTGATGCATTATATCTTTCATTTATTAATATATCAACACTGAAAAATTTCCTTAAATTTGATTAATTCCCTGATTTTTGGTATTTTTTTTCTTTAGTGGGGTGACATATGATGGTGGAATTTAGGTCCCTTAAGCAGGTTTTAACCGTATTTCCAATGAACACCTTCACAAAACCAACGCACAATGTACTCTTTGCCAACATTTTGTTCTGTCACTAATCCTGTAGATTTCATACTGACATTTACACAATTCTAACCTGTATATGATCCCTTTTACGACACTCCAGACGAATCATGATTAATAATAGATCTTTCTGAAGCAAAACATTTCTGTTTATTTCTCTTTTACATTTCAAGACATGATACAATGTTATATAAATGTATTGTGTTAGTATAGCATTTAATTCTAAGTTTAACAGCAACAAATAAATGAATTAAAACTTAATTTAATTCTAACAATTTATTAACGAACAAATTAAACAATGAGTAACAATATAAAGTCCTTTCTGTTATTGTGTTAGTATAGCATTTAATGAGAATAAAAAAACATTTAATGAGAATAAAAAAAAACATTTAATAAGAATCAAAAAACATTTAATGAGAATCTAAAAAAAACATTTAATGAGAATCTAAAAAATAATGAGAATAAAAAAAATTTAATGAGAATAAAAAAAAAAAATTTAATAAAAATCAAAAAACATTTAATGAGAATAAAAAAAACATTTTGGCAATTAATGACACCTTACTACATGTGCTAAATTTTATATCCTATTTTTACACAATTCTAACCTGTACATAAATCCTTTTCCAAACTCCTGAAAAATGGTGATAAAAAATGGATGGTTCTGAAGCAAAACATTTTTATTTCAATTTTTCATATCAAGACATGATATGTCATTATATAAATTCTAGTTCCTAATTTGTCTTTATCATAAATCATTATAAGAACAAAATTAAATAAGAACACATATAAAAAGATTACATTTATTTTAATTATATTCTAATTGGTTTCTATATAAAATCATTCAAAGGATTGATTTTAATATATTGGAGAATAAAATAATAATATTAGGGATCAATAACACCAAGTAATTATTTATTAAACCCGGTTTTGTTAAAACCAGTATGCAAATTAACCACACCATATATTATTTAATTCTTTATTTATTAGTGATACATAACGCACATTGAAGGATTTAAACATACTAATAATGTAGGCTATTTTCAGGCAAATTGAATTCAGATTTTCATAGAGACATCGTTAACAGATAAGAATTTTGTATATATCAATGATTCTGAGTATAAATTAAATACTCTTTGATAAACTTATGCAATCCCTGAGCATATTGTGACGTAGACAGTGACATAGTTTCGGTTACAGACAGATAGACAGACATCAATCTCCATTGTAATAAGATTATGTAGGTATGACCAACAAGGGACATAAATCTTGTAAAAATTATAGGACTTATAATAATAATCAAAAACATTTTAATTTGGCAATTAATAACATGTTACTCTATGTACTAGATTTTTTAATCAAGTGTTTTTTGTGGGTTTTTTAAAATTTAGTTTATAAGAATTATATTCAATTTATTGTTATTTATTTTTTAAACTTGGTTTTGTAAAATGATTAATTAAGTTATATAAAAGTAGACATTTTAAATAATACTTATTGTTAAACTTACACAATTCCTGAGGGTATTGTGATGTAATTCTGGCAATCAATAACTACATGTACTAAATTCTATATCCTACTTTAACATAGAAATGAAATATTGGTTAAAGAAAATTTTTAAAAAATATTTAGTTTAAAAGAATAATATTCAATTTAATGTTATTTTCTTTTAAAGTTGGTTTTGTAAAAATGATTAATTTAGTCATGTCAAAGTAGACATTTTAAATCAGAGGTTCCAAATTATTTTTTTTCCTAATTAGATAATAAGTTTTTTTGTTTTTTTGTACCATATGACCTTAAGGCACCCCTTCTACGATCTCGACTTGTGGAGACACTTTTCTCATTACACCGGAAAAATCTGGTTGTCTGTTAGGGGTTAGGGGTTAATTTTATAATTAAAAAAAAACTCTAAAAATCATCTGTAAACAATTAACTGGATTTTGACAGTGTAAATGGAAAAAAATGTCCGAATGAATCGAAATCGCAAAAGGGGTGCCTTAAGGTCCCTTTTTTTTTTTAATATCTCGTTTAGTTTATAAGAATTATTTCAATTTAATATTATTTCATTTTCAAAGTTGGTTTTGTAAAAGTGATTAATTCATCATATTTCTCATATAAAAGTAAGCTTTTAAAATCGGTGGTTCCAAAAATTATTTTTTTCAAAATTGTTTAAAAACCATTTTTTAAAATTTTTAAAAAAATATTTCGTTTAGTTATAAGACTTATATTCAATTTAATATTCTTTTATTTGTAGAATTGTTTTTTATAAAAGTGATTAATTTAGTCAATTTATAAATGTTCACTTTTTTAAATCAATAGTTACATATTTCCAATGAACACCTTCACAAACCAACGCACAATGTACTCTTTGCCAACATTTTGTTCTGTCACTAATCCTGTAGATTTCATACTGACATTTACACAATTCTAACCTGTATATGATCCCTTTTACGACACTCCAGACGAATCATGATTAATAATAGATCTTTCTGAAGCAAAACATTTCTGTTTATTTCTCTTTTACATTTCAAGACATGATGCAATGTTATAAAACTAGCAAATATATGCACCCTTCGGGTGCAAGAATTTAGGTTTTGATGTAATAAAATATTGTATCAAATTAGAAACTATTTAGAAAAATGATAAACTGAGGGGGTATAATCAAAAATAGAACAGCTTTAAATTTAACTCTTCCATCATTTGCCATCACTCCTGTCTTTCATTTTTCCTAATTTATCTATTCAGTTAGATTATGAAGTATTTAATAAAATTACAGTTCTTTCGTCTTGTTTATGGATTTTCTTTTAAGATTTATACCTGAGATTTTTGCTCAGATTCGTTAAGAGAAAACCAAACAATTAGAAATCAATAATATTAAGCATAAATTTATTAAAATCAAATTTTAAAATATCAATATGCAAATTAGCCTTCTCGTTTACACTGTAAACCGCTATTTTGTTGAATATATAAATATACTTGCATGTTATTCATATGTAGAACCAACAGTATTAATAAGGTATAACAATTTTATCAATAATTGAGTTTTAAATAAAAATAAATTCATGGTGAATGTGATGTCAATAACTAAGGCAATTGTGACTTGAGTAGTGATTTAGTTTCGGTTACAGACAGACAAACACACAATCTCCATTATAATAAGATGTATTGTTTAGTATAGCATTTAATTTCTAAGTTTAACAGCAACAAAATAAATGAATTAAAACTTAGTTAAAATTCTAACAATTTATTAAAAGACAAATAAAACAATGAGTAAAAATATAAAGTCCTTCTTGTTATTGTGTTAGTATAGCATTTAATTCTAAGTTTAACAGCAACAAATAAATGAATAAAAACTTAGTTTAATTCTAATAATTTATTAAAGACAAATAAAAACAATGAGTAACAATATTAAGTCTTTCCTGTATTGTGTTAGTATAGCATTTAATTCTACGTTTAACAGCAACAAATAAATGAATAAAAACTTAGTTTAATTCTAATAATTTATTAAAGACAAATAAAACAATGAGTAACAATATAAAGTCTTTCCTGTTATTGTGTTAGTATAGCATTTAATTCTACGTTTAACAGCAACAAATAAATGAATAACAATGTAACAATATAAAGTCCTTCCTGTGTATAGAGTTAAGTTTGAGGGACTTAGCAGTGTGCTGGAGAAGATATCTGGTATCTTAGGGTGATTTCTTGGAGAAGATTTCAAGTCGATGCCTCATCAGATCTGGTCCGGAATCTGTCTGGGAATGTTGGTACTTTGTATATCCAATCACAGAATGCCTCAACTCTATTCACAGGAATTACCATTTTACTCATCCAACAAATGTTTATCTTAATGATATCCCTAATAAAAATCATGTACTTGTTATTATGTACTTGTTATTATAAGTACATAATTTTTATTAAGGATATCAAAAAAACATTTAATGAGAATAAAAAAACATTTAATGAGAATAAAAAAACATTTAATGAGAATCTAAAAAACATTTAATGAGAATAAAAAAACGTTTAATGAGAATAAAAAAAAATTAATGAGAATCAAAAAAACATTTAATGAGAATTCAAAAAACATTTAGTGAGAATAAAAAAAACATTTAATGAGAATCAAAAAAACATTTAATGAGAATCTAAAAAACGTTTAATGAGAATCTAAAAAACATTTAATGAGAATTCAAAAAACATTTAATGAGAATCAAAAAAACATTTAATGAGAATAAAAAAACAACATTTAATAAGAATCAAAAACGTTTAACGAGAATCTAAAAACATTTAATGAGAATAAAAAAAAACATTTAATGAGAATCAAAAAAACATTTAATGAGAATTCAAAAAACATTTAATGAGAATCAAAAAAACATTTAATGAGAAAAAAAAAATTAATAAGAATCAAAAAACGTTTAATGAGAATCTAAAAACATTTAATGAGAATAAAAAAAAACATTTAATGAGAATCAAAAAACATTTAATGAGAATCAAAAAACATTTAATGAGAATAAAAAAACATTTAATGAGAATAAAAAAAAACGTTTAATGAGAATCAAAAAACATTTAATGAGAATCAAAAAACATTTTAATGAGAATAAAAAAAACATTTAATGAGAATAAAAAAAACATTTAATGAGAATAAAAAAACATTTAATGAGAATAAAAAAACAAAAAAACATTTAATGAGAATCAAAAAACGTTTAATGAGAATAAAAAAACATTTAATGAGAATAAAAAAAGTTTTAATGAGAATCAAAAAACATTTAATGAGAATCAAAAAACGTTTAATGAGAATAAAAAAAACATTTAATGAGAATAAAAAAAAAACGTTTAATGAGAATCAAAAAACATTTAATGAGAATCAAAAAACGTTTTAATGAGAATAAAAAAACATTTAATGAGAATAAAAAAAACATTTAATTTTAATGAGAATAAAAAAAACATTTAATGAGAATTTTAATGAGAATCAAAAAACATTTAATGAGAATCAAAAAAACATTTAATGTAAAAAAAAACGTTTAATGAGAATCAAAAAAACATTTAATGAGAATAAAAAAAACAATGAGAATCAAAAAACATTTAATGAGAATCAAAAAACGTTTAATGAGAATAAAAAAAACATTTAATGAGAATAAAAAAAAAGTTAATGAGAATCAAAAAACATTTAATGAGAATTCAAAAAAGTTTAATGAGAATAAAAAAACATTTAATGAGAATAAAAAAAAACGTTTAATGAGAATCAAAAAACATTTAATGAGAATCAAAAAACGTTTAATGAGAATAAAAAAAACATTTAATGAGAATAAAAAAAACATTTAATGAGAATCAAAATGAGAATCAAAAAACATTTAATGAGAATCAAAAAACGTTTAATGAGAAAAAAAAACATTTAATGAGAATCAAAAAACGTTTAATGAAATCAAAAAAAACATTTAATGAGAATAAAAAAAACGTTTAATGAGAATCAAAAAACATTTAATGAGAATCAAAAAACGTTTAATGAGAATAAAAAAAAACATTTAATGAGAATAAAAAAAATTTAATGAGAAAAAAAAACATTTAATGAGAATAAAAAAAACGTTTAATGAGAATCAAAAAACATTTAATGAGAATCAAAAAACGTTTAATGAGAATAAAAAACATTTAATGAGAATCAAAAAACGTTTAATGAGAATAAAAAAAACATTTAATGAGAATAAAAAAAACATTTAATGAGAATCAAAAAACGTTTAATGAGAATCAAAAAACATTTAATGAGATCAAAAAACGTTTAATGAGAATAAAAAAAACATTTAATGAGAAAAAAAAAAACAAAAACATTTAATGAGAATCAAAAAACGTTTAATGAGAATAAAAAAAACAATTTAATGAGAATCAAAAAAACGTTTAATGAGAATAAAAAAACATTTAATGAGAATAAAAAAACGTTTAATGAGAAAAAAAAAACATTAATGAGAATCAAAACGTTTAATGAGAATAAAAAAAAACATTTAATGAGAATAAAAAAACGTTTAATGAGAATAAAAAAAACATTTAATGAGAATAAAAAAAAACGTTTAATGAGAATCAAAAAACGTTTAATGAGAATAAAAACATTTAATGAGAATCAAAAACGTTTAATGAGAATAAAAAAAAACATTTAATGAGAATAAAAAAAAATTTAATGAGAATCAAAAAACGTTTAATGAGAATCAAAAAACATTTAATGAGAATCAAAAACGTTTAATGAGAATAAAAAAAACATTTAATGAGAATAAAAAACTTTTAATGAGAATCAAAAAACATTTAATGAGAATCAAAAAACATTTAATGAGAATCAAAAACATTCTGGCAATTAATGACAACCTTACTACATGTGCTAAATTTATATCCTACTACTTTTTAACATAGAAATAAAACATTGGTTAAAAATTTTTTTGGACCATATGACCTTTAGGCACCCCTTTTTGATCTCGATTCAGAAGGGCATATTTTTCATTTACACCGTCAACATCCGGTTGTTTGTTAAAACGATTTTTAGAGATTTTTTTTTAAATTATAAAACTAACCCCTAACCCTAATCCCTAACCCCTAATAAACAACCGGATATTGAAGGTGTAAATGAAAAACATGTCCTTCTGAATCGAGATCAAAAAGGGGTGCCTAAACGTCATATGGTCCAATTTTTTAAAAAATATTTAGCATATTTTTTCTTCCTATGAATTTTTTCATATAAATGGAAAAAATTTCCCCACGAATTGAAATCGTGAAAGGGGTGCCTAAAGGTCATATGGTCCGAATTTTCGTTTGAAACTGTCGACTTTCACTTATTTGTTCCAAAATAAATAAAAAAAATTAAAAAACTTTTACATATCCGTTATTTTTTTTTAGGATATCTCTTAGAATTACAAAAAGGGCGCTGTGGTATTGTGGGTATAATATTGAAAGGGAACTTTTGCCACAAAGACACCGGCGGAAATGACACCGCCTACTCTAGTATTGTTGTAATAAATATTTATTATGAAAGCGGCCATTTCGTGGTTCACACATGTTATTGGATGAGTCTGAGAATTAATTAAAGAACAGAAGAGATCACAGGCACCAATCAGTAAAAGTGTGCTTATTGGCTAACTCTAACCTCTTGAGAGTTCCCTCATATCAAGGGCAGACAATCAGTGTATCTCATTATTTCTCATAATATAATGGATATAATGCTTGTTGCTGAATTAGTTTGATATTTTTGTGAGGATATCTCCGAGAATTATGAAAAGGGTGCAATTCAGCAAAAAATTGCTGGTTGGTTGACTCTAACCTCTTGAGGGTTCTTTATATCAAGGGCAGACAATCAGTGCATATTAGATAGGCCCAAAGATCGTCTGCTCACAATAGATTTTTTTGTTTTAAAAACGAATTAAAATTAATTAAATCGATTATTTAAGGTCAAACTTTTGTCTAAATCGATAAGTAGTAACATAATGACCATCATTAAAAAGAGAAATATCATTATTCAATATACAATTAAAAAAACAAAACATTTAAAACGATATTTTCGGTCAATTTCAATCGCTTTCGGTCTGAAAATGCATTTTGTCAAAAAGCGCATTTTTAGGCTCATTTTGCCAGTCCCTACCTATTATTGTTTATGTAATCATTCATAATGGATATAATATTTTATTAGCTTGTTGATGGGTTGGTTTCAGATGTTTTCTCTGATGCATTAGAATAAATATGGAAACTATTCAAGACAAATTAACAATATATTTTATTTGTTTGAGCAAACTTAATAGAATAATGATTATATGATACAAAGTTGGGACCATATGACCTTAAGGCACCCCTTCCACGATCTCGACTCGTGGAGACACTTTTCTCATTTACACCGTCAAGATCCAGTTGTTGTTAGGGTTAGGGTTAAGGGTTATGGTTAGGGTTAGTTTTATAATTTAGAAAAAAAAACTCTAAAAATCGTCTGTAAACAATTAACCAGATTTTTACGGTGTAAATGGAAAAAATGTCCCCCACTGTATAAGTAGTGATATCCCCTGTGATGGCGCTGTGAACAGGGATTTTGAACTTGGATTTAAAAAGTGATAATGGCTACACCACAGGTGAACATCTACACCCAATATGTGGCAACTGGTTGAACTATGAACTACAACGAAAAACATAGCGCCCAGGAAGGAAAACCCAAATGGGTGGCTACACACAGCTCACGTAAGGAACCCGAATAGACCCTCCATAGAACTAGACGCAACAGACGGCGACTGGGCATATTTTATCGACTACTGGACCGATACAAGGACATGTGCGGATTAGAAGACCCAGCAGTTATCAAAAACGAGTTACGAATGGCCTGTACACTATGTACCACTAATTTTACCCTATGAAATCCCCCCCCTCCCGTAAATTTAACACAATAAAACTTGCAGAAGAATTAATATTTACTTGAAAAAAATTTTCCATTTGAAAGAAAAAACATTTAAACAAACTCCTGATGATTTAAAAAAATAATTTTCAGCTCACAAAAATAATGCAAATTATGATTTGAAAAAACAATGTTTTGCACTGTTAAATCAACTGAAAGTTACGATAAGAGGTTTTTTTTTTTAAATCTATGAAAATCAGTTAATGGTCGGATTTTCACGAAAATTTCCATAAATGTTTACCATTGGATGTAAACACATCTGAAATAGTTTTTTTCTAAAATATATTAGGGGAAATATTTTTTTTCCGAGGTCTATCACCCCCCCCCGCCCCCTATTTTATTTTATGAGATAAAAAAAATGACGCGCTAGAAAAATTTTGTACTTTTTTTTTTATAATGATAAGAGTCTGAATAACTATATCAATGAAATAGTATAACGTACCGAGCTATAGTTTTTTTTAGGAAAAATTAATGAAATCGGAAATAAAAAGTGCAAAAAAATGTCATAATATTAATATTTGAAAACTATTTTTTGCTTTTGTAATTGGTATGTACTATATTCTATTGAATTGTCAAAAAAAAATTTTTTAAGAAATTAATTTTTAAGAAATTTTTCAATCTTTTTGTGTGATTAAATATTTTTATTTTTCTGCGTGAAATAAATTTTTAAAAAATTTTCTGCGCTAAGAAATCGAATTTTTCACGGATATTTAAAAAATATGAATTTTAGAATTCAGGTGAACTAAAAGTTGGTCCGATCCGAGCTCGATTGATATTTTTAAAAGAATTTGTAATTTTTATTGTTCAATAGTAATGTAGGGGTCTTAGAATATACGGAAGAGCAAAACTGACATATTTGTTTTACAAAGAGACGAGACGCTTCTGAGTAACCGAAGATTGTTTTCTTTGGTCAAAAAAGTTAAATAAAATAATTTTTTACGCTATTAGAATAAAAGTAAGTATATATGATTATTTTATCAGTTTTTCTCCTAGAAAAAAATATTCAAATTTTCATTTCATTTCATTTTCGATTTTAAAAGTTAATACCAAAACCGAAGACATTTTTTTTTAAAGTCAATTTCACTGGGAAATGTTAATATTAAAGTTTTTAAAGATTTTATTCATTTTAATAGTAAATTTTGGCTAAACTTGCAAATCGTTCGGAAAGTTAAAACATATTACAGGGTAACCCAGAAAAAACAGAACCCAATTTATTTATTTATTTTCCCATTAAACTAACCTAAACCCAACCCTAAACTCCAACCCCAACCCTAACCATAATCCCCAACCCTAAACCTCAACCCTAAACCCCTAATTAAAATTAACAGTTTTATTACAAAATTTGTGGGTTCTGTTTTTTCTGGGTCACACTAATTTTCCGACAGACTTGCACCTTTAACCTAAATTTTAATAAAGTTTTTTTTTTTTTTTTTTTCCTAAGCTGAACTTTTTTTTTAAATCATCAGGATTTTTAAAAATGTTTCTTCGAATGCACAAAAAAATTTCAAGATAATATTTCAAGATAAAAAAAAAGAATATTTTAAAAATCGTTGAAAAACAAATAATTGGTTATTGAATATGCACAAGAAAAAAATAGGTCAATTAGAACTAGTCATACTTTTAGTGGTATAATCGTAAAAGGGAAATAAAATGTAACTTTTCTGTCTAAATTGCGGCCTGAAAAATTACCCTTTCGCATGTAATACGGGCAGGTTTGTTTATTTTTTAAGATAACGATGTAATTTTTCGCAATCGGATAATTTGATCTTTGAATTAACTATTTTTCTTTGTAACAGCCCTGTACGATCTTTAATTGTTTTTACGAGATTTTTTGATAAACAAAGTTCGGAAATATTTATTTCCGTTTTATTCAAGATGACCTAAACTGATCATGTGACCCAATTGGAGGTACCTACTGTACATCCGAAGCAAACAGATTTCTATTCGAGTTGATAGGACCCGATATACTTTACTCTCCCACGGAGATACACCTGTTGCAGCAAATAAGACTCGTTGCAGTGAAAGGATTGCACAAAGAAGTGTACAGACAAAATTTTTATTCTATGAAGCAGAAAGAGGGTGAGTCAATCACACATTTCCTTGTATGTATGTGTATGTATGTGTATGTATGTATGTATGTATGTATGTATATAGTATGTATGTGTATGCATGTATGTATATATATATGTATGTGTATGTGTATGCATGTATGTATATTATGTATGTATGTATGCATGTATGTAATATATATATATGTATGTATGTATGTGTATGCATGTATGTATATATATATGCATGTATGTATGTGTATGCATGTATGTATATATATATATATATGTATGTATGTATGTGTATGCATGTATGTATATATATATATGTATGTATGTGTATGCATGTATGATATATATTATGTATGTATGCATGTATATATATATATTATATATGTATGCATGTTTTTTATATATATATAATATATATATAATATGATGCATGTATGTATATAATATGTATGCATGTATGTATACACACACCAACACACACATATATATATATATATATATATATATATATATATATGCATGTATTTTGTGAATTTAGAGTTACCTACCCGAACGAAGTGAACTCTGGGCGACAGTTAGACTATTCCGGTGATATGGTGGCTGGGCAAATGGTAGCGGCCTTGCGAATACGGAACATCAGAGTAAAATATTGACGGAGGCTGCTACCCTCGGCACTCTAGAGCAGAAGTTTAATAGGTTAGTTTGCCTGGAGACCACTGACAATTGACCCTCACCTCCATAACAGTATACACCCCTTGCACACTCTCCAATGTGCAAAAGTCAGACCACAAACAGCGGTTAAAGGAACCAAGACATCTTCAACCCCACGATATGCATCACCTTGCAGGGGATGTGGAAATACTTCACATCCGTGGACCAAAGGACTGCCCAGCGGGTAAGCTGGTATGCTATAATTGTGGATTAAGGGACACTTGAAGAAGGTTTGCCGGAAGCTCGTGGCATCCAAGACGGAAGATACGAGCAGAGCGTCAAGAAGTGAGGAGTCAGTCATGTTCACCAACAATTCTCCAGATGAATACTCCACGTATACAACCTACAAACATAATAGGATGCAATCAACTGCTGTGTCTCACCTGGTGTGGAATGGGGAATGATTTCATAAAAGCCCCTCCGAGCCACCCCCTTCGGTGAAAGTGGATATAGCAATGATGCCTAGCGCCCATGCCACATTCGGACGGGTACAGACGGACCCAATAAGCCTTTGCAGACACTGGAGCTCAAACTTGCTCGAGTGGACCAGAGATCCAAACACTACTTGGGTTCCCAGACGGGTACCTCGTGCTAACAACCCACCGAATACGTGGCATAACAGACAATCAGATACATGTAAAAGGCGTCTTATTTTTGCGCATAAGAATTGGGTCGCAGGAGACGCGACAAGCTGTCTATGTGACAGACAACACCTCTGGCTTCTATCTATCGCAAGCGGCTTTGAAGGATCTGAAATTGTTGTACCCCCAATTTTCTAACTTCGGTATCGCAGAATAACTCCTCAATGGATGCAATTAAAAGAGCTCCGTGCGGTTGTCCGTGTAGAACACCAGTTCCACCAAGACCGGATACCATCCCATTCCAACCAACAGACACCAACAGGCACCAACTAGAGCAGTGGATAAAGGAACATTTCAAGTCAAGTGCATTCAATACATGCCCACACCAGCTGTTACAAACTATGACAGGTAAAACATTAGACATTACCTTCGCCCCCCCGGCGTAACACCGACAGCCATCCATACACTGATGCCAGTCCCTCACCATTGGAAGAAGAGGGTAAAACAAGACCTGGACAGAGACGTTGCGCTGGGCATAATAGAACCGGTACCAGTCGGCACACCAACTACTTGGTGCTCAAGGATGGTGGTCGCACCGAAAAAGAACAGCTCTCCCAGACGTACGGTGGATTTGCAAATCCCCAGTTAACCAGGCCTCGGTTGTACCTGCCCACAGTAGAAAAATTATTCTGGATGCGTGGAATGGATACCACAGCTTACCGCTTTCCCCAACTGCACGAGACGCCATTACTGAGTGGGGTATAGATATTGTCGGGCCTCTCAAGGATTCCACGGATCGGGGGAGTGATATACCCGTCGGTTTGACGACATTACAGTGGATATAACTCTTAAAACCCGGTGCATAGACAACAGCCTCCTATGGGACGATTCTATTGGGTCATCATTCTGGCACACAGTCGACTATATTAGCCACTGTGCAGATAAGGGTATTGTATTTAACCCCGATAAATTCCATTTTGCCAAAATGGAGGTGGAATTTCCTGGGTTTCTTATCACCGCCAATGGTGTCAAACCCACGAAAAAGATGACTGAGGCTATACTTCACTTCCCCACACCTACGAGCATCACGGGCGTCAGGTCCTGGTTTGGACTGGTGAATCAGGTGTCATATGCCTTTTTCCAGGCCCAAGTGATGGCCCCCTTTCGGGAGTTACTGCGTACAAAGAACCGAAAGTTTTATTGGGATGAAATCCTTGAACGCTTATTTAGAGAGTCAAAGCGAGTAATCGTGCAGAAGATTGAGAACGGTTTCAAGACGTTCGAAATTAACAGAACAACGGGCTTGGCAACAAACTACAGCAAGACTGGAATCAGCTACTTCTTATTCAAGAAGCATTGCAACTGTCCTAGCGAAGCAGGCATGAGTTGCGGGGAGGGTCACTGAAAGCTCATCCTGGCTGGATCTCACTTTACCAATGATGTGGAATCGCGCTACTTACCAGTTGAGGGAGAAGCTTTGGCCCTCGTCTATGGACTGGAGTCCTGCCGAATGTTTTTATTGGGGTGCCCTGATTTGCTGGTGACGGTGGATCACCAACCACTAACGAAGATATTCTCGGATCAGGCCCTCGAAAACATAAAGAACCCCCGTCTGTTTAATTTCAAGGAACGTGCATTAATGTACAAATTCAAGATTAAACACCGCTCCGGGAAACTCAATGCAGCACCTGATTGCGCTTCTCGATACCCAGCAGGTACCCCATCAGAGAACTCGTGGGAACGCGTCAGTGCAATAACAACACAGATACAAGAAGAATGGATGCAAATGTCCCTAGACTGTGGTTCGGATTACTAAGCCAACATGATCGACAATGGGGTCAAAGCAGTGTTTTCGTCAATGTATGAGAGCGACTCTAAGCTGAAGGCTATTACTTGGGGGAGGATCGTCGCCGCGGCGGCCACGGATAAAGAATGTCTGGCCTTAGCAGACCTAGTGAAAAATGGCTTCCCAAAGTCACGTAACGAGCTCCCATCCATAGCTCGTGTTTTCTGGCCCATGCACAAGGAAATGTACTGCCTGGAAGGAGTAATAATCAAAGGCAACAAGATCCTCATATCCCCGGCAAATTTGGGCTGAGGTACTAGAGTCACCCCATTCCGCAAATCAAGGTGTTAACGGCATGCTGGCAAATGCAAGACAACGAATGTTCTGGCCCGGATTGGGTGCTAGCGTCAGGCAGACTAGAGCCCAGTGCCGTACCTGCAACAGGATTGCACCATCCCAGCCTATGGAGCCATTGATGTCACCAGCAGACCCAGAATTTCCTTTCCAGCAAGCTGTAGCGGACTTCGTTGACATACACAGCAAAAACTACCTTGTATACGCAGATCGATATACCGGATGGGTGGAGGTGGCCCTAATGTCATTAGGAAAAGCCAAAACGGTATGCGACACATTAAGAACTTGGTTCTGTACATAGGGTGCGCCAGAAGAAATCTCCTCGGACGGAGGACCACCATTCGAGTCACAGGAATACGGCTCATTTTTTAAGAACTGGGGTATACGAAAGCGGACGTCATCAGCCTATTACCCTCAAAGCAATGGTCATGCAGAGTTAGCTGTAAAAACAGCAAAGCTTATACTCGCTGACAATACAGACAACTGAGGTCGCCTATGCCATGATTGTACTGCTCGGGCACTGCTGACCCATCGCAACACACCCGTTCTAGACCTAAACATGTCCCCAGCTATAATGCTGTTTGGACGAATTATTAAGGACCACCTTCCAGTCCTATGGGACAAGTACCAAACACAGAAGCAGTGGAAAGAAATAGGGGAGTTAAGGGAGGTTGCGATGGCTAAGAGGCACATGCGCAGAACGAACAGTTCTAGAATAGGCACTGCCGTACGCTTCCGGACTTCATCCAAATCCAAAACCAGGATGGTCACTATCCACGTCGATGGACAAAAACGGGGAGGATCGTAGAGACGTGTAGTAACCGACATTACCAAGTACGGGTGGATGGGAGCAATCGAATAACTCTGCGCAACTGTCGCTTCCTCCGTAAAATATATCCAGTGATTGACGGTCCACATTGTTCCACACCGGAAACTTTACACCCACCTATGGATTCTGAGCTCCCACAGCAACGTCAACCTGATGAGACCATGGACACCGATGAGAACATCGATATCGCATCGCCTGGCGTGCAGCACGAGCCCGAGGCGGGAATGGAGGTTGACGACGTCCCAGGTGTGGCAGAGGGTGATGTAGGAGAGTGCCTACACCCATTCGAACTCCCACCGCTGAGACAACGCTTGTGTCGCAGGATACAAGCACCAAGAACCCTGTCCCCACACATGAGTGGACAATCACACGAATACTTAGACGCATACAAACCATGATGACCACGTCGGTTCATCCCGTGGTCACAGGGGAGAGGGACATGTATAAGTAGTGATATCCACCTGTGTGTTGTCTGAATGGACTGGTCTGCCCTTGGAAGAATGGGCATAAATAAAGAGTTGAGAGACGGCCATTGGGAAATCGGTCGACCGACGTTTGAACCACTTACAAAGTCTTACGTACTTTATAATCACGAATCGAAATCGCAAAAGGAGTGCCTTAAGGTCATATGGTCCCAAAGTTGAACATAGAAATTGTGTGAAGTAATATCCTTAGTGTAGATTGAAAAGTCTTTAGTGTACCTATGTATAAAAGAAATAAAAGTTTTGTGTGTAGACTTATATATATAAAAGGTTTATTGGCTATTCTTGAACTTCCTCAACCGTGGAAGCGATGTTCAGTAAATTGTTATACTTAAAAAAAAAACAACATTATGTTTTGGTTTGGTTTGGTTTGGTTTTGTTTTACAGCATATCAAACCGAGTGGGTCATTTAATGCCCATAAAGTTTTGAAATAAATTAATTCTTGTGGGCATGCCTACAAAGTCAGAAAACAGCACAGCTCCCGTGACTTCCAGAAACATTTCTTCACGCTCAGAATTGCGGAGGCAGGGAATGGACTGCCCACGTCTGTTGAAAGCTGCCGAGGCACTGAGTCTTTCAAAGCCTCCATGCTTCCTGTAGTCCGCCGACACTATGCCTGATGCCCCTCTCCACACACATATGCACACACGTGCACACATACATGCATATTACTACTGTAAACTGTTCATGTTCCTGACATTAATACATTATTCTGTGTACTTGACATGAGACTTTGATGAGTTGTGGTGCACCTGAGCACTGTACACATACATTTATATTATTAGTGTATGCTATTCCTGTTCCTGACACTAATACATTATTCTGTGTACTTGACATGAGACTTTGATGAGTTGTGGTGCACCTGAGCACTGTACACATACATGTATATTATTACTGTATGTTATTCATGTTCCTGACACTAATACATTATTCTATGTACTAGACATGAGACTTTGATGAGTTGTGGTTCACCTGAGCACTGTACACATACATGTATATTATTACTGTATGCTATTCATGTTCCTCACACTAATACATTATTCTATGTACTAGACAAGAGACTTTGATGAGTTGTGGTGCACCTGAGCACTGTACATAATAAATTTCATTATTATTATTAATGGATACACAATTTTTTTTTATAAACACATTTTCCTATTTAACCCATAGATAGGACCCTAACAGGTACTACCACTCCGGGTCAGAGTGGACCAGGGAACAATGGTGATGAAGGGGTGCTCCACATTCCCCAAACCTCCAGAATGGAACCTCACCATCAGATAGAGTGTAACGTCTTTCCCAGGACATGTAGACCCTCAGCCACTGCCTTCTAGCACCCATATGATAAAAAGGGTTGGGGCTTGCCATAAGGGCAATTGGGTTGGGGCAATCATATAGGTGCTAGGGCTTGATGTGACCAGCCGATTGATCTGAGGGGGCCTCTCCGACCGCCCGGGGCGGCCTAATGTCGATATCAGCCAATCAGCGAGGGAGTCTATCCCCTTTCCACTAGCGGTAGACCGAGATTGTTTTTGCATCTGAGGTGGAGCGCCACACCTACCATTAGCTCCTTACTTTACCGCACAGATCTCTGTGCTACTCATAACGCTGATTTGGCGAGGACCGGAATTAAGAGATAGATAGGCCTAAACAATGGTAACAATCATACACTATAATGAATATATATATATATATATATATATATGTGTGTGTGTGTGTGTGTGTATGTATATATATATATATATATATATATATATATATGAAATTCAACATTATGAAAAAACATATGATGTTTGTTATGTAATTGCTGACAGTACTGTTTCGAATGTGGACTTGTATATTTTTTTTTTTTAACAGCTGAAAAATATATACTATACTATTTTGATACCCACTTTACATTTTTATATAAACTTTTACAACAAACTCTTTTGAGTTTTTCTATAAACTATAATGCTTCTGATTTTTTAAAAATTAAAAATAAAATTTATTTTATTTTTAAAACAGAACATGCATTTTTCAAAAAATTTCAGCGGTTGAACCCAGCGTTCGTTTCTGTAAACAGTCTTTTTTAACGGATATCTTCTCTTCCCATCTATGTTGCTCTTTGATGAAGACCAACTTATCGATTTGGTCGAAACAGTACTGTCAGCAATTACATAACAAACATCATATGTTTTTTCATAATGTTAAATTTCATACTGTCGGATTAATTTCCATCTATTTTTCATATATATATATATATATATATATATATATATATATATATGTATGTATATAAATAAAAGAAGTAATAAAAAAGTTATAAAATTCAGCTAATGACTTTATTAGCAAACCACCCAAAAAACAAAAACACCTGTTTAAAAGACTAATGTTAAAAATGAAATTCCTTTCCACAAAAACAGGAAGAGTGAGTGAAATACTCATGTGTACATATATACACATGCATGTAAGAATTCATTTTCATATTATCAATCAAAGCCTGAAGAAGATACCAGAAGATCTGAAACACGTGTTGCATATGTAAAACAAAAAGAATTAAAAAATTTTTTCTGAGAACAAAATACATTTTGCCGACCTTCTTTTTTTATAAAATATATATGTATATATATATTTATAGTGAGGCAAGTATATCATTAGGAATTTTTTATTTAGGAGAAGGAAAATTCTGAATTCAAACTCCAGTTAAGAAATTGACCTTATGTCATTCTCTGCTTGTGGGGTGGGGTGGGGTGGGGTAAATACGTACAACAGCTAGGTGCCAGGAGTGATGACCAGTGAGTACGTGCGACACAAGGTTTGTTGGGGGTCAAGAAAGTCTCTGTCCACGGGGGACAGCACACACGTGCAACATTTTACATGCCAATTTGACAGTCACAGACAAAGGGGATTTGAATTTTCACGCCTTGCGTTTATATGCAATTAAAAGCCAGTATCTATCAAAACTTCTTGCCAGCCAAGGGAGGTAATGATCTTTTTGTGCCATCTAGTGCTTAGTAGGAGAACTTATTTGGCAGACAAGGGAGGTAATTCCCAGAAGCTACTGAACGATATTCTTTCTTATGATTTTCATTCCATTCATTAATGTTTGAAGTGCGTGGTGTAATGGTTAGACTTGTTAACCCAAGTTCAAATCATGGACAAACCTACAGTTCCCATAGCATTACTCTTGGGAAAGGTATGAATCCAACTACTCTCCCTCCAGCTATGAGTAAAATAGTAGGATAGACTGGGCTCTTACCTTGGTTAGGCAACCAGTCTAGCAGAAGGAAAACTCTCAATTCAAACCTGTCACTACTAGAATAGGCTCAGTCCTAATTAGTGATCTATTTCACTGGGCTATTTAACCTTGGAGAGGCAACCAGTCTAAGAGAAGGAAACTCTCAATTCAAACCTCTTAAATATCCGCTTGGGGTGATCACTACTAGAATAGGCTCAGTCCTAATTAATGATCTATTTCACTGGGCTATTTAACCTTGGAGAGGCAACCAGTCTAGGAGAAGGAAAACTCTGAATTCAAACCTCTTAAATCTCCACTTGGGGTGATCACTACTAGAATAGGCTCAGTCCTAATTAATGATCTATTTCACTGGGCTATTTAACCTTGGAGAGGCAACCAGTCTAGGAGAAGGAAAACTCTGAATTCAAACCTCTTAAATATCCACTTG
Source organism: Doryteuthis pealeii (assembly GCA_023376005.1). Taxonomy (NCBI): domain Eukaryota; kingdom Metazoa; phylum Mollusca; class Cephalopoda; order Myopsida; family Loliginidae; genus Doryteuthis; species Doryteuthis pealeii. The sequence continues at coordinate 38,816,268 of CM042179.1, forward strand.
GGGTGATCACTACTAGAATAGGCTCAGTCCTAATTAATGATCTATTTCACTGGGCTCTTTAACCTTGGAGAGGCAACCAGTCTAAGAGAAAGAAAACTCTCAATTCAAACCTCTTAAATATCCGCTTGGGGTGATCACTACTAGAATAGGCTCAGTCCTAATTAATGATCTATTTCACTGGGCTATTTAACCTTGGAGAGGCAACCAGTCTAGGAGAAGGAAAACTCTGAATTCAAACCTCTTAAATATCCGCTTGGGGTGATCACTACTAGAATAGGCTCAGTCCTAATTAGTGATCTATTTCACTGGGCTCTTTAACCTTGGAGCGGCAACCAGTCTAGGAGAAGGAAAACTCTGAATTTAAACCTGTTAAACTTGGGGTGGTCACTACTAGAATAGGCTCATGCCTAATTAGTGATCTATTTCACTGGGCTCTTTAACCTTGGAGAGGCAACCAGTCTAGGAGAAGGAAAACTCTGAATTTAAACCTGTTAAATTTGGGGTGGTCACTACTAGAATAGGCTCATTCCTAATTAGTGATCTATTTCACTGGGCTCTTTAACCTTGGTTAGGCAACCAGTCTAGGAGAAGGAAAACTCTGAATTCAAACCTGTTAAACTTGGGGTGGTCACTACTAGAATAGGCTCAGTCCTAATTAGTGATCTATTTCACTGGGCTCTTTAACCTTGGAGAGGCAACCAGTCTAGGAGAAGGAAAACTCTGAATTTAAACCTGTTAAATCTCCACTTGGGGTGGTCACTACTAGAATAGACTCAGTCCTAATTAGTGATCTATTTCACTGGGCTCTTTAACCTTGGAGAGGCAACCAGTCTAGGAGAAGGAAAACTCTGAATTTAAACCTGTTAAATTTGGGGTGGTCACTACTAGAATAGGCTCATTCCTAATTAGTGATCTATTTCACTGGGCTATTTAACCTTGGTTAGGCAACCAGTCTAGGAGAAGGAAAACTCTGAATTCAACCTGTTAAACTTGGGGTGGTCACTACTAGAATAGGCTCATTCCTAATTAGTGATCTATTTCACTGGGCTCTTAAACCTGTTAAACTTGGGGTGGTCACTACTAGAATAGGCTCAGTCCTAATTAGTGATCTGTTTCACTGGGCTCTTTAACCTTGGAGAGGCAACCAGTCTAGGAGAAGGATCTATTTCACTAAAATATTTTTAAAAATTGATAAATTCAGTAGCCAGTTTTATTAATAACAAATTATCATTAGTTAAAACTTTTATGAAAGGGTTACATATCATTCTGCCTTCCTCCAATGTTCAATCTTCTTCAACACTCATATCTCATCTCTGTTTGGACACATCACTGTCCGTCAAGTCCATTAACCCCTTAAGACTCATAAGTCAAAACCTGCAACAGAGGGATGAACCATAGACTAGCTCTAATGATTCGTGTGGCCATTTTAGGGCTGTAGCACTTTTACAGTGGAGATCCTTTGTGGCATAAAGTTTCTTGAAGTAGAAAGATGTAGTACCAGTTTTAATCCTTGTCTGTCGATCGGTCCTCAAAGCAGTTGATCTCAGGGTTGATCTTGTCTTGAAGTAGAAAAGAGTTGTATCAAAGTTTATCCTGTCCTGAAGTAGAGAGTTGTATAATCCTTGTCTGTTGGTCTGTCCTTCTCCAGCAAGTAATTCTAGGACAATTTATCAATGCCTTTAAATAGTAAATTAAATACACTAGCAAATATATGCACCCTCCGGGTGCAAGTATTTAAGTTTTAACATAATAAAATATCATGTTAAATTAGAAAGGCTAATGAAACTGAGTAAGAATTCAGATAAAAATATTTGGAACAGAGGGGGTATGATTGAAAAATAGAACAACTTTGAAAGTAAATCTTCCATCATTTTACCTTACTCCCATCTTTCATTGGTAAATTTTCCTAATTTAACTATTTAGTTAAATAGGAAGTAAAGAATAATATTACAGTTATTTCTTCTTGTTAATAGATTTCTTTTAAGATTTATCCCCGAGATTTTTGCTCATATTCATTAATATAAAACCTAACAATTAGAAATCAATAATACTAAGCATATATTTATTAAAATCAAATGTTTAAGATCAATATGCAAATTAGCCTTCCAATTCACACTGTAAACTGCTATTTTCTTGTATATATAAATACAATTGCATGTTATTAGTATGTAAATATGGTCAACAGTCTTAATGATGTAAAACAATTTTATTAATAATTGAAGTTTAAATAAAAATAAAATCATGGAGAATGTGATGTAAATAACAAAGGGAATTGTGACTTGAATGGTAATATAGTTTCGGTTACAGACAGACAAACCCACAATCTCCATTATAATAAGATATTTAGGTGTTTTTGATTGACCAATTCAGCCACCAATGGTTTTGAAACAGTCCTTGATTTCACGATATGAGCCAGAGATCGCAACTCTTAACACTGACATTCTCATATGTTTTTTACCCCTAGGATATCGGAGAATATTCAATTCATCTTTACTTTTTCCATTTCTTCCTTCAATTTGTGTATTTGTTTAATAATAATTCACTTTTACATTATACTTACTGTCTTCAGTTTTTTTTGTTTTATTTCAAAATGTGTGACAGTTTTTTTTTAATTAAAATAAATTGAAAATACCAAAAAAAAAAAAAAAAGATATTTTTTGTGTTTTTATTTTCAAAACTCAGTCATTTTTATTTTAAAATTCATGATAGTTTGTTTTGAATTAAAATAAAATGAAAATACAAAAAAAAAAAGAAAGATATTTTAGGGAGGGGGGGGAATATTTACATTTACTTGTCAATAAAAAACTTGGGGTGGCTTACTTTTAAAAATGCCTTCAAACCACTAAAAAAGTTCAATCATAGAGCGGGTTAGTTTTTCAGCAGGCACCACTTAACATTTTTTTTAGAGCAGAAGACCAGGACGTATTTATGTGATATGCACCCTGGATCCTATACAGAGGACCACCAGGGGGCTATGAATGATAAGGATGACTGGAATCATTTTTTGTCCTGGATTTTTTCATCCCCAACTGCCGTGCATATGGAGGCTGATTACCTTATGTAGAACTGTTATAGAACTGATGGGTTGCCTACACTAATCATAATTTTCCACTTAATTGCTATCAATCATAATTTTCCACTTAACTGCCTCTGATTTGAATTTTCAAATGATCTTTGATTCAAAATTTATCTAGCTACAGTACTTTCATAATTCATAGGCAACCTAGGAATTATGTAACACACTGTGTCATATTTGAACAAGCACATGATTGTATACATGTTGCCTATGATTATAGAGATCATATTTTTATTGCCTATGATTACAGAGACCATTTTTAAATTATGATTACAGAGACCATATTTTATTGCCTATGATTACAGAGACCATATCTTATTGCCTATGATTGCAGAGACCATATTGTTTTATTGCCTATGATTATAGAGACCATATTTTTATTGCCTATGATTGCAGAGACCATATTTTTGTTGCCTATGATTACACAGACCACATTTTATTGCTTATGATTGTGGAGCATATTTTTTATGGCCTATGATTGCAGAGACTATTTTTATTTTATTTTATGACCATTTTTTAATTATGATTGCAAAGACTGTATTTTATTGCCTATGATTGCAGAGAGCATTTTTTAATTATGATAGCAGAGACCATGTTTTTATTGCCTATGATTTCTGAACATATTTTTTATTGCCTATGATTTCAGAGACCATATTCTTTATTGTCTATGATTGCAGATACCATACTTTTCTTTTATTGCCTATGATTACAGAGACTATTTTTAATTGCCTATCATTGCAGAGACCATATTTTATTGCCTATGATTGCAGATACCAATTTTTTTATTGCCTATGATTGTAGAGACTGTTTTTTTTATTGCCTATGATTACAAAAACCATATTTTAAATGCCTATGATTACAGAGACCATATTTTATTGCCTATGATTGAAGAGACCATTTTTTAATTATGATAGCAGAGACATGTTTTTTTATCAACTATGATTTCTGAACATATTTTTTATTGCCTATGATTGTAGAGACCATTTTTATTGCTTATGATTGCAGAGACCATATTTTTATTACCTATGATTGTGGACCATATTTTTATTGCCTATGATTGTAGAGACCATTTTTATTGCCTATGATTGCAGAGACCATATTTTTATTGCCTATGATTGTAGAGACCATTTTTATTGCCTATGATTGCAGAGACCATATTTTTATTGCCTATGATTGTAGAGACCATTTTTATTGCCTATGATTGCAGAGACCATATTTTTATTACCTATGATTGTGGACCATATTTTTATTGCCTATGAGAGACCATTTTTATTGCTTATGATTGCAGAGACCATATTTTATTACCTATGATTGTGGACCATATTTTTATTGCCTATGATTGTAGAGACCATTTTTATTGCTTATGATTGCAGAGACCATATTTTTATTACCTATGATTGTGGACCATATTTTTATTGCCTATGATTGTAGAGACCATTTTTATTGCTTATGATTGCAGAGACCATATTTTTATTACCTATGATTGTGACCATATTTTTATTGCCTATGATTGTAGAGACCATTTTTATTGCTTATGATTGCAGAGACCATATTTTTATTACTATGATTGTGGACATATTTTTATTGCCTATGATTGTAGAGACCATTTTTATTGCTTATGATTGCAGAGACCATATTTTTATTACCTATGATTGTGGACCATATTTTTATTGCCTATGATTGTAGAGACCATTTTTATTGCTTATGATTGCAGAGACCATATTTTTATTACCTATGATTGTGGACCATATTTTTATTGCCTATGATTGTAGAGACCATTTTTATTGCCTATGATTGCAGAGACCATATTTTTATTACCTATGATTGTGGACCATATTTTTATTGCCTATGATTGTAGAGACCATTTTTATTGCCTATGATTGCAGAGACCATATTTTTATTACCTATGATTGTGGACCATATTTTTATTGCCTATGATTGTAGAGACCATTTTTATTGCTATGATTGCAGAGACCATATTTTTATTACCTATGATTGTGGACCATATTTTTATTGCCTATGATTGTAGAGACCATTTTTATTGCTTATGATTGCAGAGACCATATTTTTATTACCTATGATTGTGGACCATATTTTATTGCCTATGATTGTAGAGACCATTTTTTATTGCTTATGATTGCAGAGACCATATTTTTATTACCTATGATTGTGGACCATATTTTTATTGCCTATGATTGTAGAGACCATTTTTATTGCTTATGATTGCAGAGACCATATTTTTTATTACCTATGATTGTGGACCATATTTTTATTGCCTATGATTGTAGAGACCATTTTTTTGCTTATGATTGCAGAGACCATATTTTTATTACCTATGATTGTGGACCATATTTTTATTGCCTATGATTGTAGAGACCATTTTTATTGCTTATGATTGCAGAGACCATATTTTTATTACCTATGATTGTGGACATATTTTTATTGCCTATGATTGTAGAGACCATTTTTATTGCTTATGATTGCAGAGACCATATTTTTATTACCTATGATTGTGGACCATATTTTTATTGCCTATGATTGTAGAGACCATTTTTATTGATTGAAGAGACCATATTTTTATTACCTATGATTGTGGACCATATTTTTTATTGCCTATGATTGTAGAGACCATTTTTATTGCTTATGATTGCAGAGACCATATTTTTATTACCTATGATTGTGGACCATATTTTTATTGCCTATGATTGTAGAGACCATTTTTATTGCTTATGATTGCAGAGACCATATTTTATTACCTATGATTGTGGACCATATTTTTATTGCCTATGATTGTAGAGACCATTTTTATTGCCTATGATTGCAGAGACCATATTTTTATTACCTATGATTGTGGACCATATTTTTATTGCCTATGATTGTAGAGACCATTTTTATTGCTATGATTGCAGAGACCATATTTTTATTACCTATGATTGTGGACCATTTTTATTGCCTATGATTGTAGAGACCATTTTTATTGCTTATGATTGCAGAGACCATATTTTTATTACCTATGATTGTGGACCATATTTTTATTGCCTATGATTGTAGAGACCATTTTTATTGCCTATGATTGCAGAGACCATATTTTTATTACCTATGATTGTGGACCATATTTTTATTGCCTATGATTGTAGAGACCATTTTTATTGCTTATGATTGCAGAGACCATATTTTTATTACCTATGATTGTGGACCATATTTTTATTGCCTATGATTGTAGAGACCATTTTTTATTGCCTATGATTGCAGAGACCATATTTTTATTACCTATGATTGTGGACCATATTTTTATTGCCTATGATTGTAGAGACCATTTTTATTGCTTATGATTGCAGAGACCATATTTTTATTACCTATGATTGTGGACCATATTTTTATTGCCTATGATTGTAGAGACCATTTTTATTGCTTATGATTGCAGAGACCATATTTTTATTACCTATGATTGTGGACCATATTTTTATTGCCTATGATTGTAGAGACCATTTTTATTGCTTATGATTGCAGAGACCATATTTTTATTACCTATGATTGTGGACCATATTTTTATTGCCTATGATTGTAGAGACCATTTTTATTGCTTATGATTGCAGAGACCATATTTTTATTACCTATGATTGTGGACCATATTTTTATTGCCTATGATTGTAGAGACCATTTTTATTGCTTATGATTGCAGAGACCATATTTTTATTACCTATGATTGTGGACCATATTTTTATTGCCTATGATTGTAGAGACCATTTTTATTGCCTATGATTGCAGAGACCATATTTTTATTACCTATGATTGTGGACCATATTTTTATTGCCTATGATTGTAGAGACCATTTTTATTGCCTATGATTGCAGAGACCATATTTTATTACCTATGATTGTGGACCATATTTTTATTGCCTATGATTGTAGAGACCATTTTTATTGCTTATGATTGCAGAGACCATATTTTTATTACCTATGATTGTGGACCATATTTTTATTGCCTATGATTGTAGAGACCATTTTTATTGCTTATGATTGCAGAGACCATATTTTTATTACCTATGATTGTGGACCATATTTTTTTGCCTATGATTGTAGAGACCATTTTTATTGCCTATGATTGCAGAGACCATATTTTTATTACCTATGATTGTGGACCATATTTTTATTGCCTATGATTGTAGAGACCATTTTTATTGCCTATGATTGCAGAGACCATATTTTTATTACCTATGATTGTGGACCATATTTTTATTGCCTATGATTGTAGAGACCATTTTTATTGCTTATGATTGCAGAGACCATATTTTTATTACCTATGATTGTGGACCATATTTTTATTGCCTATGATTGTAGAGACCATTTTTATTGCTTATGATTGCAGAGACCATATTTTTATTACCTATGATTGTGGACCATATTTTTATTGCCTATGATTGTAGAGACCATTTTTATTGCTTATGATTGTATTTTTATTACCTATGATTGTGGACCATATTTTTATTGCCTATGATTGTAGAGACCATTTTTATTGCTTATGATTGCAGAGACCATATTTTTATTACCTATGATTGTGGACCATATTTTTATTGCCTATGATTGTAGAGACCATTTTTATTGCTTATGATTGCAGAGACCATATTTTTATTACCTATGATGTGGACCATATTTTTATTGCCTATGATTGTAGAGACCATTTTTATTGCCTATGATTGCAGAGACCATATTTTTATTACCTATGATTGTGGACCATATTTTTATTGCCTATGATTGTAGAGACCATTTTTATTGCTTATGATTGCAGAGACCATATTTTATTACCTATGATTGTGGACCATATTTTTATTGCCTATGATTGTAGAGACCATTTTTATTGCCTATGATTGCAGAGACCATATTTTTATTACCTATGATTGTGGACCATATTTTTATTGCCTATGATTGTAGAGACCATTTTTATTGCCTATGATTGCAGAGACCATATTTTTTATTACCTATGATTGTGGACCATATTTTTATTGCCTATGATTGTAGAGACCATTTTTATTGCCTATGATTGCAGAGACCATATTTTTATTACCTATGATTGTGGACCATATTTTTATTGCCTATGATTGTAGAGACCATTTTTATTGCCTATGATTGCAGAGACCATATTTTTATTACCTATGATTGTGGACCATATTTTTATTGCCTATGATTAGAGACCATTTTATTGCTTATGATTGCAGAGACCATATTTTTATTACCTATGATTGTGGACCATATTTTTATTGCCTATGATTGTAGAGACCATTTTTATTGCCTATAATTGCAGAGACCATATTTTTTATTGCCTATGATTGCAGAGACTATATTTTTATTACCTATGATTGTAGAGACCATTTTTATTGCCTATAATTGCAGAGACTATATTTTTATTGCCTATGATTACAGAGACCATTTTTTAATTGCCTATTATTGCAGAGACCATATGTTATTGCCTATGATTGCAGACACCATATTTTTATTGCCTAAGATAAATACTTAGACCTTGCCAGGGTACTGAGGGCCATACCAATTGTAGTTAGTGCCATTGGAAAGGTCTCCAGTGGTTTTGAAAAGAATACAGATGAATTGGAAATCAGAGGAAAAATCAAGATCATCCAAACAGCAGCATTGTTAAGATTGGCTAGATTACTTAGGAAAATCCTAGACCAAGTGAGACATGCTGTCACTCTGTCTCCAGTGAAAGGCCACCAGTTAATGCTGGCATGGAAAACTCACATGGAGTGATATAGTAATGCACTTTCTATTTGACCTATAGGTAGGACCCTAACAGGTACTACCACTACAGGTCAGTGGACCTGGGAGTAATGGTGATGAAGGGGTACTCTAGAACTGGAACTTCACCATCAGGCAAAGTTTAATCTCATATCCAGGACAATAAGACCCTCAGCCACTGCCTTCTAGCTCAAAAAGGATAAAAAGTTAGGGTTTGCTATAGAGGCGATAGGATTGGGACAATCATGTAGGTGCTAGAGCTTGATGTGACCAGCCAATTGATCGGAGGGGGCCTCTCCGACCACCTGTCTAGCCTAAGTAAGGACCAAAGTGGACTATTGTATATCATGGACTGCTCAGCCACCAGGGTTCCATCCAACCAACAGGTGAGTCCATTGAGGGGGGGGGTTTAGCCCCCTACAGAGGTGCAGTTGGTGTATTCTAAAGCCCCAGCCAACAGGGGGGGGGAGAAATAGTAGAGCAGACTGGGTTCTTTAACTTTGGTAAGGCAGGCAAACCTTTGAATTCAAGCCAGCTTTACTCCATTTAAAAATTGACCTTGTGCCGCATCCTGCCCATAGTGGAGGGGTTGGGTAAATACATATAATATAATTTACTTACACTTTAGCAGATTACACCATGTATGAACACTGTTGGCTTATCTTAAGTGTATGCCAAATTGCCACTCATATTTATGAACTTTCCCAACATCAGCAGCAGGCACTTCTGGTAAAAATTGGCCAATGACAAACGTATACAGAATGCATTAAAGATCGTTGCTAACTGTCCTGAAATCAATTGCCACTCCTATTTATGAACTTTCCCAACATCAGCAGCAGGCACTTCTGGTAAAAATTGGCCAATGAGAAACGTATACAGAATGCATTAAAGATCGTTGGTAACTGTCCTGAAATCAATTGCTAATTGAAATTTCTGGGACCAAGACCTACAGACAAGGAGGACCATATGACCTTTAGGCACCCCTTTTATGATCTCATTTCATAAGGACATTTTTTTCATTTACACCGTCAACATCTGGTTGTTTGTTAGGAGTTATGGTTAGGGTTAGGGATAGGGGTTAGGGTTAGGGGTTAGTTTTTTAATTTAAAAAAATCTAAAAATCATCTGTTAACAAACAAACGGATGTTGATGGTGTAAATGAAAAAAATGTCCTTATGAAATGAGATCACAAAAGGGGTGCCTAAATGTCATATGGTCTGACGAGGATTACAAGACCAACTGATACTACACTCTTTTCTACCTAGGATTTCAAGGAACACTACAGATTAATATTTCTCTGAATTTTTTAGATGGGGCTTGATAATTAGTATTATTTGTATTATTCGAACTATTGTTCTCATCTTCATTGTTATCTGTACAACATTTTGGCCGATGTGCCCTCTGGCCTTCTTCAGGTGTTTTGTGTTGGACACATAGCCTAGTGGATAAAGGAGTTAGGTTAAGACAGTTCTAAGTGACAGTTATCTCTAGACTGCAAGTTCAGTCCTGGTCCGGGGCAGCAGTAACTTAGAATAATAATTAACACAACTTAACACCTGTACTCCAGCTATGGTTCGCGGAATGAGAACAGGATACACCCGTGGACTGAATAAAGGGTTAGGTTCAAAGTTTTGTGATGGCTCCAGATTACAACAAGAAGGTTCCCGAGTCCGAGAAGGTTCTCAAGAACATCAAGAAATACCCGAAGGAAGCCAAAAGGCACATCTGGTGAAACGTTGTACAGATAACAATGAAAATGAGGACAATAGTCCGAATAATACAAATAATACTAAGGGCAATAATGTCTGTTTGTTATAACTCTTTGTCAGGTTTGTTCAATATACATGTACAGATAACAATAAAGATGAGGACAATAGTCCGAATAATACAAATAATACAAATTATCAAGCCTCATCTCAAACATTCAGAGGAATAGTGCAGATAACAATAAATATGAGGACAATAGTCCGAATAATCCAAATAATACTAATTATCAAGCTGTGACCTGATTCAGGTTTGGAAGATAGAAAAAGAAAGAAAGAAAAATCGGAAGTTAAAATCTTCCGATCGTTTGGGTCAGAATTACAAGGCCTCGATCGAGATGTGACCTGATCTAGGTTTTGAAATTAGAAGAAAGAAAGAATTAATAAACGGAAATATAACTCGCTGGCCGACTTCAGCCGTAGATTCAAAACAGATGGGCGATCCGAAAATGACCTCGACCGGGGGGGTCGAGGCGATAGTGGCCGGTAGTAAAATCTCAAGTAGGTCGGAACTCCCAGAAGTGAGGGAAGCCGTTCTTGGACGAGTCTTTGATGTATCCAGACTTTTAGTCGCGGGGAAAAGATAAATCTTGTTTTATAGATTACCGGAACATGAAGAAACCAGGATTAAAGAGAATCTATTGTTTTTATGTTTCCCTATTGCTGGAGAATGGAGATAAACTCTTGTTGGAAATCGACATTAAAAAAAGGGTCGAATGTATTTAAAAAACACATTCAAGTGGCCGGAAGAGATGGTACCCAGATTGGTGAGCGGAAGTAAATTTGATTGGCTCGTTGAACAAGAGGAAGGCGGTTACCCTTCTTGGGTAGGTGGAGCAGAAAAATTCCCAATGTCTTCATGCCGGCCGGAAATAAAATTGTTCCGATCGGAGTGTTACTTAACTCAGGCGTTTTTGGCTTGAGGGCAGATTAAGCCACGCTGCGCTTGAAAGAGGACGTTGATTCTTTAAGGATCACATGCGCTGACCGGGCTAGCTGACAAGATTAACGCAATACTGAGAGCCGAGAGTAACTGACTTCAGCTAAGACCATTTTGAAAACTTAGTCAACTTACGAACTGTTTTGCACAATACTTTGCAGAAGACCAGAAGTATTTAATTACGGGCACATCACTCCCACAAACCTTGAGAAGTAATTATTTGTATTCCTATATTTTCGAATATAAATGTTGTTGATTTTTTTAAAAAGAAAAGATTCGTTATTTTTTTTCATGTGACCAATCGGCCGCCATTAATCTCGGAAATCAGTTTCTATAGCGGATTTCTAGTCGTTTGAGATCTTAGCACAACGTGGGGCATTCGGCTAGATTTCCAACAAATATAGATACCCTGCAATCCGTGGTTGATGCAGAAAATCCGATCTTGACGGCCAATTTCGGAGATTCTGTGAGCCCTTTAGCTCGGGAGCGGCCGACGGGTTATAAAGCCTCATCTAAAAAATTCAGAGAAATAGTGCAGATAACAATAAAGATGAGGACAATAGTCCGAATAATACAAATAATACTAAGGGTAATAAAGTCTGTTTGTTATCGCTCTTTTATCGGGATTTTTTCCTCGTTCAGAAAAATCCGAACGTAAAAAACAAAGATGGCGTCGTTAACAAAAAGGGGGTTGGAGAAAATGAAAATAAAGATGGTATGCTTGATAAAGAAATAGAATATTTATTCAAATAATCTCCTCTAAGAGAGGCAAAAATGAAATACAGAAATACAAAACAATTTACACAAAGATTGCATAAATTTCCCTATGCATGACTAACTAACAATTTAGGGGTCAGGTAACACAAATATAAAAATATATAATAAATGCAAAATTACAAAAGTGTATAAATGTGACCTGATTCAGGTTTGGAAATTAGAAAAAGAAAGAAAGAAAGAAAAACGGAAATACTTAGAAAATATTTTTTGTCGGCGATCAGAATCTATGGAAAGAAAAAAAAAGAATAAAATTGATTTTTTCACTGAAACGGTACAGATAATAATCAGCAATAATATTGACCGCTAGTGTATCTAGTGCAAGGCCGGAACAAAGGTTTTTTCTCCATCCAGAAAAGATAAATAGCGAAGGTAGATAGGAGACCAATCCTTTTGTTTAGACGTGCTAAAAGCACCCAGGGGGCTTGACACGATTACCTGTCAAAACTTAATGAAAAGATTTTTTTCTTAGATAAGAATCAGCCCGGCGGTTAGAAAGAAAACCTGTCCTTTTGGTTGGGACTAAAAGTGTCTGGATAGTTTGACGGTCAAAAGATAAAGGTCAAGCTTAGTTTCTCCGGTAAGCTCTTTTGTTTGAAGTGGCCGGAAGAGATGGCACTTAGATTGTGATGCGGGAGTAAATTTGATTGGCTGATTAGGATAAAAGGAGAGGCGGTGCCTTTGATAAAATGGAAGGTAAAGAGGAGGTTACGAATATCTTCACGCTGGCCGGAAATAAGAATTTCCGATTGAAAAATTATTTAAACTGAGACGATCTTGATAAGAAAGTAGAATGAAGCCGGGCGTGCTTGAGAACGGTAGCTAAGAAAGCTTGAAGTGTGAACGTAAAGATCCTGTAGCCGACAGATAAACTGACTTCAGCCAACATTGCCGCGTAATATTATTCCGACCAGAACACATTGAATTGAGGTCCATCACTCCCCCGTCTTGAGAAGTAATTATTTGTATTCTTGTATTTTTGAATATAAATGTTGTTGATTTTTGAAGAAGAAAAAGAGTCGTTATTTTTTTTATGTGACCAATAGGCCGCCATTAACCTCGGAAATCAGTTTCTATAGCAGATTTCTAGTCGTTTGAGATCTTAGCACAACGTGGGGCATTCGGCTAGACTTCCAGCAAATATAGAGACCCTGCAATCCTTGGTTGATGCAGAAAATCCGATCTTGACGGCCAATTTCGGTGATTCTGTGAGCCCTTTAGCTCTGTAGCGACCGACGGGTTATATAAAGAGGGTTGCATTTATGTAACAGAATAAGCGTTAATCAACCAATAACTACCCTTCAAAATATACTACAAAATGGGTATAAAAAACAGGAAGAAAACACTTACTGTCGAAAGGGTTTAGACAATAAAATACCCTTTATATAAAAATTATTTCTCTCGCGCAGGAGAGACAAAAAGTTCTACAGAACTCACAGTTCTGTCCAAAAATGTCTCGTTCCTTTTCGTTTAAGGACTGAGGCTTCTGGCTGTAGAATAAGGCTGCTTTACTTGGACTTTCTCGTGAAGTACAAGGCTCTCTGAAGAAATATAGGGCTGGTCTTCTGCACAGTATCACACTCTTTTCACTTGTCGTCCGCTTTTTCGTCAAAGGGATGGACCATGCGATGACTGTGACCTTTCTCGATAAAGGAAAATGAATAAACCACCGTCTCAGCCGTTCTGGGAATTCTGTAGGGTGCACCAGCAATTAGCCACCTTTTCTCAATCAAGGTTTCTTTTAAAACGGCCAATGTCCGTCCTGAAGCATCTTATGTGTTCGTCTCACAGTGCCCAAGACGGGACAAACTGCTAGCTGCGTCCGCTCGCTTCGCTTCCCAGTTCCAAAGAGACCGATTACGGCTGACACGTGATCCAAGAAAATCCAGACAGGCGCCAAATCTAGAAGCCCCCGTCCTTCGCTTTCGCAGCAAAAAAAAAAAAACGAAACGAAACAGAGAGACAGACCAAAAGGGAAAAAAGGCATGCAAATACCGAAATGATTTTTATTCATTTATAAAGATAAAAAATTTCCAATACTTTGTCAGGTTTGTTCAATATATATGTACAGATAACAATAAAGATGAGGACAATAGTCCGAATAATACAAATAATACTAAGGGTAATAAAGTCTGTTTGTTATAGCTCTTTGTCGGGTTTGTTCAATATACATGTACAGATAACAATAAAGATGAGGACACTAGTCCGAATAATACAAATAAAACTAAGGGTAATAAAGTCTGTTTGTTATAACTCTTTGTCAGATTTATTCAATATACATGAACAGATAACAATAAAGATGAGGACAATAGTCCGAATAATACAAATAATACTGATATAATGGAATGACCCACCTCTCCCGTACCTGAACAGTGGCGATGGTTCTAAACCACTATTTAAGAACACACAGATTACTCTGTGCAGAATTCACCTGAAGTACTTAGACGACGGACTCTCCTTCTAATACTCACGTGACCTTACTATATATCAAGTGGCGACGAGGATCTGAACGAACCCGAGAGAAAAAAAATCGTGTAGCAAGGCGCAACACTGATTTGAACCTAGACCGCAAGAAAACGGTAATTCTTTTTTATTGACAGAACTTTCTGCAAAATCTGGATTTTCGTTTTCTCTCGCGTTTCTTATTTGACAAAAATTACGATGTGTCAAAACTTTCTTTTTGGGTTTTACTACTAGGCGTTCTTACGGTTGAGTACTCTTGTGTTGAAGTATTTTTTGTAAAATCTAATACCATTGAAACAAAATGGATCAGTTGGTACAAATTACGAAGGCGTTATGTGAGTCGATGCAACAATAACAAAAGTTGCACGAAGAACGCAATCAAATTGTTCACACACAATTAGAACAAATACAAAGCCAACTATTAAAACAACAGGAGAACTTCAACAAACTACTAACAAATCAAATAGTTCAAGAAAGAGGATCAAGGATCTTCTCGGCGGAAGGAATTGCAAACTCTCTATCAGAATTTTACTATGTCCCCGACAACGGTATGACTTTTCCAGCATACTATAGGAGATATGAGTCTATCTTTTCAAAACGATGTCAACTGTGGCCCGACGAAGAAAAAGTGACATTGTTACTTCAAAAATTGAGTTCTCAAGAAAACGCGAAATATACAAATTTGATACTACCTAATAAACCAGAGGAAATTTCGTTTGACGAAACGATTAAAACATTGTCGAAAATCTTCGACGAACGTGATAGCCTTTTCCATACGCGATATAAGTGTTTAAATATCGTCAAACTGGAAAATGAGGATTTCGTTTCTTACGCCGGTAACTCTCAATGTGAACTGTTTAAAATAAACGAAATTTCAAAGGACATGTTCAAATGTTTAATCTTCGTGCAAGGATTAACTGCACCAAAAGACAAAAACATAGGTTCCAGAATATTAACAATCATGGAACAGGACCCAGAAATTACTTTACAAAAAGTAACTGAGAAGTTTCAAAGACTAATTAATGTCAAACACGATAACTCGCGTATCGAAGAAAAATATTTCGCAGGTACAAAGGATAAAACAAAGAGTCCCCAAAAGTAAAGAAAATAATTTTCAATGCAAAGTTTGTGGAAGAAAAAATCATACAAAAAGTGATTGTTATTTTAAAAATAAACCTTGTTTTAATTGTGGAATTATAGGTCACACAATTTCTGTATGTAAAAAAAGGAAAGACCAAAAGGTAAATATTGTTTTATCCAAAAAAGAAATCAAAGACAACGAAAAAAGAAAATACGTTGACATCAAAATTAATGGACAAACGGTACGATGTTTGTTAGACACTGGTAGTGACATTTCACTTATTGACGAATCAACTTGGAAAAAAATCGGTCGACCAAAATTACGGAACTCTACTAAAGTCGCTAGAAGCGTATCGGGGAATAGATTAAAATTTATCGGCGAATTTCGAGCTAACGTATATTTTGGTGGAAAAACGCATAATGCAAAAGTATACGTTGTACCCGGTAAGAATTCGTGTCTGTTCAGTATTGACTGGATAATTTTATTTGATTTATGGGAGCTGCCTATAAACTCTTTTTGTAATAAATTAGACGCTACAGAAAAGAATAAATCCAGACAAACAGAGGAATTTTTAACAGAAATAAAAAAATGAATTTCCTCAAGTATTTTCTGAAGGTTTAGGTTGTTGCACGAAAACCGAAGTAAGATTCGAAATTAAAGAAAATGCAAAACCTGTTTTCAAACCTAAAAGAAATGTACCCTTTTCATCTTTGGAGGTAATAAACAAAGAACTCGAAAGACTAGAGAAAGTCGGAGTGATCGAAAAGGTGGATTATTCAGATTGGGCGTCACCGACAGTATACGTAAAGAAGAAAAACAAAAAAAAAAAAATAAGAGTCTGTGCTGATTTTTCGACAGGACTAAATGACTGTATAAGAAATAATTGCTATCCTTTACCGATTGCTGAAGATATTTTTTCAAAGCTTAACGGAGTAAAGTTATTTTCTAAAATCGACTTGTCAGAAGCTTACCTACAAGTTAAAGTCGATGATGAATGTTCCAAATACTTAACCATCCATACTCACAGCGGTTTGTATACCCTAAAACGTCTGCCATTTGGACTAAAAGTGGCACCGAGCCTTTTTCCAACAGATCATGGATGCTATGCTGGCTGGTCTAGAATATGCTATGGCGTATTTGGACGACATACTAATAAAAAGCGAAAATATGGAATAACATAGGAAACATGTTCG
>CM042179.1:38838304-38880804 GCA_023376005.1 Doryteuthis pealeii
TTTATTCTAGTTTATGTGTTGGGTAATGTGACGTAAGCCATGACATAATTTTTGTTACAGACATAAACCGGAAGCAAACTCCATTATTAATATCTATCTATCTATCTATCTATCTAATATATATATATATATATATATATATATATATATATATATATATATATATATATATATATGGTTTTGAAAAGCGTGTGCATTGTGAGATGTTATAATAAATACAATTTCACAAAATTTTTTTTTCTCTGAAAAAGATATCTTTTTTTCGGTCACGTCTCATCAGAGAAGCATACCGTGACACTAATGTTTGTACGAGGAATAATGTGTAAAATTAGCAGATGTGGAAGTAAAAAAAAAAAATATATATATATTATATATATATATTATATTTTTTTTTTTTTTACTTCCACATCTGCTAATTTTACACATTATTCCTCGTACAAACATTAGTGTCACGGTATGCTTCTCTGATGAGACGTGACCGAAAAAAAGATATCTTTTTCAGAAGAAAAAAAATTTTTGTGAAATTGTATTTATTATAACATCTCACAATGCACACGCTTTCAAAACCATTTTCATATTGCTCGTACCACAATCTATATATATATTATATATATATATATATATAGTGTTCCTATGTTAATCAGACATTGTGAACATATTCAAAACCATAAGGAAGGTTGTATAAATACCTTGATAAGGGTTAGTGATAAAAAGTAAGTAAAAAGTAAAGTCGTCAGTGTTGCCTAAAGTCGTTATCAGCCAGACAGTAAGGGAGTCTATCACCTTTTCACTAGCGCTAGACCAAGGAGATTGTTTTTGGCATCCAAGGCGGAGTGCCACACCCACCATCAGCTCCTCACAGACCCTATGCTACTTGGACGCTGATGGCGAGGGCCAGTATTGAACCGGGAACCTTTGTGTCTAGTTGGATGCTCTACCAAAATGAAGAATATTATTTATTAACAGAAGAATCTCTCATTTCCAGAGATAAAAATAATATACTAAAGCAAATTCTGTTAGATAAAAATTAATTTTATTTACTTTCTGTCCGAATGACTCTTATTTTAAAAAAAACAATTGGAAGGGGTGGGGGGTGGGGTCACAGGATACCGGGTTCAAATACTGGCACTTGCCAGTTCAGCGCATGAAAAGCACAGCTTGAGTAATCTGATCTGTGTGCTAAAGTAGGTAGCTGATAGTAGGTGTGGCACTCCACCTTAACCAAAACCAATCTCCCTTTTTTTAGCACCCTCGCTGTTGTCTGATACTGACAAGAGGCCACTCAGCCAACTCTACTACTAAAAACTACGCTCC
Organism: Doryteuthis pealeii; assembly: GCA_023376005.1. NCBI lineage: Eukaryota > Metazoa > Mollusca > Cephalopoda > Myopsida > Loliginidae > Doryteuthis > Doryteuthis pealeii. The sequence continues at coordinate 38,839,619 of CM042179.1, forward strand.
TGCAGATGCCAATTTTATTTGCTCTCTGGACAAATTGAATATTCCTGATCTATTTTAAGCTAGAATGTTCTTGACACATCTATGAATGGCNAATACTAAGGGTAATAAAGTCTGTTGTTATAACTCTTTGTCAGGTTTGTTCAATATACATGTACAGATAACAATAAAGATGAGGACAATAGTTCAAATAATACTAAGGGCAATAAAGTCTGTTTGTTATAACTCTTTGTCAGGTTTGTTCAATATACATGTACAGATAACAATAAAGATGAGGACAATAGTCCAATAATACTAAGGGTAATAAAGTCTGTTTGTTATAACTCTTTGTCAGGTTTGTTCAATATACATGTACAGATAACAATAAAGATGAGGACAATAGTTCAAATAATACTAAGGCAATAAAGTCTGTTTGTTATAACTCTTTGTCAGGTTTGTTCAATATACATGTACAGATAACAATAAAGATGAGGACAATAGTCCAAATAATACTAAGGGTAATAAAGTCTGTTTGTTATAACTCTTTGTCAGGTTTGTTCAATATACATGTACAGATAACAATAAAGATGAGGACAATAGTCCAATAATACTAAGGGTAATAAAGTCTGTTTGTTATAACTCTTTGTCAGGTTTGTTCAATATACATGTACAGATAACAATAAAGATGAGGACAATAGTTCAAATAATACTAAGGGTAATAAAGTCTGTTTGTTATAACTCTTTGTCAGGTTTGTTCAATATACATGTACAGATAACAATAAAGATGAGGACAATAGTCAAATAATACTAAGGGCAATAAGTCTGTTTGTTATAACTCTTTGTCAGGTTTGTTCAATATACATGTACAGATAACAATAAAGATGAGGACAATAGTCCGAATAAACAAATAATACTAAGGGTAATAAAGTCTGTTTGTTATAACTCTTTGTCAGATTTTTTCAATATACATGTACAGATAACAATAAAGATAGGACAATAGTCCGAATAACAAATAATACTAGGTAATAAAGTCTGTTTGTTATAACTCTTTGTCAGATTTATTCAATATACATGTACAGATAACAATAAAGATAGGACAATAGTCCGAATATACAAATAATACTAAGGGTAATAATGTCTGTTTGTTATAACTCTTTGTCAGTTATTCAATATACATGACAGATAACAATAAAGATGAGGACAATAGTCGAATAATACAAATAATACTAACTACAAATTAACCAACTTGGATTTCCAACCAGAAGAAATAAATGCCCGAAACGGTAACCATATTTTTAACAAAATCAATGTAATAAGTTCCATTTATAAGGAATGCAAAGACTTTGGTTTGGTTTGTTTTATGGCATATCAACCTCAGTGGGTCATTAATGCCGACAAAGTTTTGAAATAAATTCATTCTTAATGGATAATCAGTTTGTTATTAAATTCATGTTTTTCTATTTAACCCATAGATGGGACCCTAACAGGTACTACCACTCCGGGTCAGAGTGGACCAGGGAGCAATGGTGATGAAAGGGTGCTCCACATTCCCCAAACCTCCAGAACTGGAACCTCACCATCAGATAGAGTTTAACGTCATTCCCAGGAATTGAAGACCTCATCACCACCTTCTAGCATCCATATGATAAAAAGAGTTGGGGCTTGCCATAAGGGCAATAGGGTTGAGGCAATTATATAGGTGCTAGGGCTTGACATGACCAGCTGATTGATTGAAGGGCCTTTCCGACTGCCGTCTAGCCCAAGTTAGGACCAAAGAGGAGTGTTGCATGTCATGGACTGCTCAATCACCAGGATTCCATCCTTTTCTATTTAACCACCCCCATGGCCAACAGGTAGTCCCATTAGAAGAGTTTTGCCCCTCTTGCTGCAGAGGTGCAGTCGGTGTATTCTAACGCATCAGCTGACAGAGCAGTTAAGACTTTGGCTGCTACAACTCAGCAAATACTATTCTTTGTTCAGCTATGGGTAAATAGTAGGGTAGACTGGGCTCTTAACCTTGGTATGGCAACTTATCATGTGAAGTAAACTCTGAATTTAAACCTGTTAAATTATTCTCCTTCCAGCTATGGTACATCGTATGGCAGACTGGGCTCTTTAACATTGGTATGGCAATAGGTCTAGTAGAATAAAACTCTGAATTTAAACCTTGTAAATTATTCTCCTTCCAGCTATGGGTAAATCGTATGGCAGACTGGGCTCTTTAACATTGGTATGGCAATAGGTCTAGTAGAAGTAAAACTCTGAATTTAAACCTGTTAAATTATTCTCCCTTAGGTATGGGTAAATAGTGGGGAAGACTGGGCTCTTTAACCTTGGTATGGAACTTACTTAAGTAAGGAAAACTCTGAATTCAAAAACAGATCTTCTTGACATATAGATGGCTTAGTGTCCTATCTGACAAGGTGCTTGCAACTTTGTCACTTTACATTTGTGAACAATCTAACTTCACATCAGAAAGATTTTCTTATTTTGATTGGTTTTATTCTGTTTGATTAATTAATTTCACACAATTTTTCACCCATTTTTTTGTTTTTGTTAATAATTTTCCAAGTCTAATTGTCATCACAGACACATGATAGTTATTCCTTAGTACTTGAAGCCCTGGGTGGCTACTTGGTTGTCGGTGCTTAGAGCGGCTAAAAATGATTTCCATTCAGTCTATTTACCCATAGCTGGATGGGGAGTAGTTGGATTCATACCTTTTCCAATGATATTAGCACTATGTAAATGCAAATAGTCTCATCCTGGGTTTGAACTCGGATCACCAAATTCATTTCCTACGATCATAACCATTACGCCATGGGACTTCCATCTTGATTTCCTGTTGTATAGTATTATTTTATCTCAATTTGCTAAGTCCAATTGTCACAGACACGTGACAGTCATCTCCTGGGTATGACATTAAACTATCTGATGGTGAGTTTCCAGTTCTGGAGGTTTGGGGAATGTGGAGCACCCCTTCATCACCATTACTCCCAGGTCCACTCTGACCCGGAGTGTAGTACCTGTTAGGGTCACATCCGTAGGCTAAACAGAAAAATGTGTTTATAAAAGAAATTGTGTATCCATTAAGAATTGATTTATTTCAAAACTTTGTCGGCATTAAATGACCCACTGATGTTGATATGCCGTAAAACAAAACAAACACATGATAATCATTCCCTAGTACTTGAAGCCCTGGGTGGCTGTTCATGTTGCCGGTACTTAGGGGCGCTAAGAATGATTTCCATTTAGTCTAGACCTGTTTCTGTGTGGGGAGGCGGGGTAGGGAGGAAAGAGTGTGTTTGAAAACTACTGATGTAACTGTTACAGTCTTATAGTAATGCTGGTGAGAGGAAAACAAAATCCCCTTTAACGGTAACTGGCGGGCATTCTTAAAAAAAAAACAAAAAAAACTTTGAAATTTTGAATAATCCACCCAATTGAATCAAATGATTATTATTTTTTAAATTTTTTAAATGAATGTTATGGCATAATTTTTCTTGTGTGTAAATAAATCTAATATGAATAATAAATCACAGCAATAACGTGGGTGTAATCATTTTTTAAACCGTATGCACGCTGCATACACACAATTATGCATTATATACTGACTTATGTATGAATAATATTGATGTTTGTGAGTCCCTGTTAAAAAAAAACCATACATATATGTCCGTAAAATAGTCTTAACTTCAGAAATTACATAATATCCCAATAGCTGAGATATTACATGTCTATTGCATGTTGTGGAGAGAGAGAGAGAGAGAGAGAGAGAGAGAGAGAGAGAGAGAGAGAGAGGAGGGGAGAGAGAGAGGGGGGGAGAGAGAGATAGAGATAGTGATAGATAGATAGATAGATAGATAGATAGATGGAGACAGAGAGAGAGAGAGAGGCGGGAAAGAGGGAAAAAAAATTCTAAATTTCTATAAACGTCGCTACACTATTATTTACCTATTTAGAAAAAAAAAATATTGTAATTATCTTTCTTTCTTTCTTTTCTTTTCTTTCAAATTTTTCTGTTTACTTTAAATGAATTGTGTGTATCAGCAGAAATCGCTCGGTGTGACATGTATTATTACCAAAATTTATAAACTGAACATTGTTGAAAATATCAGGATAACCTATGACATTGCTCAAATTTGACCTTTCCACCCCGGCAAACCACGCGGGTTACTACAAACTACGAGATTTTCATTGTGTGCGTGTTCACTCTTCTGTCATGGCGGGAGGCGAGTCGTCCCGAACGACCAATGTTTAGAAAATAAGAGTAATTATGCTGGAAAATCACCCATAATGCGGCTCTTAAAACCAAGTTGGGTTACTATAGACGGTAAATTGGTTGTATTGCTTATGTCTAACTTTAAAGTGCAGCATTCATTTTGCAGGAAATCGGCTTTTTGATGGCACTAAACTTAAAAAAAAAAAAAACCAACAGAAAGCCTAAAGGGAAAGAGAAGTAATTTTTTTTTTTTTTTTATTCAGATTGATTCTCTTCTTCTTTCCCTCCTCCTGAAAAAATGAAAAAATATGATATATATGTATATAAATGAATATATATATATATACATAGATTCGATATATTTGCACTAGAGTTGTATATGTTTACATAAAACATTTGCGAATTTTTTATATCAATCTTTAATTAATTAATTGTCATGTTTGTTTATTTATCTTTCGTTTTAAGCAATTTCTACAAGAAAAACTTTTCCCTTTTCCCTTTTTTTTTTCTTCGGACAATAAAAGAAAAAACTTAGTAGTGGATTTGACATCTTAAAATTTGATATATTTTATTTTTGTAAACAAACCGCTTTTTTCTTTTCAGAAGAAATTGAGTGTTCCGTAAAAAAAAAAAAAAAAAATTGAATTGATTTTTTTTTTTTTTTTGTGATTTTGTGATTTCATTCAGAATTATTTTAATTTCAATTTGTTCACTAAAACGACAATTTTTTTTTTTTAATTTTTGTCATGGGTTAATTTTTAACATCAGTTTTTGATGTTTATGAAACTGTTTAAAAGTTATTATGGTTTTATATCTTTCTTCTCGTTTGCTTCATTTTTACATTGTTAAATATTTACAATTGACAAATGTAGGAAGCAGAAGACAGATTCAAAAATGAAGGAAGACTGTAAAGAAGAGAAATGGAACGTTTTACGTACAAACGTACTACAATGACATATCACACATGTGCTCGTACGTATATACACAATACGTACACACGTGTGTACTTACATCCACACACTTTTTTCAAAATTGTACATTTGTCAAAATTGAAGACTGTTATTGTTTTTAAGATTCCTGATAAATCGAATTTAATCCATGAAAAATTACATGAACAAAATGAATTAGACCAAAAAAGAAAGGCTATTGTTTCTTTCAGAATCATCGGCTTAAAAAAAAAATCACGCATAAAAATGCATTGGAAGTAAATGGCCAAAAAGTAGGGGTCTATTTGTTAGATGGTATGGATTTTAATCTAGACCCTCATTTTGTGCCCACTTTTCATTAACCATGCAAGATGGTCACAAAATGTGGGGGTGTACTTTGCCTATTACGTTGGGACTTTTCCGCTTTTTTAAAAATAACGTTTTTATTTTCAATAAGTAAAAAAAAAAAAAAATAAATAAATATATATATGTATATATATATACTATATATATATACATGATCCCCCCTCTTACACAATTCTTTTCATACTAATGTTTATAGTTTTCATTTTTAATGTATATAAGTTTTTAGAATATTTTTTATGGAAGTTATTGTATTACCTGGTGGTCAAGAATGGGGTAAGGGTTTGAAACACTACTTTTTACAAGTTTAAAGTGTTTTGGTCCCTTAAAAACTTAATAAAAAGTGTTATCAAAAATTTAAAAAAATGTACTCGTTTTTGTTTATTGCACAATACTTTGATTGCATAATAATAACGAATACAAATAAATTATTTAAGTCTCTATATATCCAATTAATTCGTTAGATTCAAAATAAAGCAAGCACTCTATTTCTGAAAAGTGTACTTTTGACGTTTATAACAAAACCAAACCATACTCAAACATCGGACGATTAAGGGTTTCTTCTTTTAAGTTATGGAATATACGTAAAATAATAATAATAATAATAATTCTATTGTATACATGAATAGATAAATAAATATATGATACTATGATATAGATGCACCAAATTCGTAACATATTCTCCGACTTTTCCCCCCACCCCAACAGATTTAAAAATTCACTTTTTTGCTTAAAGAGTTAACCGGATGTTTTAAAAGTTTTATATTTCTTATATAGACCGGTAAAATAAAAGCATTTGAAATAAGGTTTTAGGTTTTATTGGCAGTTAAAGTTAATTTTAGCGATAAAAAAAATTATTTGAATAATTGGCCATCGGTGATGTATTTTCCTTGTTAACTAAACATCAAAACGCATGAATCCAACGATATTTTTTTTCGTTTAATTTTGTTCTATTTTCCCCAAATAATTGAAATGTGATTTTTATACATATTTATAGGTAATAATATTATAAACGATTTAAGAAATATATTTTAAGGATTTTGTTAACTATAATATATCATTATTGCATGTGCCGGGTGCTCGTTTGTCGTTATTGTTTGTTCGTGGAGACACTTCGGGTGTAAACAAAGAAATAAATTACATAGACAGACTTTATAACTAATTTTCTTGATTCCTTTTCAAAAGTATATTCTAATTTTTTTACGACTATTATTGTTTACTACTTCATTTCTTTCTCTTTCTATATATAACAAAAATATTTTATAGAAAAAAAAAGGAACTTTATCGATGGCCTAAAATCAAACGTGAAATACGAATCTGATGGATTTTTTTAAAACACGGTGCTAGAATCAGTTAATACATATAAATATCAAAAGAAACATGGTTACTGTTTTATTTTACGCGGTTTACTTTTGATTTTGAGTGAATTAAACTTTATGTATTTTTACATACACTTTCCTCCTTTAAAATAAATGAAATATATATATATATATATATATATATATAATATATATATATAATAAAGCAGTTCGAGTTTTATTTAGATCTGGGATTAATAATTCTTTCTCTCTTTTAACCCTCGGAAAGCTCACAACTGTTTTTTTAAAGAAACCTCAGATTTAGAATTATAAGTTCTTTTTCTTTCTTTCTTTTTTTAAAATTTTTTTTTTTTAGTGTCATAGGTGAGTCTGGGGACTGACATGCTTTGTCTGTAACCGCAAATAAAATAGACTACCTCGATTTATGGAGGTTGGATGGACTTAAAGTAAATAAAAGTAATCCGCCTGGAATTAAACCCACAGAAAAGCTTATTTTTCTCTTGAGGGAATTTAAGGAGGGGGGGTGTCGTCCATAACCAGATATCAGTCTTCGATCTGCATGGAATTTTGATCTTAAATAAAATCATAAAATAATCAAATAACTATTTAATATTTTATAGTAAGAAGTCGATAGTTTAAATATTTTTTTTTAGGAAATCAGAGAGAGAGAGAGATAGGCAATATTGTGAATAACGTATGTATTATTGTGCACATATATTGCATACGTATATTATTCAATATTGTGCGTTGTGAACACATGTAAAAACATATTACATTATGTACACACCATTCATGTAATACATTGTGCACGTGTAATACATATGCATAGTCCACGGCACATTGTAATGGATATTTGTTACAATGTCCATAAATTATATACAATATTATTGTATATAAAATTATATTATGTACTTTTTCACATGCATAATGCATATATATCCTGCAATTTATTTTAAATGTGCCAATTAAAGAAAACAAACAAAAAAAACATCTCAGGAAATAACTTTTTTATTTTGAAATTATTCAGCTAGGATAAAATAATGAAGACAATTAGGCTGTCTGGATGTCTAAGAAAGTAGTTTGTTAAAATTTTAAACACACACACACACACACACACACACACACACACACACATTATTATATATATATATATATATATATATATAATATATATATATTTAGGATGGCCCAAAATTGGCTTAAAATTCGTTTTTGACTAAATGACTTTAGCCCCCTCCCTACAGAAAATAATTTACCAAAAATCAGGGAATTATCGGATTTTAATGAAATTTTCAGTGTTTATTTATCAATGAATGATCTTTATAATGCATTATTTATTTTATTTCAAAACTTTCTCATTTTTTTCAGGTCACTTAATTTTGACCCCCCCCCCCACTTATGTTGGGGCGTAACATTTTGCGAGTTATCATTTTCTGTACTAATTACAGTATAAATAAAGAGATAAAAGACTGAACTTATGAATAGAAACAAAAAAAAAAAAAACAAAAACAAAATTACGGTGGCTTTTCTATGAAAAATAAGTACCGAAAATCGGAAAATAAAATGTAAAAAAAAAACATAAATAAAAAAATATTTGGAGATTTCTTTTTTTTCTCATTTCGATGATTATTTAATTAGCTATTATCTTATAAAAGAAAAAATTATACATCGATATTTTTTCTGCTTAAAAAGGGAGGGGGTATATTTTCAATAGAGTTTTCTTCAAACATATACTTATGATGACTAAAATAGTTTGCATTAAATAGATATTTTTTTTAGAATCTAAAAATATAACTTAAAGGCTTTTCATATTTTAAATGAATTTTATATATTCATTTTCATAGCAAAAATACTTAGTTTTGAAATAAATAACTGATGCATTATAAAATTCATAATGATAAATCAATACTGAAAATTTCATTAAAATCAGATAATTCCCTGATTTTGGTAAATTGTTTTGCAATCGCAAATGTTACATTAAATTTGTAAAAAGGCCATTTTAAGCCATTGTAAACAACAACATCTCAGACTGAAAGCGATAGAAATTGACAGAAAAAATTACTTTAAATGTTTTTAAAAAATATTTGTATATGTAATGATATTTTCTTTTTTTAATGATGGTCATTATGTTACTACTTATCATTTTTTGACAAAAGTTTGACCTTTAATAATCGATTTAATTAATTTTAATTTGTTTTAGAAACAAAAATCTGTCGCAAGCAGACAAATTTTCGCCCATCCTAATATATTATATATTATATATATATATATATATATATATATATAAAATTTACTCCCCCACCAAACTCACACAATAAGCAGGATGTGACAGTCAATTTTCAAGGGGAGTTTGAATTACAGTTTTCCTTCTCCTAGACAGTTGCCATATTAAGGCTAAAGAGCCCAGTGTTTTTTACAATCCCTCCACCACGATCAGACACAAGGTCAATTGTTTTAAGGGAGTTTGAATTCACAGTTTTCCTTCTCTAGACCAGTTGCCATATTAAGGCTAAAGAGCCCAGTGTGTATTTACCCAACCCCTCCACCACAAGCAGGATGTGACACAAGGTCAATTTTTAAGGGAGTTTGAATTCACAGTTTTCCTTCTCCTAGACCAGTTGCCATATTAAGGCTAAAGAGCCCAGTGTGTATTTACCCAACCCTCCACCACAAGCAGGATGTGACACAAGGTCAATTGTTTAAGGGGAGTTTGAATCACAGTTTTCCTTTCCTAGACCAGTTGCCATATTAAGGCTAAAGAGCCCAGTGTGTATTTACCAACCCCTCCACCAAAGCAGGATGTGACACAAGGTCAATTGTTTAAGGGAGTTTGAATTCACAGTTTTCCTTCTCCTAGACCAGTTGTCATTTAAGGCCAAAAAATGGAAAAAATTTGTTGGGGAAAAACTTACATGGAAAAAACTTAAACATAAACTGCAAATACAAACATATTTTAAATTACATATTTAATAATACAAATATTTTATGACAAACATATACACACACCAAACATGACCATCTTACGAAAACATTAAAATAAAGAATAACATAAAATGATCTATTATCAACGTTAGGTTCTTTTTATGAACGAATACCTTTTTATGATTTCATCGTTTTTGCAAAACAATAACATACACTAGGTGATAAATAATAACACTTTATTTTTTGCAATACAAAATTGTTTCTACCATAAACCGCTAAAAAATCAAATATCCAATTCTAACAGTCTATTTCAGCATTCCAAAAGTGATTTTAAAAAATTCTCTTCGAACATTTCTAAAGATTCTTCCGTTTTTCCCCAACAAATTTTTTCATTCAAAATAAAATTTCACTCTGATGAAGGTCGAATCTTCTCTGTGTGCGGAATATTTTCACACCGATGAACTGACCAAAACACGTGTAAGTGATATTGATTAAATTCATCTTTTATTATCCTTCTATTCTTTCTTTTCTTTATTCATTCTTCCTCATATATATATATATATATATATATATATATATATATATACACTAGCAGTGGCTACCCGCAAAGCCCGGGGTAGAGGAATAAAAAAATGGTTTAATAATCGTTTGCAGATCTATTACTATCTGAATAGCGAGTTTGATCCTCGCAGATGACCCATAAAAATCACCACATAAAAAAGATCTTAATTTAACCCGGCCTGGTGAGAGGTCAGGGAATTTTCTTGGTTAAACTTGCAAATCGTTGTTAAAATTAAAACGGAAACTTATTGGTTGGTGATCCATGACAGTTTAACTACATGTATGAATGAACTTTTTTGAGAATTGGGTTTAGGGGTTTGGGATTAAGGTTTTTAATTACGTATTGCTTTAAAAAAAAAAACAAAAAAAAACTTAAATTACTGTAAATTTATTTGAAATTATACTATTGCTACTCACAAACACTAAAGACTAATGTGTCTTACCGTTGATTCAATAATTAATTTCTATGGTTAATTAAATGTATTAGCAATTTTGGTTTTTTAATTTTTTTTTTTATCAAACCCCTCAATTTGCAAAAAAGTTCATTCATACACAAAGTTAAACTGTTATGGAGCACCACAAATAAGTTTCTGTTTTAATTTTGACGACGATTTGCAAGTTTAACCAAATAATCTTTTAAAAAAGATAACATTATTAATTCAAAGTGTAGCCAATCGAATGTCAAATTATTATAGTTTCGTATACTATAAATTTATAACAATTTGATGAAATTGATATACGATACTATGTATAGTATATTATTTTTTAAATTGAAAAGTGCACTGACTTAAAAACATTACAAAAAGAAAAGAAAACTAAAAAAAAAAAAATGATACTTTTTAAAAAAGAATTTTGAATGTGCTTAATATGAGTGTTTTATAAATTAAAAAAAAAATTTTGTTCCATTGACGAATGACAGAAAATCGACCTTACATACTACACAACTATGTAAATTTTAATTTTTAAATAAAAAAAAAAAAGTGCTCAGGCATTAAACCTCTGTGGATAGATAGAGTGTTTATTTCCATGAACAGTTTCTTACAAAAAAGATTTTAGTTATACTGATTATTCTAAGATCAAGTATTAATAAAAAAAGTTATCGTAAAATGTTTTTGTTATTTAATTCGCTGTAAAGAAAATTACAAATGTATGAAAAACACCTACAAATTACATTTTTGAAAGATTTTTTTTTTTCTTTCTAACCAAATGAATATTTTTAAGATAGGAACAGAAATATGTGATAAATAGATTTGATTTTTCGTTAAAATTTAGTATGAAAAAATCCTACTTCGAATAGGCTGTCCCAAGCAAAGTATTTTTTTTTTAACTCACCTGTAAAAAAATAATTCAATGGCATAAAAACTCCTACAAATTGCATATTTAGAGAAAGATTATTTTCTTTTCTTTTTCTAACTATATAAATATTTTAAAGATTAATCCGTAAATAGGCGAGAAAAAAGAATTTGATTTTTTGTTATAAAAATTTAGTCTTGGAAAAAAAAATTCATACTTAGCTGTCCGAAGGAAAAAATTTTTTTTTTACTTGCTGGAAAAAAATATTCTATCATCGATAAAACCATATACAAATTACATATTTAGAAAGATTTTTTCTTTCCTTTCTTACCAATAAATATTTTAGATATAGACCAGTGACACACAAGAAATTCCTAGCTGAAAACGATTAGGGCAACAAATTTGTCAACTTCAAAATTACCAGCAGGAGCCGCACCCATTAGCTTGATAAAGGAAGCAGCCAGGCAGAATTTTTTTTTATATTAGCAGCAGCAGCAATGTTCACGATTATATCAGCAAATCATTTTGTTTTGTTTAATAATATTAATTCCCTTAATCAGTAAAATCAATAAACCAAATTGGCTCGTGTTTCATAGTTGAAGATATTTATATGTGTATGCAAGATTTGAATCCGAGTGACCTTCCGTTTTGATATTCTCTCTCTTTTTTGGGGTGGGGGTGAAATGCACTATCCTGCAGGTACTTTTATGACATTCTCTGGGATTAAGGGAGTTTATGGGGCAAGTTTTATCAAGATTCACCCATAGGAAGTCTATAATCAGAATGATTTTTTTTTTGGGGGGGGGGGGTTGATTTTTTTTCCCCAAAAAAGTTCCATGTTCCTCACCTGTGAGGAGGTAACTCCTGCAGATGCCAATTTTATTTGCTTCCTGGATGAATTAGATCATCCTGATCAATTTAAGTCAAAACGTTCTGAGCTACATCTCTTTCTTGACAATTTTAAGTGAAAATCTCCTGGGTACAACCAGGAGTACACCCTAAAACACTCCTTGAGATGAAAATAGTTTATATGCCATGTTTTATCAAGCTTGGGTTATTAGCCATAGAATTGATAAATAAAAAGGAAAGTAATTATACATACATACATATATACATATAAAATAATAAAATTCGAAGGCAATACAATGCCTAAAAAATAAAGACAAAAAGATGTTGTTTTTTTGTCTTTTTGTCTTTATTTTTTATACGCATTGTATTGCCTTCGAATTTTATTATTTTATAACATACTTAACAATGCTTCAAGCAAATTACCAATTACTTTTATATATACATATATATATATATACATATGTAAAATAAAAGGAACTTAATCCGACAGTGTGAATTTGATATATTGAAAAAACAAATGATGTTTACAAATGCTTGGGATCATCAGGAAAGAATGTGCACCGTTTCGGGGCCTTCCTCTCAACGGTTTTAACTGCACATCAGCAGATATTCCGAGGGACCTCACAACAGTGAAGGAGGGGGGCGATGTGCAGTTAAAACCGTTGTGAGGAAGGCCCCGAAACAGTGCACATTCTCTCCTGATGATCCCAAGCATTTATAAACATCATTTGTTTTTTCAATATATCAAATTCATTCATACATATATACACAGTGATGCTGATAGCTTTTTAATTAAGTGTGTCCTGGGATGAATGTATTTGATTTGAATGGGTCTCAACTAAAGTTTCTTAATAAATTATAGTTTTTATTTATGAACAACTAAAGCTGTCTAACCCTTACCTTGTACTCCATTCAGTGTAATTCATTTCCAAGAAAATGTTGAAACATATTTACAGTTAGCTTGAAATGGTGAAGGAAGAAAAAAGAAAAACACTGGGATGCATGGATGTGATTTTACTGTGTCCTTTTAGATTTTTGTGCATCAGGGATGCAGGGTGTGTACCTATAAACATCTCTGTATGTGTATGTGTATGTATATATATATATATATATGTATATATATGTGTGTGTGTGTGGTTGAGAGTAGAGGAAAATGTGGATATAACAACACGGATTTATTCAATCCTTCACTATGTGTATATATACTTTCTATCAGTAGGGTGATTTTTCTGTAGCTCCCTTCATTGAGTCTGTAGTTTTCCTAATTTCCAAATCTTGAAGATCTCCCTAAAGTTTTTCATGGTTCCCAGTTAGGGACCTCTGGTATCAGGGTCTGTGCTAAGGCCTCATGGGCCCTCGCTCAATCAGAATCTATGATATATCCTTCCCTCAATCTATCATATGTGGCCCCCAACACTACTACATGTTAATTTTCAAAAGTAGTATTCATAGAAAATATATGAAACCCTCCCTTCTGGGGACCCCAAGCAGGCAACCCCTTTGGTTGTGAAGGGATTTTGAGGATTGTATATGTTGGACCTGATTGGTATTGACTATGTGATAAAATGTAACTGGTCAATCCCTAGTTAGCAACGTATAAAAACCCACAAAGGTTGACATACCATCAAACAAAGGAACCAAACTAAATCAATAAAAATAAATTGGAAATGGGGGTCTTGTCTTCATGGCATAACATGATGGACTGTGACGTCGTAGTCAGTTCAAATGTTTGCATTTGGGCTAATACCTTAAGAAAGGTATGAAACCCCCCTTGTCTCTCTTGAATCATTGCACCACTACTGTTCATAGATAACATGATGGACTGTGACGTCGTAGTCAGTTCAAATGTTTGCATTTGGGCTAATACCCTTAAGAAAGGTATGAAACCCCCCTTGTCTCTCTTGAATCATACCACTGCACCACTACTGTTCATAGATAACATGATGGACTGTGACGTTGTAGTCAGTTCAAATGTTTGCATTTGGGCTAATACCCTTAAGAAAGGTATGAAACCCCCTTGTCTCTCTTGAATCATACCACTGCACCACTACTGTTCATAGATAACATGATGGACTGTGACGTTGTAGTCAGTTCAAATGTTTGCATTTGGGCTAATACCTTTAAGAAAGGTATGAAACCCCCCTTGTCTCTCTTGAATCATACCACTGCACCACTACTGTTCATAGATAACTTTGGCATTAAATATATATTTACCAACTGCTCTGCACGAGCAGGATGTGACACAAGATCAATTTCTTAAGCAGAGTTCAACAGGTTTGAATTCAGAGTTTTCCTTCTCCTAGACCGGTTACCTAACCAAGGTTGAAGAGCCCAGTCTGCCCTACTATTTACCCATAGCTGGAGAGAGAGTAGGATTCATACCTTTCCCAAGGGTATTAGCGCTAAGTGAAATGCAATTACCACGTCCAGGATTTGAACTCGGGGCGACGAGTCAATTTCCCATGACTTTAACCATTCCACCACGCGTTTCCATTTTGGCATTAAATAACTCACAAAGGTTGATAACATAGAAACCAAACCAGTTCATATAGAATAAAGAATATGATCAGCCATAGAAGCAAATCCGTATATTTTACGAGTTTGAACTGGACCTCAATACAGTAACCAGAAATTTTGCCCAGGTAGCAAAAATCTCGACACTCAGGCCTACAAGTCTCGATTCTGAGGTAGTGCTCAAAGTTATTGAGACAAATTCTGCAGGTAGTACTCTGGGAATATCAGGTGAGCTTGGCATTTCACAGTCTAGTGTGGTTTGTCAACTTATATATATATATATATATATATATATATATATATATAAAGGGTATGAAAACACACAATATTGTTAAAATGAAAATATTTTATATCATTTTCATTGCTAATATTGAACAATATTTCGATTTATAAAAAATCATCATCAGAACATGTTTTTAATACGGATTCATCGAGGGAGAAGCAGAAAATAATTTTAATTCAAACCAGAAGCATTGTTTTTCTAAAAAGCATGTAAGCTATGTGATTGCTTCGTCTTTGTACATCTGCTGCGTGTTTCGCTAACATCATGTACATTTCGCTACATTGTATTTCTCCAGTGTAACAGTTTTTGAAAGAAAAAGAAATACTTCCAATTCAAAAATAGAAAAATTCTCTTTTTCAAAAAGGTTCATGGTCAGTTAGTAACGGATTTTTTTCAGAAAAGAAATGTTTATTTAATTATTTAAAAAAAAAAATTACTTTTTATGTAAAATATGAATGGTGTAAGGGTGTATTTGGATAATGTGAAATTTAAATTTTTAATTTAATTTAAATTTAGATTTTTTATCTATACATATACCGTCGGATTCATTTCCTTACTCTTAACTTATATATATATATATATATATATATATATACACACACACCAACCCCTCTGAAGAAGCAGGACGCGACACAGGATCAGTTTCCTAAGCAGAGTTTAACAGGTTTGAATTCAGAGTTTTCTTTCTACTAGACTGGTTGCCTAGTCATGGTTAAAGAGTCCAGTCTACTGTTACATACGCCTATCGTTCAACGCTATACAGCGCTTTCCATCAGAGATTACCAAAGAAAGATGAGAGAATGGGGATCGCTTTCCCTTCCTTCCCCTAACTCGTGACGTCACCTGTCTCTCGGTACGTTTTGCGTACATGGGTAAAGCAACGAGTGTAGTATCAGTCGTTCGTTTCATGTGCCTTCCTCTCTGCAAGGTCGGCTACGGCCATGACTAAACAGTTTTTCTTCTTCCGGTGAGCTTTTAGGGTCAAATTCTGTGACTCCCTCCCCTCTCCCGGCGTCAAACAGTCTAATAAGAATATTCCAAAAGTTCTAAACCGTTTATCATTTGATTGAACGTAACACTACCCTACTATTTACCCATAGCTGGAGGGAGAGTAGTTAGATGCATACCTTTCCCAATGGTATTAACATTATGTGAAATACAAACAACCTTGTCCAGGATTTGACTTTCCATAATATATGAATAAATGTAATTTTCACACTTTCAATACCAAAACTGCCTCCATCATGTTAATACACATGATCAACGTGCAGTGTGCATTATATGTACTAATAAATGGAGATTCGCTTCCGGTTTTTGTCTGTTACAAAAATTACGTCACTGCTTACGTCACATTACCCAAAATCATCATAACATAGAATAAATACACTCAAAATTTGAACATGCAACATTAGACAGTTCTCATTGTTTTTTATAACAAGTTTTAATAAATACATGACTGGTATTATATATCTATATATAGTTTGTTTTATTTTAATACATATTTAAAGTTTACATTTCAAATTGTTTTAATTTTTAATCCTTTAATGAATTTGATGATTTTACTTACTTACTTAGGGTACAAACTTGCTGACATTGAATTTTGAACTCCCACCCCTCAGGCAATATGTTTCAAAAATTTAATTTTTACATCGCCTGGAGGGAGTTTTTTATTTTGTACTAGTATATACTAATAAATGTTGTTTATCACAATCATGGGATTTACATAATGATTTTAAAAAGCAGGTTTTAATAAAACTGGACTATTTGAATGTCATCTATTTTTCCTATAAATAATGTCTGAAAAAAAACCTCAGAAGAGAGAAACGATGAGATCTCATGTGACTTGTTAATTCAACATAACCATTGCTGATTACTCTGTTCACCTTGTATGTTTGCTTAGTAAACCTTTTCGCCTATCCTTTAATACTGATGTTCTTATATTTTCTTTCTTTTTTTTTTTTTTTTCCAGATAAGCCCATATTTTCTATTGACATCCATCCTGATGGATCCCGTTTTGCAACAGGTGGTCAGGGTCAGTATTTTCTTTTTATGGATCACTGGATCATGCTTCCTTATTTTCTTTTTATTGTGTCTCTACATAACTTTTGTTATTTGATTTACACTGGATCAGACTTCCTTAAAGTTGGTCTCCAGCCTCCCAAAGTGGGTTTGATTAGGAAGAGAGGAACAAGTCATTGTGTCCGGATTACGCATTGGTCATACAAGACTAATGCACTCCTGTATATTCAAACAAGAACAACAACCACAATGTGGAACATGTCAAACACCTTTGACAGTTAAACACTTATTCATGGAATGCAGGTTTTTTGCTCACATCAAAAACTGTTATTTTAAAGCAAACAATATGAAAGATCTGTTTGAAAATGTCAACATGGAGGATATTCTGTCCTTTTTGAAGGAAATAAAATTATACCATAGAATATAGACATGAACTTAATCAATACCATACAACATAATCCCCAATAATGCTAACACATTGTTAAAACCAATTACTAAAAAAGTATAAATATAAATACACAATTAGTATTACTTCCTGTTAGGCATGACATAACCCCAGATGGGTTGATATGCTGTTAAAATCAATAAACAAACAAACTGGATCAGACTTACTTCCTTAAAAACTCATACACATTTAACCATCGCCTTTGAAAGCCAATAAGGTAATTATTAAGTCACATCTGATTCATAGAATTATCACTTTCATATTTTGTCAACTTTATATAATAATAATGAAATTTATTGTGTACAGTGCTCAGGTGCAGCACAAGGTGTAGTACATAGAATAATGTATTAGTGTGAGGAACATGAATAGCATACAGTAATAATATACATGTATGTGTACAGTGCTCAGGTGCACCACAACTCATCAAAGTCTCATGTCTAGTACATAGAATAATGTATTAGTGTGAGGAACATGAATAGCATACAGTAATAATATAGATGTATGTGTACGGTGCTCAGCTGCACCACAACTCATCAAAGTCTCATGTCTAGTACATTGAATAATGTATTAGTGTGAGGAACATGAATATCATACAGTAATAATATACATGTATGTATACAGTGCTCAGGTGCACCACAACTCATCAAAGTCTCATGTCTAGTACATAGAATAATGTATTAGTGCCAGGAACATGAATAGCATACAGTAATAATATACATGTATGTGTACTGTGCTCAGCTGCACCACAACTCATCAAAGTCTCATGTCTAGTACACAGAATAATGTATTAGTGTGAGGACCATGAATAGCATACAGTAATAATATACATGTATGTATACAGTGCTCAGGTGCACCACAACTCATCAAAGTCTCATGTCTAGTACATTGAATAATGTATTAGTGTCAGGAACATGAATATCATACAGTAATAATATACATGTATGTATACAGTGCTCAGGTGCACCACAACTCATCAAAGTCTCATGTCTAGTACATAGAATAATGTATTAGTGTCAGGAACATGAATAGCATACAGTAATAATATACATGTATGTGTACAGTGCTCAGGTGCACCACAACTCATCAAAGTCTCATGTCTAGTACATAGAATAATGTATTAGTGTCAGGAACATGAACAGTCTACAGTAATAATATACACAAGCCTCCCAGCTTCTTTCCTCTTTTTCACTCCTTTTTGTTTGACATCTTTAAAGCATGGGTGTGGTCTCCCTACCGGTCTCTCTTTTCTGCGGCGCCTTCTTTCCTGTCTTTTTCACTCCTTTTTGTTCCTTGTTTGACGAGGAGGTGCCAGGTCGTTCAGTTTTCTGCACAAGCCTCCCATGTGTTTATGTCGATGTGGCATGTCTTCATGTCTCTCTTACAGACATCTTTAAAGCGTAGGCATGGTCTCCCTACCGGTCAGGTACCCTCTACTAGTTCACCATACAGTAGGTCTTTGGGGATGCAGCCTTTGTAATTTTTTATATATTAGATGAAGCTCTGTCAATCATTATTAACTCATTGCCTACTTTAAACCGCTCACAGTGGCTCTCCCACCACTGTAAGCCACTGATGGTTAGTTAATTATAATTGAGCAGAAGGACTCCGATTACAATAATAATATTAGGACTTTATTTGAATAGAATGAATTCTGAGGTGAACAGAGAGTGAACTTTGAAATATTCCATCATACAGGTAAAAAATACCAAGAAAATTTCCTAATTTTAGGAATAGTCTGTGGGGTGTAGTGGCTAACATGCTAGACTGCAACGGTGTAGTAAGTGAGTTCAAACTCCAGTCATACTAATACATTCACTTTTGGACCATTGGGAAAGGTATGAACTCCCTCATTCTCCTAGCTATGAGTTAATTAGTAACATTACTGTTCTTCTACAAGGATGGCTTTGGAATTAAATAGCCCACAAAAGTTGATATACCATGAAAACAGAAACTTGTTGTGCCTAGTGTTCTTTTTTGTGAGGACTACTATGTTTGTAGTGGGACTTTATATGTGGGGTGCATAGAATTATTTGTAAATGTTTGATGGGGCTAGGTCAATATTTAAGCCTTTTTTGTGTGTTTTAAGTTTAAGTTTCCATTTTGTTTCTTTTTGTTTGCATGTTTGTATTGATAAAAAAAAACAAAAATAAATATTAATAAACTATTTGCTTACAAATAATATATACAGGAAAAAAAAAAGAAAGAAGATTTGGCATTAAATAAGCCGACAAGGGTTGATGTGCCGTTAAACAAAATTACCAACCAACCAATAAAATAAAGTTACATCATCCAAACTAGCAAGAATATGTGCCCTCAGGGTGCAAGTATTTAAGTTTTAACTAGCAAATATATGCACCCTCCGGGTGCAAGTATTCAAGTTTTAATGTAATAAAATATATTAAATTAGAAAGGCTAATAAAACTAAATAAGAATACAGATAAAAAGATTTGAAACAGAGGGAGTATCATAAAAAATGGAACAACTGAAACTTACTCTTCCATCACTCTCGTCTTTCATTGTTATTTTTTCTAATTTAAGTATTTAGTTATAAGAGGAAGTAAAGAATAAAATGACAGTTATTTTTTCTTGTTAATGGATTTCATTTAAGATTTATTGAAGAGATTTTTGCTTATATTCATTAGAATAAAACCAAACAGTTAGAAATCAATAATACTAAGCACATATTTATTAAATTCGATTTTTAAATATTAATATGCAAATTAGCCTTCCCGTTCACATTGTAAAGCGCTATTTTGTTGTATATATAAATATAATTGCATGTTGTTAGTATGTAGACATAGTTAACAGTATTAATAATGTAAGACAATTTTATTAATAATTGAGGTTTAGATAAGAAATAAAATCATGGAGAATGTGATGTCAATAACTAAGAGAATTGTGACTTGAGTCAGTTTCGGTTACAGACAGAAAAACACACAATCTCCATTATAATAAGATGTAATGTCTATTAAAATGCATTTAATATTGTCTAGTGTGTGTCCTAGTTGAATTAATAGGTGAATAGATAGATTTTTGCCAACTAGTTACTTTGTAGTTGTTGAATCTGAGTCTAAAAGGTGTCTATATACTCATTTGGTGACATATGGAGGCGCGTGGTCTATTGGTTAGAGTCGTAGGAAATGGACTCGTCAACGTGAGTTCAATTCCTGGAAGAGGCTGTTGAAATTTCACATAGTGCTAATACCCTTGGGAAAGGTATGAATCCAATTCTCCCTCCAGGTATGGGTAAATAGCAGGGCAGACTGGACTCTTTAACCATGGCTAGGTAACCAGTCTAGGAGAAGGAAAACTCTGAATTCAAACCTGCTAAACTCCGCTTAAGAAATTGACCTTGTGTCGCATCCTGCTCGTGCGGAGGGATTGATAAATATATATACTCATTTGGTGCAGGAGATGAAGTATATGATGATGGAGCTGTCACACATGAGGTTGGGGGGGTTTGGTTCTTGATTTTGGTGTATAGTACTATAAATATGGAGTATATAACTAATGTTTGCATAGTAGACATCTGGGTTTGTTGCATATATAATTTCTACTGTGTTGGGTTTTATGTTGGTACTTTTTTGGTGAGGTGAGGATAGTTTGGAGGTTGGTTTAATATTAATACTAAA
This sequence comes from Doryteuthis pealeii, assembly GCA_023376005.1. NCBI lineage: Eukaryota > Metazoa > Mollusca > Cephalopoda > Myopsida > Loliginidae > Doryteuthis > Doryteuthis pealeii. The sequence continues at coordinate 38,860,943 of CM042179.1, forward strand.
TTAATACAATGGGAAGGACGTCCTTCCTATGTCACATTTGCATCAAATTTTGTGGATCTGCAGCGGGTTTGATGAGTCATTTGAGGGCTCATGAGAGGAAAGGTTCTGGTGGTGGAGTTATAGGATTGTGAAGGATGGCAATGATCTGTAAAGATTATGCTATTGCTGCTATATAGTATTAATAGGTGGAAGGTGGGTTTGATTTTAGGGTCCGATTGTAGATTTTTGAATTCTTTTATTATGGTGTGGGTGAGTTTGTGTATTTAGGGATGATGCTTTGTTTATGTCTGCTTGACCATTTGACAAATAACAAATTGACCGTAGCAAATAGGTTGTGCTGGATATGCAGATCGAATAAGCACCTTAGAAAGGACTGCCCTCAGAGAAATGCTGGGAGGTGGGGAGCACCCAATTATAAAAGCCCCCCCCCCCCGAACGAAATAAAAGACAGACCTATGTTAACGGTGTGATAGACTCCACTAATACGGTGACCAGTAGGATAGGTAATCGATATTATTCGGGGACACAAAGTTTATGGGGATAATTAATGAAGCATAAACCATATAATTTATTTGTTTATGGCTGAGTTATATTTGGTGGTGACTATTGTAAAAATTGTTTTGTCAATTTGGTGTCATGTTTTTGAATCTTGCATGTCTGAGCAGATGGGTCATTCCATGTCAGTTCACCAGGGCGTTACACCCACCGACACTGAATTCCCTGAAATTTGGCACAAATATTCCCCTTCATGAGTTAGGAAAGTGTGCCAAATTATTTTGTCTTAAACCTTACCGTTCCGATTTTAGAGGGGGGGATATAATTTTCCTATTTTGCCTCCAAATTAAGGCTGTGCGATGTCCCAAAATCATAGTGTTTTTTTTTTTTTAATTAAAAAAAAAATACTTTCATACATTCAATATTTCTGAAATTTGGTATGTAAGGCAAATAAGGACTGTAGAATCCAAATATCCAACTATTTTAACCCTATACCTGATAGAAATTTTTATTTTGCCCACCCAAATGCATGACTCCAAAATCAACAACTTTTCACCTATGTAGCTTACGGTCAGTCTATCGAAAATGGGTCCTCTTCAATTTTCATAATATTTTTTTCTTAACATCTACTATGTCTGCCTAAGTTCACCAAAGAATTTCGTGAGGGGGTCAAGTCTACTTTAGAAGATATGAACCTGCCAAGTTCAGAGTTTTTTTTCCTTTGGAGTTGTATATTATGGATTTTATGTCTAGGAATGGGTTGGCAGTGTGTGAATGTTCGATGGTGAATTTTATCTGTGGTGGTAGCTGTTGCAGAATTAGTGAAATTGATGCAGAAAAATCATAATGATGCATCCCAGTGTTTTTTTTTTTTTTATTACTTCCCCCACTATTTCCAGCTAACTGGAGAAACATTTCAATATTTTCTTGGAAACAAATTACACTATATGGGGTACAAGGTAGAGGTTAGACAGCTTTAGTTGTTCATAGATAAAACTGTTTGTTTGTTGATTTTAACGGCATATCAACATGTCTGGGGTTATGTCATGCCTAACGATTAGGAAGTAATACATATTGTGTATTTATATTCATACTAATTGGTTTTAACAATGTGTTAGCATTATTGGGGATTATGTTGTATGGTATTGATTAGTTTCATGTCTATATTCTATGGTATAATTTTATTTCCCTCAAAAAAGAGAGAATATCCTCCATGTTGACATTTTCAAACAGATCTTTCATATTTGCTTTAAAATAACAGTTTCTGATGTGAGCAAAAAACCTGCATTCCATGAATAAGTATGTAACTGTCAGGGGTGTTTGACATATTTCACATTGTGGTTGTTGTTCTTGTTTGAGTATATAAGAGTGTGTTAGTCTTGTATGACCAATGCATAATCAGAACACAATAACTTGTTCCTTTCTAGACTTCCTTAAAGTTGGTCTCCAGCTTCCCAAATTGGGTTTGATTAGGAAGAATTTATTGTAGATGTTGTTATTCCAGTATTGTTGCCAATTTGTATGAAGGAATCTATTAATTTTAGATATTATTATAATATTATTATAATCTATTAATTTTAGATAGAACTCTGCAGTTTATTAAGAAACTTTAGTTGGAACCCATCAAATTTCCCGGGGACTCATTCAAATCAAATCCTTGCATCCCAGGAATGCACTAGATTAAAAAGCTATCTGCATCACCACAAATATTTGTTTATAAAAATTAATTTTATTTTCATTGGGTGCCCCATTCTTCTGGCCTTGTGCCTAACTTATTAAATGACTACTATATTAAGTATGAGGGTGAGTTGAAAAGTTTATATGATGATGTCATAACAGCTTTTTTTTACCAATGGGGACCAAGCACTACAACACTGATGGAAGAAGTGTGTGGATCGCAAGGGGTACTATTGAAAAATATACCTTGATATACTCACATTTTATGAGAGTATCTTGGTCAGTCTATGAATTTTTCAGCCGACCCTCATAAGTAACTTGAATTGAAAATAAAGATCTGAACTAATTTGCTTACAAGAACTAGCAAATATATTCACCCTCCGTAGGGTGCAAGTATTTAAGTTTTAATGTAATAAAATATTATTAAATTAGGCTAATGAAACTAATTAAGAATGCAGATAAAAAGATTTGAAATCGAAAAATAGAACAACTGAAACTTACTCTTCCATCACTCCTGTCTTTTATTGGTAAATTTTTCTAATTTAACTATTTAGTTAAATTAGGAAGTAAGGAATAAAATGACAGTTATTTCTTCTTGTTAATGGATTTCTTTTAAGATTTATCCCCGATATTTTTGCTCATATTCATTAAGATAAAACCAAACAATTAGAAATCAATAATACCAAGCACATATTTATCAAAATCAATTTTTTAATATCAATATGCAAATTAGCCTTCCTGTTCACACTGTAAACCGCTATTTTCTTGGATATATAAATACAATTGCATTTTTAGTATTAATATTGTAAAACAATTTTATTAATAATTGAGGTTTAAATAAATATATAATCATGGAGACTGTGACATAAATAACTAAGGGAATTATGATTTGAGTAGTGATATAGTTTCGGATACAGACAAAAAATCACACAATCTCTATTATAATATTTAACACCAAACATGTTTCTTGTTTCTGCTATAAATCCCATCTAGATACATGGAGGTGTGTGATGTAATAATTATCATCTAAGGAAATGGGTTAGATGACCCTAGTTCAAATCCTGAATGAGGCTGTTTGCGTTTCATATAATGCTAATACCGTTAGGAAAAGTATGCATCTAACTATTCTCCCTCTAGCTATGGGTAAATAGTAAGGCAGACTGAACTCTTTCAGATTGGTTAGGCAACCAGTCTTGGAGAAGGAAAACTCTGAATTCAAACCATTTAAACTCTGCTTAAGAAATTGACGTTTTCTCACATCCTGCATGTGCAGAAGGGTTGGTAAATATATATATATATATATATAGAAATATATAAGTATAGAAATTTTCAGAGTGCTCAACTTAGTAAGGAGCATATATATATATATATATATATATATATATATATATATATATATATATATATATATATATATATATATATATGGGCAATTCCATGTCAAATCCTCCAGAAAAAAGTAAAATTGTCACCCACCCCCTTCAATTTTTCTGAAATTTTGTACAGGTGTAGAGTAGGTTAAAATTAGATAATCCCCCAAAATTGAGCTTCCAATTCGAAATATTCGCCGGGTTATGTCGATTTTAAATTCGAAAAATGTGAGGGTGTGCGAGAAAAATGGCGACATTTTGTAATCTATTTTTGTCTATAAAATGTGTTCTAGAGCTTCCCTACTCCTAAAAATTGGTTTATAGAAGTTTTTAGGCCTGAGGAATCCAAAAATGTTATCAAAACCCTTTTCACGTTATTAATGATTTCTGATTTTTTCAATGCAAGATCAATAAGTGAAAAAATCACAATGTGACACTGCATATAATTTTCTTTTTCCTTTAAATTATTATTCTACATATATTGAACATTATTTGTACCAAAAATGGAGTTTGGTTTTTGCTTACAAGCGAAGTTACAACATCAGTTAAGATTTGGCACTTTTACGTTCAGCCATTCAATAAGCACCATGTGGAGCAAAATAACTGTCAGAGTTCGATAGAAATTATCAGAATTGTGTTGGTGGCTGGATATATCTAAAATAATATACAAACAATATATTTCCCATGTATCAACAATATTGCCTGCAAAATTCTGACAATATACAACTGTCAATATCAGCACCACATTTCATTTTAGAATTGAAAATTGGAAGGTAACAAAAATGATAACAATATCCTTCGTACCACTAATTTTCCCTGTGAAATTTACCCCCTATATTTAACACAATAAAACTTGCAAAAGAATTAATATTATCTTGAAAAAAAATTTTTCCATTCGAAAGAAGAAACCTTAACCAAACTGCTGATGATTTTAGAAAGTTTTTTCAGCTTAAGAAAATAATGGAAATTATGATTGAAAAACAATGTTTTCATTTTTGCACCGTTAAATCAACTGAATTTTAACGTATCCAAAAACAAGTTACGACTTGCACTTTTTATTTCAGAATTCATGATTTTTTTTTCTACAAAAACTACTGCCTTGAATATCATACAAATGTTTTGATATATTCATTCAGCCTCTTATCTTTATAGAAAAAAGTAAAAACATTTTTTGACGCTTTATTTTTTAAAAATATCTCATGAAATAAAGTACCCCCTACTCGTAAAAAAATATTTCCCTTAATACATTTTAGGAAAAAAAATATTTCCCTTAATACATTTTAGGAAAAAAAATATTTCCCTTAATACATTTTAGGAAAAAAACTATTTCAGACATATTTACATCCAAAGGTAAATAGTTATGGTAATATTTGTGAAAATCAGAATATTAATTGATTTTTCATATAATGTTTTTAAAATCCTCTTTTCGTAACTCGTTTTTGGATACGTTAAAATTCAGTTGATTTAACAGTGCAAAAATGAAAACATTGTTTTTCAGTCATAATTTCCATTATTTTCTTAAGCTGAAAAAACTTTCTAAAATCATCAGCAGCTTGTTTCAGGTTTCTTCTTTGGAATGGAAAAAAAATTTTTCAAGATAATATTAATTCTTTTGCAAGTTTCATTGTGTTAAATATAGGGGGGTAAATTTCACAGGGAAAATTGGTGGCACGAAGGATATTGTTATCATTTTTGTTACCTTCCAATTTTCAATTCTAAAATGAAATGTGGTGCTGATATTGACAGTTGTATATTGTCAGAATTTTGCAGGCAATATTGTTGATACATGGGAAATATATTGTTTGTATATTATTTTAGATATATCCAGCCACCAACACAATTCTGATAATTTCTATCGAACTCTGACAGTTATTTTGCTCCATACAGCCCTTAATCAATGGCTGAACGAAAAAACGTAAAATTGCTAAATTTATCTAGTGTTGTAACTTTGTTTGTGATCAAAAACCAAACTTTATTCTTGGTACAAAGAATGTTCAATACATGTAGAATAATAGGTTAAAGAAAAAAATTGTTTTTATATAGTGCCACATTGTGATTTTTTCACTTGTTGATCTTGCATTGAAAAAATCAAGAATCCTTAATAACTTTAAAAGGGTTAACTTTATGCCTATTTTGATAAGATTTTTCGATTTCCCCAGGCCAAAAAACTTCTAGAAGCCAATTTTCAAAAGAAAAGGAGCTCTAGAACCCATTTTATAGACAGAAATAGATGACAAAATGGTGCCAATTTTCTCACACCTCCTCAAATTTTTCAAGTTTAAAATCGACATAACTCGGCGAATATTTCGAATTGGAAGCTCAAATTTGGGGGATTATCTAATTCCAACCTACTCTACAACTGTACAAAATTTCATAAAAATTGAAGTGGGTGGGTGACATGGCCTGGATGATTTGACATGGAATTGCTCATATATATATATATATATCCCATCTACTAACCAATTGAGGGACTCTTTACTGGTTACAATCATCAAGCAGTGTAACCTTTTAAAATGAACGTACTGTCTTCAATAGTAATTCAAAATGTTGTGTCTGGCTATGTTACTAAACTGCTTCCAGTTTTGGTAGTCTGTAGAATGTGGGGATCACCCTTCATTACTTATTCCTAAAGACACATCTTATCACCGCCCTGTCAGTGGGGCGTTAGAATGCACCTCTGCAGAGGGGTAAGACTCCCCCAATGGGGCCACCCGTTGGCCGTGGCTGGCGACCCGCGATGCTTAAGGATAGAGCCCAGGTGGATGAGCAGTTCATGACATGCAATACTCCACTTTGGCCCTATCTTGGGCTAGACGGGCGGTCGGAGAGGCCCCCTCTGATCAATCGGCTGGTCATGTCAAGCCCTAGTACCTATATGATTTTCCCAACCCTATTGCCCTTATGGCAAGCTCCTACCCCTTTTTATCATATGGGTGCTAGAAGGCAGTGGCTGCGGGTCTACATGTCCTGGGAATGACGTTAAACTCTATCTGATGGTGAGGTTCCAGTTTTGGAGGTTTGGGGAATGTGGAGCACCCCATTCATCACCATTGCTCCCTGGTCCACTCTGACCCGGAGTGGTAGTACCTGTTAGGGTCCCATCTATGGGTTAAATAGAAAAATGTATTTATAAAAAAATTGTATTATCCATTAAGAATTGATTTATTTCAAAACTTTATCGGCATTAAATGACCCACTGAGGTTGATATGCCGTAAAACAAAACAAAACAAAACAAACAAACATCTTATCAATACACTGGTTGGTTTGTTGGATTTTATGCCATGTCAACCCTAGGATTATTTTATGCCAAAGACCTTTTGTTTTATTCATTCTTTTTAGGTATTCAAATTTTATTTTAAAACTCAATTATAAAAAATATTTAACCTATAGATCGCATCCTAACAGGTACTACCACTCCCGGTCAGGGTGAACCTGGGAGAAATGGTAATGAAGGGGTACTCCACACTCCCCAGAATTACAACCCTCACCACTAGTTGTAGTTTAGTGTCATACCCAGACCTACCCGACACTAGGGTTAATATGCCATTAGACCAACCTTCTAAGTCATTTAAAGGCCATTTAACTTCTCTTCATTTGGACTCACAGCAAAAGCAGCTAAACCCTTATCTTTAAGAGTTAACAAAAGGACCATGTGAAATGCACTTATGGATATTTCATGTTTACATTGTAACATAGCTTCAATGTTGTGAATATATATTGTAAGGACTTGTATATGAATTACTGTCATCTGATGTAATTAGGGTCTGGTTTAGCTCTGTCCGTAGAGCACCTGCTTAGGAATCACAAGGTTCCGAGTTCGGTACTGGTTCCCACCAACTCAGTGCATGAGTAGCACAGTCTGATTAATCTGATCTGTGCGGTAAAGTGGGGAGCTGACGGTAGGTGTTGTGCTCCACCTCAGAAAAAAAAAAACCTTCCCTGGTCTATTACTAGCAAAAAGGGGATAGACTCCCTCGCTGTCTGGCTGATAGTGACAATAGGCCACTCTGCCAACTTCACTTACTTTTTTTACTACTGTAGTGCAAGACCAGAAGTATGGGGCCTCCTTTGAGAATTGAACTCTAGAATAATATCTATTAGACTTGCTTACTATAAGCTGTAAGTTTGACCTGTTATTAACAATACATTTTGTTGCCCCCTCTTATTTGTTCAAACTGTGTACATAGGAATAATAATTTGTGTTTGACTTTTCAAAATGTCAATTCTATTATGTCATACGTGGTGTTCATAAAGTCTTGCAGCAGATTTAAAATGTGATAATCAAAAAGTTTATAAGAAGTAAAACCGTCCTGTCGGCTGGAGCAGTAGAATGTGTCAACGACACCTCTACAGAGGGGTAAGACCCCCCCCCCTCTCCAATAGGACCACTTGTTGGCCATAAGTGGTAATCTGTGATGCTTAAGGACAGAATCCTGGTGGCTGAGCAGTCCATGACATGCAACACTTCACTTTAACCCTTAATTAGATTAGATGGGCAGTTGGAGTGGGCCCCCTCCGAACAATAAGCTGCTCATATCAAGCCCTAATAACTATGTTATGTATAGATTTCATCCGGACATACATACGCACATAACTGCTCTTTATATATGTATAGATTTCATCCGGACATACATACGCACACAACTACTCTTTATATATGTATAGATTTCATCCGGACATACATACGCACACAACTGCTCTTTATATATGTATAGATTTCATCCGGACATATATACACACAACTGCTCTTTATATATATATAAATTTCATCCAGACATATATACACAACTGTTCTTTATATATGTATAGATTTCATCCGGACATACATACACACAACCAACCAACCAGAAATAAAATTTCAAGAATTTAACTTTCATTTGTTTTTTACTAAATGAGTTTACCAAAAAGAGTTATTAAATTTTAAATTCTAAAACTACTGCAGAACTTAATAAACATCCTCTGTAATAAGACTAGAATCGGCTAACCAGCGTTGCCTGGGTAGAAGGGAGGGGCTAAAAAAAAGTTAGTCTCACTGAGATCCATTATTACTGAATTTTGAGTTGGATCCTCACAGGATGCCCCCATTAAGATCCCTAAAAAAAGACCTCGCTTTGATGTTGGCCTAGTAGGGCGTCAGAAAAAAAAAAAAATTGCACAGACACTCTGAAAAGAAAATTCAGTCTTTTTTATTTTTGTTCAAAAAGCAAGATCTGGTGATAGTGAATGTGCATATATATTTACTTTGTTCTTAATTGTTTTATTTTCGTAGTTTCCTCTGGACATACATACACACAACTGCCTTTTATATATGTATAGATTTCATCCGGACATACATACACACAAACTGCCCTTTATATATGTATAGATGTCATCCGGACATACATACACACAACTGCCCTTTATATATGTATAGATTTCATCCGGACATACATACACACAACTGCCCTTTTATATATGTATAGATTTCATCTGGACATACATACACACAACTGCCCTTTATATATGTATAGATTTCATCTGGACATACATACACACAACTGCTCTTTATATATGCATAGATAAATTATCTTTTTTATCAATATTTATGTGAAAACTTTTTTTTTCACTTTCAGGTGATGACTGTGGTAAGGTGGTCATTTGGAATATGGCCCCTGTTCGTGATGAAAAATATGAAAAAGATGACACAATTCCAAAGATTTTGTGTCAAATGGACAATCATTTGGGTGAGTATTTATGTCCTTTTGTTTTATTGTTTTTCTTTAATGTTTCTATTTGATGATGTAATCATTATTTGGTATTATTCCTTACCAATCTAATGCTGAAACTTTTTGTCTGAAGATAAAATTACAAAAATGCAGTGATACCTTGACTTATAAGCTTTGAATACGCTTATGTTAATACTTCAATAAATATATTTAAGTTTCCAAATTTATTACACCAAAGAAAAAAGTTATTTATAAAAATTAAACATTAAAACATATTACAGCACACAGTTGATAACATTCTATTTTATTATGGTTTTATACAATAAAGTGCTATTTTTTTTTATTTAAACAAATGTAACAAAGAAAAGTAGGGTGTTTTTGTGGGGATGGAATGGATTAATGGCATTTCAGTTTATTTCAATAGGAAAAATTGATTTGATATACAACGAAATTGAGTTACAAGTGGAATGAATTAAACTTGTAAGTCAAGGTACCATTTGGGGGTCTGGAACAGATTAATTGCATTTCAGTTTATTTCAATGGGGAAAATTGATTTGATATACAAGGAAATTGAGTTACAAGTGGAATGAATTAAACTTGTAAGTCAAGGTAGCACTTGGAGGGCTGGAACAGATTAATTGCATTTCAGTTTATTTCAATAGGGAAAATTGATTTGATATACAAGGAAATTGAGTTACAAGTGGAATGAATTAAACTTGTAAGTCAAGGTAGCACTTGGGGGTCTGGAACGGATTAATGGCATTTCAGTTTATTTCAATAGGGAAAATTGATTTGATATACAAGGAAATTGAGTTACAAGTGGAATGAATTAAACTTGTAAGTCAAGGTAGCACTTGGGGGTCTGGAACGGATTAATGGCATTTCAGTTTATTTCAATAGGGAAAATTGATTTGATATACAAGGAAATTGAGTTACAAGTGGAATGAATTAAACTTGTAAGTCAAGGTACCACTTGGAGGGCTGGAACAGATTAATGGCATTTCAGTTTATTTCAATGGGGAAAATTGATTTGATATACAAGAAATTGAGTTACAAGTGGAATGAATTAAACTTGTAAGTCAAGGTACCATTTGGAGGGCTGGAACAGATTAATGGCATTTCAGTTTATTTCAATGGGGAAAATTGATTTGATATACAACGAAATTGAGTTACAAGTGGAATGAATTAAACTTGTAAGTCAAGGTACCATTTGGAGGGCTGGAACGGATTAATGGCATTTCAGTTTATTTCAATAGGGAAAATTGATTTGATATACAAGGAAATTGAGTTACAAGTGGAATGAATTAAACTTGTAAGTCAAGGTAGCACTTGGGGGTCTGGAACAGATTAATGGCATTTCAGTTTATTTCAATAGGGAAAATTGATTTGATATACAAGGAAATTGAGTTACAAGTGGAATGAATTAAACTTGTAAGTCAAGGTAGCACTTGGGGGTCTGGAACAGATTAATGGCATTTCAGTTTATTTTAAATGGGGAAAATTGATTTGATATACAAGGAAATTGAGTTACAAGTGGAATGAATTAAACTTGTAAGTCAAGGTAGCACTTGGGGGTCTGGAACAGATTAATGGCATTTCAGTTTATTTAAATAGGGAAAATTGATTTGATATACAAGGAAATTGAGTTACAAGTGGAATGAATTAAACTTGTAAGTCAAGATAGCACTTGGGGTCTGGAACAGATTAATGGCATTTCAGTTTATTTCAATAGGGAAAATTGATTTGATATACAAGGAAATTGAGTTACAAGTGGAATGAATTAAACTTGTAAGTCAAGGTAGCACTTGGGGGTCTGGAACAGATTAATGGCATTTCAGTTTATTTCAATAGGGAAAATTGATTTGATATACAAGAAATTGAGTTACAAGTGGAATGAATTAAACTTGTAAGTCAAGGTAGCACTTGGAGGGCTGGAACAGATTAATGGCATTTCAGTTTATTTCAATGGGGAAAATTGATTTGATATACAACGAAATTGAGTTACAAGTGGAATGAATTAAACTTGTAAGTCAAGGTAGCACTTGGAGGGTCTTGAACGGATTAATGGCATTTCTAAAGGCTTTTTTACTGTTTAGTTTAATGACATGAAAGTTATATTAAATTATTCCTTACTTTTAGGATTATGTCTGAAAAAATTCCAATTTTAATTGGTTCTAATTAGTCAAAAACCTTACTTTACATTCTTCCTATCAGTTTCCCCTTCTCTATGTATCTCTTAATTACCTCCTCGTTATATATGTTAGTTTCTCTGGGAGTGTAGAGAGAGAAATGGGAGAATTTGTATTTTAAATTAGGTCAAACCTTCCCTTTCTTAGAAATCTTACAAAATGATTTTAATGTTTTGTCCGACCGTATTTATTTAAAAAAAATTTAATCCGCTTTGCAAATTCACATTTCCCTAATCAGTTATCGATTCAGAGCTCAATGGGTGACACCCAACAGGTCATGTTATATCTAGTTATTATATATAACTTATCAAGATTCCAGTTATCTTCAATAGAACAGCATATATTTCAATTTCAGGGGTTGACTATTGATATAATTTTTTTTTGTATTTACTAAAAATATTTGTATTTGCTACCATTGGAATTATGTACTTTTTATTTCTCTGAATTTTTTGAGATGAGGCTTGATAATTAGTATTATTTGGATTATTGTCCTCATCTTTATCGTTATTTGTACAATTTTTCGCCCGATGTGCCCTTTTATTTTTTATATACTTTTTCTTTGATGATATAAACAAATAGTTCCTATTTTGTTTTATTCACAGGTTGTGTAAATTGTGTAAGATGGTCTCACAGTGGAAAACACCTTGCATCTGGTGGTGATGATAAGTTGGTAATGATTTGGCAAACCAGTCGGTAAGAACCTTTTTTTTTTTTAAAAACTTTTGACTTAATTTTTGCACTAATTCATTTACTAAAATAACCAATCTTAATCTAACCCTGTCAGAGAGGTTAATACCTATATATATAAATATTAACATTCTAAACAAATGAATATCATTAAATAGCAATAGTTACTTGACACCATATAACAGGGATCACTTTTTTTTTTTCACGGTGGGTCGGATAATTGAAAAAAAAAATAACGTGTGCGGGCTACTTTTTTATCATGTTCAGTACTTGCTAGCCAGAATGAAAGCTCTGAGAAAAAAGATGTAAAACAAAATTTATCTTTCCATGTTATATTCATGGATGAGTGGCGTAAGATGCACAAGAAACAAATTTAACCAACATATTTATTTTCAAAACATTATGAAAAAACACAACATTAGCAGAAAGGTTTAGTGAGATTTGTAAAACTGAATTCAAGTACCGCCGTCGGGCCTGATAAAATGCCTTCGCAGTCCGGATCCAGACAGTGGGCTGTAGTTTGGTGACCCCTGCCATATAGCATTGTAAACAAATGATTATTATTAAATAGGAATAGTTTCTTGAAAGCATTGTCTTATCAATTATTAGTACTAGTACAAAATAAAAAAACGCACTCCGGGCGATGTAAAAATAGATTTTTGAAACATATTGCCTGAGGAGTAAAAAATTAAATGTGAGTTTGTACCCTAAGTAAATAAAATCATCAAATTCATTAAAGGATTAAAAAAATAAAACAATTTGAAATGTAAACTTTAAATATGTATTAAAATAAAACAAACTATATATAGATATATAATACCAGTCATGTATTTATTAAAACTTGTTTTAAAAAAACAATGAGGACTGTCTAATTTTGCATGTTCAAATTTTCAGTGTATTTATTCTATGTTATGAGGATTTTGGGTAATGTGATGTAAGCAGTGACGTCATTTTTGTTACAGACAAAAACCGAAAGCGAATCTCCATTATTAATAGATTGGAATACTTGATACCATAAAAGAGAAAACTTATTTACCCAACCTGTTCACCATGGGTATGTTTTTACATGAGGTCACAAGTATAGGGCATCCAGTGAGACAAATAATTATTATTAAATAGGAATTAAAAAAGTGAATTAAAGTTGTCAGAGTGGCCTAAAGTCAGTATCAGCCAGACTTTTCCCTAGTGCTAGAGCAAGGAGATTGTTTTTGGCGTATGAGGCAGAGCGGCACACTTACCATCATCTCCTCACTTTGGAGCAAAAAACAACACTGACACAAAATGCCATAATTAAAAAGTGATGCTACACAGTGAAGTAGCAAGATATTGCTGGGATGCAAGCCCGAAATTTAACATTTTGGACGGGGTCTCCTGTGGGAACCAGTATAATGTTGAAAGACCCGAAACTTGTAATGAACACAGGGAAACATTACTGACGATGCATCTCAACGCATCTTGTAGATGTATTTTCGAAGCGCGTGGTGTAATGGTTAAAGTCATGGGAAATGGACTCGTCACCCCGAGTTCAAATCCTGGACTTGGTAATTGCATTCACTTAGCGCTAATACCCTTGGGAAAGGTATGAATCCTACTCTCCCTCCAGCTATGGATAAATAGTAGGGCAGACTGGGCTCTTTAACCTTGGTTAGGCAATCGGTTTAGGAGAAGGAAAACTCTGAATTCAAAACCTGTTGAACTCTGCTTAAGAAATTGACCTAGTCTAAGTTGGCTACTGAATCATAATTTTGTGGGGTTTGTGTTTTAATTATCCAATTCTTGATATATTGGAAATTAAATGCTAATTAGAATATATCACACCTTCCTGAATAGAAGCATCAATATCATCATGGACAGCTGTTAACTATGAATTACTAAATAGAATCCTTCACTCCATCCTAAATAGAAGCATCAATATCATCATGGACAGCTGTTAACTATGATATTCTAATTTGAATCCTTCACTCCATCCTAAATAGAAGCATCAATATCATCATGGACAGCTGTTAACTATGATATTCTAATTTGAATCCTTCACTCCATCCTAAATAGAAGCATCAATATCATCATGGACAGCTGTTAACTATGAAATGCTAATTAGAATCCTTCACTCTTGAATATCATTATGGACAGTATTACAATTGATAAAAAAAAATTTCAATTTCATTCACTTCACCTTGCTATGAACGCCATTAAATACAAAGGGAAGTAACTCGTACAAAAATCTTTTAAAATATGTTATAAGCAACATGACTTCCCAATACATCTATATTTGTAATTTAAAAAAAAATCATTTCTTTAATTGTACTTTTTAAGTAGAAATATTATATCTCAATGATGCTGATAGCATTTTGATTTAGTGCATCCATATTTGCTATGAATGAGTCCCCAGAAAAATTAATGGGTCCCAACTAAAGTTTCTTAATAGATTGTAGGGTTTTTATTTATGATCTAAAGCCATCTAACTAACCTTATAACCTATCCTGTGAAATTTGTTTCTAAGAAACTATTGAAATGTATTTGCAGTTAGCTTGAAATGAGGGAAGAAAAAGAAAAAACACTGGGATGCATATATATGACTTCATTGCATCCTTTTATATTTTTATATCTCTGATATCTATTTAAAAAATTGTTTTTTAGTCCTAATTTAAGACATATACAACAAAGATTTTATTTATAATTAAATAAAAAAACAGTAACCAGGGCAATAATTCTCTGAACTGGATTGGCATTAAACAAAGCCAGTGAACAGTCAACACAAGATACTTCTTTAATGGCATATCAATCTTCTTTGGGTTATTTAATGTCAAAATTGGATTTATTTGTAAGTGTTTGAATGTAATCATAACTATATATACAACTAGCAAAAGTGCCCAGTCCATGACCGGGCAAAAAAAAAAAAGAAAGTTGAGTTATCGTTAAATGTTTTTGTTTAATTTGTTATTTTTTTTTTTTTATTCGCTTTAAAAAATAATTCAATGAATAACATACAAATCACATATTTAGAAAGATTATTTTATTTTCTTTTGAACCAAATAAATATTTTAAAGATTGACTTGATAAATTTCGAGCTGAACTGCGATTTTGTTTACTAAAATTAAACTAAACTGCTGGTATCACTAAGGCAGGCAGCGAGCAATATTTTATTATCAGCAGCAGTTGGTATACAGCCAGTTTTGCAAATTGATTGATTTTAGTTTATATCCCTTAATCAGTAAAAATCAATAACCAAATTTGGTGTGTTTCTTAGTTAGAAGGATATTAATGTGTATGCAAGATTTTGAATCTGGGTGACTTCTCTTTTCGGAGTTTTAAGTTGACACATACACACCAAACTTTCTTATATATATATATATATATATATATATATATATATATATGTTGAAAAAATGAATATAGGAAAAAAAGTATAGAATGGATAATATAGGATATTTTGATCAATTTTACTTAGACGTGTTTCGGTTTATCCATGTGTACATTATTCAAACTATTATTATTTTTAAATAACCAAATTAAATGAAATAATAACAATAGAAAAAATGTAGAAATGTTCCGCACACAAAGAAAATTCAACCTTCATCAGAGTAAATCATTATTTGAAATGAAATTCTTTGGAATAAGCGGAGAATTTTTGAAATGTTCCAAAAAAGAACTTTTTAAAAAAGAGAAAGACGCAACCGAGAAAGACCGTTAATGACGTCATATCGCGAGTGAACAGATTTTGACACGGAGAGAAGTTCTGTAGAATTCTAAATTATCAAAGCATGAGGGATTTTATTTATTTATTTATTTATATATATATATATTATTTATTTATATATATATTTATTCAATTATATATGTATTCATATATCTATTTATTTATATATATATATATATATATATATTTATATATGTATTCATATATCTATTTATTTATATATATATATATATATTTTATATATGTATTCATATATCTATTTATTTATATATATATATATATATATATTTATATATGTATTCATATATCTATTTATTTATATATATATATATATATATATATTCATATATCTATTTATTTATATATATATATATATATATATTATATATGTATTCATATATCTATTTATATATATATATATATATATATTTATATATGTATTCATATATCTATTTATTTATATATATATATATATATATATATATATATATATGTATTCATATATCTATTTATTTATATATATATATATATATTTATATATGTATTCATATATCTATTTATTTATATATATATATATATATGTATTTATATATGTATTCATATATCTATTTATTTATATATATATATATATATGTATTTATATATGTATTCATATATCTATTTATATATATATATATATATGTATTCATATATCTATTTATATATATATATATATGTATTATATATGTATTCATATATCTATTTATTTATATATATATATATATTTTATATATGTATTCATATATCTATCTATTTATTTATATATATATATTTATATATGTATTCATATATCTATCTATTTATATATATATATATATATATTATATATATATATATGTATTCATATATCTATCTATTTATATATATATATATATATTTATATATGTATTCATATATCTATCTATTTATTTATATATATATATTTATATATGTATTCATATATCTATTTATTTATATATATATATTTATATATGTATTCATATATCTATTTATTTATATATATATATTTATATATGTATTCATATATCTATCTATTTATTTATATATATGTATTTATATATGTATTCATGTATTTATTTATGTATACATATATATAAATATTTATTCCAGTTTCATTTTAACATATATATATATATATATATATTTGCATTTTTTTTTTTTTAATGCACTTTTCTTTTTCTTTTTTTTTGTGTCTATAATAATTTGTTTACACACATGTTATAGATATATTATCTGTAATCCATAAAAATTATATATTGTACCCTTTACAATACAGGAATATAGAATATAAATGCTCATATTGATCTATATGTATATTTGCTAGAACCAAATTAAGTATTATATATGATATTGTGTCATATAATACCTAAATAATGAGAATGGAATCTTCTGTTTTACCTTGTATCTTTGCTTAGTAAACCTTTTCCCCTATCCAAAATAATTGTGTTTCCTCCTAAGATTTCTCTGTTAATAAGAATTAGTACCTAAATAATGAGAATGGAATCTTCTGTTTTTCCTTGTATCTTTGCTTAGTAAACCTTTTCCCCTATCCAAAATAATTGTGTTTCCTCCTAAGATTTCTCTGTTAATAAGAATTAGTACCTAAATAATGAGAATGGAATCTTCTGTTTTTCCTACAAACCAATCAGATTAAAAGCTTGGAAGAGAGAAACGATGCTGTTGAGATTTTTGGACATTAAGGTGTGTGCTAGATCGTTGCTCCTACTTATAGACTCGACCTATCTCTTGGCCAATCACTGGCAGTACTCTGCTGCTGATACAATACTTAAACCGACTCTGTTCGTCATGTTTACTACAGCGTTCATTGATGACGGACATAGGATTAAATCACTGGACATTTACCAATATGCAGGACAGGACTTCTACGCTCAAAGGATTCCATAACTCAGGACTTACTTTAAGATCTTTTCAACTGGCCAAGGATGGCATTTAAAAACTTTACAGATGCGATCGCACACGACTTATTAATTCAACCTAACCAGTGTTAATGCATTTTGGGGAATGTATGCATCCAAATATTCTCCCTCCAGCCATGGATAAATAGTAGGCAGACTTTGATTTTTGTCAGAATAATGTCGGGAGGGTTTATGTTCATTGCATACTCTGCAGATGAGTAAGACTGCAAAAATAAGGTGATACTAGACTGGATACGGTAGTGAGGTTCCAGTTTTAAAGCTCTGGGGAGTGTGGAGTATTCCTTAGTAGCCATTACTTCCAGGTTCAATCTCATCTCGAGCAAGCAAATTATTATTAAATAGAAATAATTACTTAAACCAAATAATTGTGTGTAAATTATTAGTATTTAAGTTTATTTATAAATAAGTGGCTGTATCTTATTTATAGATAAATTTCTCGCAAAACTTTATAGATTAGATAATTATAGATACAAACCAAAATAAAAATAACTATGTAAAAATGTATATAACTAAACATGCATTTATTGAAAGATTTTTTAAAAATTGCCTAGACCATTGGATGTTACAACGACAACTTCATAGTGCATATAAAATAATGTTCTTCTTTAAATTTTATGTATAAACTATATTGATTATAAATTAGGTTCTCATTGATAAATGCTTTAGATTATTGTGGAATCTGTGACGTAAGCCGTGACGTAGTTTCGGCTTCAGACAGAAATGCAAACTATCTCCATTATATATAGAATTATATGGAAATACTTGAAATCATATAACTCTGTGCAAACAAATAATTATCATTAAATAGGAATAATTGCTTGTAATTATATAATTGTGTATAAGTTATTAGTATTAGATAAAAATATGATATTATATAACTGTGTGCAAACAAATGGTTATTATAGACAAATAAAAAATACATTTAAAAAAATGATTGTAATTGAATATTGAAAAGAAAGATTATAAAAAAACATTTAGAAATTAATCAAATTTCAGTGTGTAAATAGAAGTATTATAAGTTTGCAAATTATTAGTATTAGATAGGAGTTCTTTATACCATATAATTAATTTTAAACAAATAAAAAAAATAATCAATCCTGATCAATAGCAGCAGTAACATAATAATAATTAACATAGCTTAATGTCTCTAATCCGGAATGAGAACAGGATACCCTGTGGACTTGAATAAAGGGCTGGGTTCAAAGTTCCGTGATAGCTCCTGATTACGACAAGAAGGTTCCCGAGTCTGACAAGCAATACCTGAAGAAGGCTGGAGGACATATCGGCTGAAACGTTGTTCAGATAACAATGAAGATGAGGACAATAGTCCAAATAGCGCAGATAATACTAATCATCAAGCCTCATCTCAAACATTCAGAGAAATTGTGTAGATAACAATAAAGATGAGGACAATAGTCCGAATAACGCAGATAATACTAATCATCAAGCCTCATCCCAAACATTTAGAGAAATAGTGTAGATAACAATAAAGATGAGGACAATAGTCCAAATGATACAAATAATACTAATTATCAAGCCTCATCTCAAACATTCAGAGAAATAGTGTAGATAACAATAAAGATGAGGACAATACTCCGAATAATCCAAATAATAGTAATCATCAAGCCTCATCTCAAACATTCAGAGAAATAGTATAGATAACAATGAAGATGGGGACAATACTCCGAATAACGCAGATAATAGTAATCATCAAGCCTCATCTCAAACATTCAGAGAAATAGTATAGATAACAATGAAGATGGGGACAATACTCCGAATAACGCAGATAATAGTAATCATCAAGCCTCATCTCAAACATTCAGAGAAATAGTATAGATAACAATGAAGATGGGGACAATACTCCGAATAACGCAGATAATAGTAATCATCAAGCCTCATCTCAAACATTCAGAGAAATAGTATAGATAACAATGAAGATGGGGACAATACTCCGAATAACGCAGATAATAGTAATCATCAAGCCTCATCTCAAACATTCAGAGAAATAGTATAGATAACAATGAAGATGGGGACAATACTCCGAATAACGCAGATAATAGTAATC
>CM042179.1:38885804-38960804 GCA_023376005.1 Doryteuthis pealeii
CTCCTCTATTTAGTGTAACTTTTGTCTTGCTAATTTTTTGTACTTAATTGTTCTGTGTTTGTATGTATCCGTTTGGTACCGGGTGCTGGTGCTTATGTGTTAAGCACACTATTCTTCGGTGGATCTTTTCCATCTCGTGATACAACACATAGGAAATGGAATTTGCAACCAAGTTTAAATTGTGTTTCACGTTTTCTGGCAAGATTAATATTAAAACCAAAAAATATTCCACTTAATTTTACATTGCATTTTACCCTTTTGCCTGGGGCAGAATAATACACTGACTGCATCTCGGCAGAGGGGTCCCCCCCCCTCCTAGCGCCACCTGTTAGCTGTGGGTGTCAACCTTTGATACTTATTTAATGGAAATATTAACAAAATCAAGGAGACTTGATTGTTAATCAAATATTTATGAGCTACAAGGATGTTTTTCACAGTTACTTTCATCCTTTCTATATGTAGATAATATTGTGATGATGATGGAAATAAACATGGAAATATTAACAAAATCAAGGAGACTTGATTGTTAATCAATATTTATGAGCTACAAGGATGTTTTTCACAGTTACTTTCATCCTTTCTATATGTAGATAATATTGTGATGATGATGGAAATAAACATGGAAATATTAACAAAATCAAGGAGACTTGATTGTTAATCAAATATTTATGAGCTACAAGGATGTTTTTCACAGTTACTTTCATCCTTTCTATATGTAGATAATATTGTGAGGATGATGGAAATAAACATGGAAATATTAACAAAATCAAGGAGACTTGATTGTTAATCAAATATTCATTAGCTACAAGGATGTTTTTCACAGTTACTTTCATCCTTTCTATATGTAGATAATATTGTGATGATGATGGAAATAAACATGGAAATATTAACAAAATCAAGGAGACTTGATTGTTAATCAAATATTCATTAGCTACAAGGATGTTTTTCACAGTTACTTTCATCCTTTCTATATGTAGATAATATTGTGAGGATGATGGCAATAAACATGGAAATATTAACGAAATGAAATAGATTTTGCTAATCAAATATTGATATACCAAATTTTTTAACTCAAAGGAACAATATGAAATGTGAAGATAAATAAAGATAAAAAAAAAAAATCTTTAATTTATAAATGTATTTTATTTCTAATTTTTTTACAGTCAGATGATAAGAGTTTACGTATATGGCGAACTATGGACTGGCAACAAGAAGCTGTTGTTACAGAGCCTTTCCAAGAAGTAAGTATTTTAGTATTCTGAATACTGTTGAAAATTTCATTAGATGAATTTTCCTCATCAATTGTTGTTTTGTATATCAATGTTCGGAGTTACATATCTTTTATGTAAGATTAATATAAAGAATATGTAAAAAATGTATTAACCAATTAAAAACACTCTCCCAGGACAAGGAAAAGTCTCATAAAACCACCGTTGCCTTTTGGCTTTACCTTAACCCAAGGAAAGGCTAAGGGAGTAAACCCCGAAAACAAATCCGGAGCTGGAGTCCCTGAGGTGAGCAGTGCTAAATCACAGCACTTCCCAACAACTCCTGCGATACCGTCGTTGCCAAACTGCATTGGCTCTTACCTTTCCTTTGGACAACAACGGCTGTGTGGAGAGGGTGGATCTGCTGCTTGGGTGACAGCTCATCCACCAAAACCCTGCCCAGACTACGTAGTTTTCAAAAAAAAAAAAAAATGGAGAGCACATCACCTTTTGTTTGCAATCACTGTACCAGAGACTGCCATTCAAAAATTGGTCTGTTCAGCCACTCACATAGCTGTAGATAATAAAAGAAATTTTAAAAAGGGAAGGAGAGACAACAGCATCTCCAACATCTCCAGAAGGCATCACCTTTTGTTTGCAATCACTGTACCAGAGACTGCCATTCAAAAATTGGTCTGTTCCGCCACTCACGTAGCTGCAGATTAAAAAAAAACAAAAAACAACTCTACGCCATCGTCTTTAATAGACGGAATGTTGCCAACCATTAATTCAAATAGTAATTCTTTTTTTTTTTTTTTTTCTTTTTTTAAAATTATTTAGTGTTCAGCTACAACACACATACTTCGCCTGAATTGGTCACCTGATGGTCATTATGTTGTGTCTGCTCATGCAATGAATAACTCGGGCCCAACTGCGCAGATCATTGAACGGGACGGCTGGAAGACCTCTATGGATTTTGTTGGACATAGAAAGGCTATAACTGTAGTGGTAAGTCAATAAATTTTAAAAGAAGAAATTTTTTTTTTTTTTTTTTTCTCAAAATGAAGCTTGGATGGGACAGTAGGAATTTGTCTATAGTTGCATGTGATACAGATTTAAGAATTCACCTATAGTTAGAAATAATCCTAGCTTTGGTTTTTTTTTTTTTTTTTTTTTTTTTTTTTTTTTTTTTTTTTTTTGATATCTATCTATTATCATACTAAAGCTGAGCAAATCAACTTTTGGCACCTAAAGGCTTTTTTCCTATTTAGTTTAATGACACAAAACACATCCCAAAATATTTCTTAGATTTAGGATTAAGTTATGTTTGGAGAAAAAAAATTCCATTTCATTTGGTTTTAATTAATCATAATTTGCAATTAAGCCAAAGCGAGGGGAAACATAAGATAATTGCTTGATTTCTAAAAATCTTATTTACATTTTTTTTAGAAATCGAACAATTATCTTATGTTTCCCCTCCCTTGATTATCATTTCATATATATATATATCTCCTCCAAAAATTGTCGGCTTAAAGCCATATAAAAAAACACAAAAATAAACACATTTGTTTGTTTACTTAACCTCATACTGTCGTGTAAGAAGTCAATAAAAAGTGGAATATAAATAAGTTTCAAAACGAACGAAGAATGTGGAATTGGCAAGCTAGTGTAACGGTTAGAGACTTCGCCTGTCAGCTTGACAGTCGAGGTTTCGAGTCACACACGGAGCAGTCTCCCATGTCTATAACCTTGCTGATGAGACCTAATAGGTCGAAATGTACATTCGGGGATTGACATTTTCTCGATTTGTTTAGCCTTACATGTGAACATATATGCCCGCCTAAATTCATTAATTATTAACTAATTAACTTTCAGAATTAGGTATGACTTCAATTAAGCACATATCCTCCAAAAATTGTCAGCTTAAAGCCATATAAAAAAAAAAATAAACACATTTGTTTGTTTACTTAACCTCATATATATATATATATATATATATATATATATATATATATATATATATATATATTGTGAATGAAAATGTTCTGAATAGGAAAAAAATTTTCTCAAGAATGTAATGTAAAATGTTTATGTAAAACTTTCTTGAACTCAAAAACCATTTGAGGAATCACCAAGCTCCTTGATAAATTGCAAGAGTTGATTCAAAATATTCAAAATAATTGTGAATTGATTGAACTTAATTCTTTATCAGATTATTCATGAATGAATTATATTTTACTAAAACAGAAATTATCTTTATCACATTACATTTTTCTTAAATTATTTATGAAAGATGATCTAATGTTTTTCTTTTTTTTTTTTCTTATGTCTATACAGAGATTCAATCCAAATATTTTGTCCATGAAAGTTAAAAAAGAACTAGATAAGGTAAGATTTTGTTATTTCTTTAAATTTTGATGAAGGGTCATTTTATTTATTTGTTTATTTATTTATTTATTCTCCCTCATTTATTTACCTGTTGATTAAGATTATATGCTGATTGCACTTCTGCAGAGTGGTAAAATCCCCCTTCCCTAATTGGCTGCTCATGATACCTATATGATTAAGACCTAACTGTATCTGTTAAATTTGCTCTTAAGGCAAACAACCCCCCCCCCTTTTTTCTTTCTTATTCTTCATTTATTTACCTATTTGCTAGGGCTGTAGTATATGCTGATTGCTCTTCTGCAGAGTTGTAAGACACACCTCCCCCCCCCTCTCTAAACGGGGGCACTTGTTGGTCATGGATGACAACCCCCATAATGTCTGAGGAAGAGATCCTGATGGCTGAGCAGTCTGTGACCTGCATCACTCAACTTTGGAATACTTGATACCATATAATTGTGTATGAATTATTAGTATTAGATAGGAATATATGAAACTATAACTATGCAAATTATTTGTATTAAGAATCATTATGATCATGTCGATACCTATTTGTAATTTGTGCCAATCAATCATCATCATCATCATCATGTCGCACAGTTAGCATGGATATCCATGACAATCTCTCGCCAACCTTATTTATCATTCATTGCCCTAGGGAGGTCCTCTGTGCAGCATCCAGTATCTGTGCAGAGTTGTTCAATGTAGGTCCCTGCTGGATGGCCCACATTAGCATGTCCATGTGCTGGTTTCCCCAGGAGAACATCGCTTATGGGTTTGTCCTTGCTTCTCCAGCATGTCTTGTCCATCTCACTCACATGGTCTGTGAGATAGGGGGCAGGTGGTCATACAGCTGTTTCCTTGTGGGGTGCTGTTTCCACGATTTGCTCAAGATCGCACGCAGCATTCTAGCGCAGCTCCCATCTAGCTTATTCTCCAGGCACCTCGTTAGGGTCCAAGTGGTGCAGCCATACAGCAACACTGACACAAGCATAGCTTGGAAGAATTGTTGTTTTAACTTGTCAATGAGATCGGATTTCTATATGACTGATAATCTGTTTAAAATCCCTATTCGTGTATTAACGTTGCTTTCTGAAGAAAAAAAAGGCGTATTAAGAATAATTCAAACTATAATTGTTTGCAAATATCGTTATTAGTTACTGCTAGCATAAAAAAAAAATTATTAAAATATAAAATTGACTTTGGCATTAAATGACCCTAAAAGGGTTGGCATGGCGTAAAACTAACCAATCAATTCATCTTTATAAGGTTTGTTGAAATTATAGCAAAAAGTTTTATATATATAAAAAAAAAAAGTTAAAAAAGTTCTTATTTTGTGAGTTATAACATTTTCTGTTTCTGTGTGACTTTTTTCTGTTGTTATTTCCCATGAATATTTTTTTTTTTTTTTTTTTTTTAAATTTTTTTTTTTATCATGAAATAATTCTTTTCTTTATTTCTAGCCACAACAATATACATGTTGTGCTATAGGGAGCAGGGATAGATCTTTGTCTATATGGGTAAGTAATACTTTTGTCAATTGGTGTCTTTATATTTTAGTCATGATCTCAACTTGTTCTTATTTACATTTCCTCTCTTTTTATATATTAAAAAAAAAGAAAAAAAAGGTCGTCGGGGTGGCCTAAAGTAGGTATCAGCCAACCAGCGAGGGAGTCTATCCCCTTTTCACTAGCGCTAGACCAAGGAGATTGTTTTTGGCGTTTGAGGTGGAGCTCCACACCTACCACCAGCTCCTCACTTTACTGCACAGATCCCTGTGCTACTCATATGCGGAGTTGGTGAGGGTCGGTATTGAACTAGGAACCTTGTGGGGTTATTTCCTATAAGTCTAACATGATCAAAGGGGAACCACTCTTGACTGGTAAATTATTTATTTATTTATTGATCTACTAGGAAAAAAGAAGACGGGGTTAGGGTTAGGGTTTAGGGTTATTTCCTATAAGTCTAACATGATCAAAGGGGAATCACTCTTGACTGGTAAATTATTTATTTATTTATTGATCTACTAGGAAAAAAGAAGACAGGGTTAGGGTTAGGGTTTAGGGTTATTTCCTATAAGTCTAACATGATCAAAGGGGAATCACTCTTGACTGGTAAATTATTTATTTATTGATCTACTAGGAAAAAAGAAGACGGGGTTAGGAGTTAGGGTTAGTTTAATGGGAAAATAAATAAATAAATAATTTATCCGTCAAGAGTGGTTCCTCTTTGTTTATGTTAGACTTATAGGAAATAACCACCTTGTGGTTTCTAGCCGAACACTCTACCGACTGAGCAAGCCTGGACCATAAAAGGTCTTCTTTAAATCCTATTGAGTTACTTTAATATGTTTATCTCTATAACCTACTATAATATAGAATACAATCCACTTATATAAAATGCAATGATTTATTTATTTATATATATATATATATATATATATATATATATATATATATATATACACAAACATGTGGGAGGTAGATGCAAAAAATCAAGCGACTTGGCACCTTAACGTTAAGAAAGGTACGAAGAGGAGTGAGGTGGAGAGGAGAGTAGCCTTGACAGCAAAGAGAGCCAGAAAGAGGGAGAAAAGAGCAGCAGCCCCAGAAAGCATCACAGTTTGTGTGCAGTCAGTGCAGTCACTCAGGAATTGGCCTGCACAGTCACTTGCACAGATTCAGATAATTTATTTTTTATTTTTTGGACACTACGCCATCGTCCTTATATATATATATATATATATTGTATTGTATTGTATTGTATTGGCATTTCAGTCTTGGAAGACTATAATAAAGTTTTTGTGCCCCTGAAGTTACAGCGCCTCCTGTGACTGTTAACTCCAATGTTTGAAAATCATTCTCGACCACAGATATCGCATTTGAAGGCTGTCCCTGAAGATGTTGATGTGCCGATGGTTTGTTGCTGCTGCTTTCTTCTGGACCTCTCAGCTTCATGGTGTTGCGTCAGGGTGACTTCTGACACGAACAGTCCTCTACAGAGATTCTGCCGCCACCGAGGGCGGTCCTGAGCCAAATTTTCCCAGCTGGAAGGGGCAATGCTAAAGCACCTGAGATCATTCTTGCAGACATCCTTGAAACGCAGCTGGGTGCGACCAATCTGTCTTTTACCAGACGTAAGCTATGCATAAAGAATGTCTTTCGGGATTCGTCCATCATCCATCCGACATACATAACCCAACCATCAGATACGACGTTGTCTCAGTAGAGAGTACAGGCTGGGGAGTTGAGCTCTCTCTAGAACTGCTGTGTTAGTGATCCTGTCCCTCCAGGTGATGCCCAGTATACGTCTAAGGCAGTGAAGGTAGAAGTTATTTAGCCGCCGCTCTTGGTGGGAGTATAAGGTCCATGTTTCATTTCCATACATGAGGGTGCTGATAACATATGCCCTATACACTTGTACCTTTGTACGGATAGTGAGCTTGCTGTTGTCCCACACTCTTGCTGTGAGCTTCCCAAAAGTTGAGGCAGCAGCAACTGGGTTCAGTAACAAGTGACAGGTTGTCGGTGATAGTGGACCCAAGGTAGGTGAAGGTGTTTACGGCTTCCAGGGTGTAGTTGTTGATGGTGATAGAGGGAGGATTTACAGTTCCGTGACCCATTGTCTTGGTTTTCTTTATACTAATGGTCAGGTTGAAGTCCTGACAGGCTTGGGTGAACTGGTCAATGAGTGTTTGCACTATATATATATATATATATATATATATATATATATATATATAGTACTTAAAATAAAAACAAATAAAATAAACATACACTCACACACACGTGCGTGCCCACCCACATAAATTAACGCACACACTGACACCCAAATACAAAACAATTAATCTACTCACATTTCCATACACACGCTCCCTCTCTTTCTCTCTCTCTCTTTCTCTCTCTCTCTCTCTCTCTCTCTCTCTCTCTCTCTCTCTCTCTCTCTCTCTCTCTCTCTCTCTCTCTCTCTCTCTCTCTCTCTTTCTCTCTCTCTCTTTCTCTCTCTTTCTCTCTCTCTCTCTCTCTCTCTCTCTCTCTTTCTCTCTCTCTCTCTCTCTCTCTCTTCTCTCTCTCTCTCTCTCTCTCTCTCTCTCTCTCTCTCTCTCTCTCTCTCTCTCTCTCTCTCTCTCTTCTCTCTCTCTCTCTCTCTCTCTCTCTCTCTTTCTCTCTCTCTCTCTCTCTCTCTCTCTCTCTCTCTCTCTCTCTCTCTCTCTCTCTCTCTCTCTCTCTCTCTCTCTCTCTCTCTCTCTCTCTCTTCTCTCTCTCTCTCTCTCTCTCTCTCTCTCTCTCTCTCTCTCTCTCTCTCTCTCTCTCTCTCTCAATGTAAAAGATATTTGACTTCAAAACCATTTATCTTATCTATTTCTGGGGATGCTGACTTTCCATTCAAACTTTGTAAACAATACCAATAACAGCCGACTGAGCTAACCTGAAACCTTTAATGCATTGTCCCAGGCATTTAACCACAGAATGGATAATGCCAAAC
Organism: Doryteuthis pealeii; assembly: GCA_023376005.1. Lineage (NCBI taxonomy): Eukaryota > Metazoa > Mollusca > Cephalopoda > Myopsida > Loliginidae > Doryteuthis > Doryteuthis pealeii. Next base: position 38,893,883 of record CM042179.1, read on the forward strand.
ATACAAGCCCATGTATTTCCAAAAAAGATAAATTTATTTGTAGAAAAAAACCACGAGGTTCCTAGTTCAATACTGACCCTTGCCAGCTTAGTGTATATAGTAGCACAGGGATCTGTGCGGTAAAGTAAGGAGCTGACGGTAGGTGTGGCGCTCCACTTCAGATTCAAAAAAACAACAATCTTCTTAGTCTAGTGCTAGTGAAAAGGGGATAGACTCCCTCGCTGATTGGCTGATACCGACTTTAGGCCACCCTGACAACTTTACTTTTTATACTATAATAATATTGATAATATGTAAGGAGCTGGTGGTAGATGTGGCGATCCACCTCTGATGCTAAAACAATCTCCTTGGTCTAGTGCTAGTGAAAAGGGGATAGACTCCCTGACAACTTTACTTTTTATACTATAATAATATTGATAATATGTAAGGAGCTGATGGTAGATGTGGCGATCCACCTCTGATGCTAAAACAATCTCTTTGGTCTAGTGCTAGTGAAAAGGGGATAGACTCCCTCGCTGACTGGCTGATACCGACTTTAGGCCACCCTGACAACTTTACTTACTTAACTCATAATGTTCAGGGGAAGAAAGAAAAAAAAAACTGCCTTTGCCTTGGAAAGTTTATTAACAGGTTAAAATACATTATACATAGATCATGTTTATCAAATATGAGTATTATATAATGAAAAATGATGTCACCAAATAATAAAATTAAATTTTGGAATATTTCATACATTTTTTAAAAAATTTTTTAAATTTAAAAAAAAAGAAAGAAAATTATACCAAGTTCCCTGTGTTGCTGAGATTTTTAATTTTTATTTTTCAGTTAACTGCTTTAAAGCGACCACTAGTTGTAACCCATGATCTTTTCACCAATTCTATACTTGATATATCTTGGTAAGTAAAGTTTTGGAAATTTAAAGAAAAAAAAAAAAAAATTATTTCTTTTTTTTTTTCCTGGTCTTTTGAACATTTCAAATAAACCATTAATATTGTTTTTAAAATGTATAATTTTTTTTTTCCTGGTCTTTTGAACATTTCAAATAAACCAAAAAATTATTTGTGTGAATTTTTTTAGATTAAGCTTGATAGGTATTATTTTGATTTTTCAGACTGTTGTCCTGATCTTTATTGTGAAATATACACACACACAAATATAAATCAAATCTTCATTATTTTTGCTCAAAAACCAACCAAGCCCTGATAATATTTAATGTGTATATATATTTACTTTGTCGAAGTTTCATCCGGACATACAGATACGCACAACTGCCCTTTATATATGTATAGATAGATATTTTTGATTTTATTGAATGTCTTCCAGAGATGTGATATACTGGTAATGGCTTCCAGAATATTTACTTTATGGAAACGAAAAGCTTCTTTGCCTTTTCATCCCTCAACCTAGAAATACTTGTTGAAAAATATTTATTGAATCTATATGAAATAGGGAGTTGGTGGTAGATGTGGTGATTCACTTTAGCAAAAAGACAATCTTCCTGGCCTAATATTTACTATTTAGCTGGAGTTAGATTCATACTTTTCCCAAGAATATGAAATTCAAGCCGTCTCATCCAGGATTTGAACACTGATCAACATATCCATTTCTTACAATAAAAACCATTAATCCATGAGCACCTCCTATTAACTCTTAACATCCTGTTAAAAATTTTCCAAGTTCAGAGCCCCATTACTATAAGGACTTTAAAAATGTTTTTTTTAAATTGCTGAAAATGGCCTTTTCATTTAAATTTATTTGTTGTTTCCCTTAAATTAAAGACTTCTAAATATGTTTAATATTACATTTAAATAAAAGCTATCGTTTGGTATGGATTAGGAAAATAAATGTGACTTCCAGTTAGGCGGAATGAGGCGGTATAGGACGTTAAGAGTTAAATGACTGTAATGAGAATATTGCTATTTATGAATTAGCCAATCTTCATAGTAATGGGAAGTGATTTTTTTGAAAAAACTACTTTTCTTTTCTTTTTTCGTTTTCTTTTCTTTTTTCGTTTTCTTTTCTTTTTTTGTTTTCTTCTTCTTTTTTTGTTTTCTTCTTCTGTTTTCTTTTTGTTTTGTTTTCTTTTTTTTTCCTTTTTGTTTGTTTCTTTTTTTTCCTTTTTTTTCTTTTTTTAAAATCTTTTTTTTTTTTTTTTTTAAATTAAATTTTTTTAAATTAAAAAAAAAAATTTTTTTTTAAATTTTATTTCTTAAAATCTTTTTTAGGAGCAAATGTGGAATGGAGCTTTTATGTTGTTCGTGGGATGGCACTGTGGCTTTCATTGATTTTACGGCTGAGGAGATTGGAAATCCTTTATCTCAACAAGAAGTTGTGAGTATTATTATCTTTATGATGATGATCATCATCATTAAGAATTCTGGTCATTTCCTATAACTCCAACATAAACAGAGGGGAACCACTCTTTACTGATTAATTATTTAGTTATTTTCCCATTAAACTAACCCAAACCCTAAACCTGTCTTCTTTTTTCCTAGTAGATCAATAAATAAATAATTTATCAGTAAAGAGTGGTTCCCCTTTGTTTAGGTTGGACTTATAGGAAATAACCAGAATTCTTTTTTTTATTTTTATGTATTTTACTCATTTAAAACTTAATTAATAAATTATGAAACCAAGAAACCTAAGTCCACTCTTTTTGTGGTTTTATCTTAATCATTATGTAAAAATTATTGAGCCATCTTTTACATCCGACAGAACTGAACGAAAATCGCTTTAGGACTGTGGCCTACATGGGTTGCTGTCAGTACGAGAAGACCTTTATGGATCCAACCCTGGAACAACTAACATAGATTTTTTGCACAGCTGTAACAGCATATTCTTTGTCTTTCATTTTTAAAGGAACATCTAAAGAAAAAAATTTAAAAGATGGCTAACTAAATGGATATTTAAATTACATTAATCTGAAATGAACAAAGAAATAAATACAATGAAATTTTGGCTAAACTCTCAGAAAAATACATTGTAATAACATACAATAAAATCAACACATATTAATAGAGAAATTGATAAAATTAAAATTTGAATTCTTTTGATATGACAGACAACTACAGGATGATCTAAAAGTCACCCCTTCATATTGTTTTAACTTTAAAAAAGCAATATGTAGGGGTGACAAGACTTTCCGACCATGCTGTACATTAATCTACAGGGTGGTCCGAAAGTCTTGTCACCCCCTTACATATTGTTTTAACTTTCATTATTTTTCGTTTTAATAATATAATATATAAGTTATGGAATTATTTTACCTCTAAAAAAAGCAATATGTAGGGGTGACAAGACTTTCCGACCATGCTGTACATTAATCTACAGGGTGGTCCGAAAGTCTTGTCACCCCCTTACATATTGTTTTAACTTTCATTATTTTTTGTTTTAATAATATAATATATAAGTTATGGAATTATTTTACCTCTAAAAAAAGCAATATGTAGGGGTGACAAGACTTTCCGACCATGCTGTACATTAATCTACAGGGTGGTCCGAAAGTTTTGTCACCCCCGTTAACATATTGTTTCAATTTCATTTTATTTTTTTAAAAATTTGTTTTATTTAGATATAAAATTGAACCCTCTGTTTTATCTTTAATAATGAAATTTATTGTGTACAGTGCTCAGGTGCACCACAACTCATCAAAGTCTCATGTCAAGTACACAGAATAATGTGTTAGTGTCAGGAACATGAACAGTTTACAGTAGGAATATGCATGTATGTGTGTGCACGCGTGCATATGTATGTGGAGAGTGGCATCAGGTATAGTGTCGGCGGACTACAGGAAGCATGGAGGCTTTGAAAGCCTCAGTGCTCCGGCAGCCTACAACAGATGCGGGCAGTTTATTCCATGTCTCCGCAACTCTGAGCGTGAAAAAATGTTTCCGAAAGTCACGTGAGCAGTGCTGTTTTCTGACTTTGTAGGCATGCCCATGTGTGTTAGAAAGATGGAGATCAAAAAGGTGCTCAAGGTTGCTGTTGTTAAGATGATTAATGACCTTATGAGCGTTTACCAGGTCAGTTGCCAGATGCCGAAGTTTCAATGAATCCATTCCCAGGACAGCGAGACGTTCAGAGTATGGCAGATGCCTGATGGAAAAAAAAAAAAGATAATTAAAAATATACTACACGCTTGGCTTTTTATTGCCTATAAATTTAGGATATTAACATTGAAAATTTTTTATTTCTTTGAACAATTCAGGCATTAATCAAGTTAAATAATTTACAATATATTCCTATAGTAAAATGACATTTCAATTCATCCCTATAATAAAACGATTTGCAATCCATTTTTATAGTGGGGAGTCCCTATGGTATAGTGGCTAATGTGCTGCACTGTAACAATGTAGTAAGTGACCCATAAATTTTCCTGGGGACTCATTCAAAACAAATATGTGCATCCCAGGACGCATTAAATCAAAAAGCTATCAATATCACTGATAGATATATATATATATATATATATATATTTATTTATTTATTTATTTATTTATTTGTTGAATTTTTTAAATATAAAAGTTTTTTATAAGCAACTACCCAGGTTTCAGGTTATTTCACCATCGTCAGGTTGCTAAATCTTCTGGTGTTTATTTGAAGACATTTCTTGCTGTTATGTTTTTGGACCGCACATTTTTAAATATATATATATATATATATATATATATATATATATATATATATATATAAAATCAGTCAGGCAACCTGAAGAAATTTTGTTGTTATGGTAACATGTTATCTGTTACCATAAGAACTGAATTTTCATTATAGGTGGCTAAAACATTGCAAAAAGTTTCATATACAGCTTCAAATTGACAGAATTTGGATCAAAGATTGTTAAAACAACAAAGGCCTAATCAACACAAATTGACAAAAAATATTTTTTGAAATAATAATAATTAGGTGCACCACAACTCATCAAAGTCTCATGTCTAGTACATAGAATAATGTATTAGTGTGAGGAACATGAATAGCATACAGTAATAATATACATGTATGTGTACAGTGCTCAGGTGCACCACAACTCATCAAAGTCTCATGTCTAGTACATAGAATAATGTATTAGTGTCAGGAACATGAATAGTGTACAGTAATAATATACATGTATGTGTACAGTGCTCAGGTGCACCACAACTCATCAAAGTCTCATGTCAAGTACACAGAATAATGTATTAGTGTGAGGAACATGAATAGCATACAGTAATAATATACATGTATGTGTACAGTGCTCAGGTGCACCACAACTCATCAAAGTCTCATGTCTAGTACATAGAATAATGTATTAGTGTCAGGAACATGAATAGTGTACAGTAATAATATACATGTATGTGTACAGTGCTCAGGTGCACCACAACTCATCAAAGTCTCATGTCAAGTACACAGAATAATGTATTAGTGTGAGGAACATGAATAGCATACAGTAATAATATACATGTATGTGTACAGTGCTCAGGTGCACCACAACTCATCAAAGTCTCATGTCTAGTACATAGAATAATGTATTAGTGTCAGGAACATGAATAGTGTACAGTAATAATATACATGTATGTGTACAGTGCTCAGGTGCACCACAACTCATCAAAGTCTCATGTCTAGTACATAGAATAATGTATTAGTGTCAGAAACATGAACAGTTTACAGTAGTAATATGCATGTATGTGTGTGCATATGTGTGGAGAGGGATATCGGGTATAGTGTCGGCGGACTACAGGAAGCATGGAGGCTTTGAAAGATTCAGTGTTTCAGCAGCCTACAACAGATGCGAGCAGCAATTCTGAGTTTGAAGAAATGTTTCCAAAAGTCATGTGAGCAATGCTGTTTTCTGACTTTGTAGGCATGACCATGTGTGTTAGAAAGATGGAGATCAAAAAGGTGCTCAAGGTTGCTGTTGTTAAGATAATTAATGACTTTATGAGCATTTACCAGATCATCTAAATTAAGTTTCAAAGCTACTCAGTTATATATATGTATATATCAGGAAAAATAGTAAATAAATCTGATGGTTAGGTAAACAGAGGAGAATATATTATTATATTTTATTTATTATATTATTTTCGGCTTTTATAACTCTGTGTGTGTATGTATATTAAAAAACAAGGTATTCAGAGGAGAATATATTATTATATTTTATTTATCATATTATTTTGGCTCTTATAATAAAATATCATCCTCTTAATACCTTCAGTTTTCATATTTTTATATACTTACTTACATATATATATGTGCAGAGATGCTGATAGGTAGGTGTCCTGTGTTCCTGATACACAAAAATCTAAAAGGACGCGGTAAAATCATATCCATGCATCCCAGTGTTTTTCTTTTTTTTTTCTTCCCTCACCATTTCAATCCTTTTTTTCTCTTTTTCTTTTTTCCTTGCCAAAAATCAACCTATCTGCAACTGATAATATTTTTCAGCGTAACCTCCATGAAAGAATATATGGCAAAAGTCTTGCTTTGAGCAATTTAGTAAATCCGGGTACCCAAATCATAGAAAGTGGAGCTTTGCTGAATTTAAGGCAGCAACAAGCTAGAGAAGCAGCAGAAAGAAATGCCCAAAAACAAAACCAACCAATGGTTAATGGACAGACGCCATTTAAGGTAGTAAGAACAAACTTTTCTTCAATATTTTTTCTTTTCTTTTTTTTTCTCAAAACAACCAAATTATGGTATTTGATGGTATATAAGACCCACTTTTTCTCCCCTCCTATATATTAGAATTTTATAGAATTTTATCTGTAATATATTAGAATTTTATAAATCTGTAATATATTAGAATTTTATAAATCTGTAATATTAGAATTAGAATTTTATAAATATATTAGAATTTTATAATCTGTAATATATTAGAATTTTATAAATCTGTAATATATTAGAATTTTATAAATCTGTAATATATTAGAATTTTATAAATCTGTAATATATTAGAATTTTATAAATCTGTAAGTAATATATTAGAATTTCTGTAATATATTAGAATTTTATAAATCTGTAATATATTAGAATTTTATAAATCTGTAATATATTAGAAATCTGTAATATATTAGAATCTGTAATATATTAGTAATATATTAGAATTTTATAAATCTGTAATATATTAGAATTTATAAATCTGTAATATATTAAATGTAATGTCTGTAAATAGGTGAACCTGGTTAAAGTCTGGATTTATAAAGAGGGCACATAGGTGGGGTGTGGGTGGATTGCTTTAGGTCTCCCTGCCAGAGAAGCACCCTGATGTCCTTCATAAAACCTGTAATATTTATAAAATTAGTTTTATGATAATAATAATAATAAAATTTATTGTGTACAGTGCTCAGATGAACCATGTATTATTTAAAAAAATAAACTTAACATATAAAAATAATAAAGGGTGGGGGGTAAAATGGAACCAGAGTGTGAGGTAGAACCCCCCAACCCCTGCTTCTAAATCCAAGCAGAAAGGGCTAGTATTATTCAAACAAATTGAATTATTCAAACTATTGTCCTCATTTTTATTATTATCTGTACAACGTTTCGGCTGATGTTCCCCCGGCCTTCTTCCGGTATTTCTTGTCGGACTCAGGAGCCTTCTCAAACTCAGGAACCTTCTTTTCAAACTTGTGAACCTTCCCGTTGTAATAGTCCGAATAATCCAAATAATACTAATTATCAAGCCTAATCTAAAAAATTCAGAGAAATAGAAAGGGAGAAATTAAAAATCTGTCTCCTAGATCTCCCTCGGTTTTATTTTTTATTTTTCATTGACCTAATTTTTATGGTTAGACAACTTGAGGGACCCTCTAACCGGAAGTACCCCAGGGCTCCCAAGATCTAAATCCAACTCTGAAAATGAATGAAGTGTGTGCAGGGCAAGGTCTTATATACTATCAAATAATGTATAATGGTTTGATATCACCAGTGAAGTACAACAAGCAGTTGGTTTAAATTCCAGAGTTATTCTTTTCATAATTTAAATTTAAAAAAACAAAAAAGAATTTATGTTTAAATGTCTACATTTTCCTAATCTGGGATATTTTATAACTAGTGATGAATGACTGATTAACAACCTTGTCTCATACTAATTTGATAGTGAGTTTGATCCTCACTGTATGCCCCACTCTTGTAACATACTAAGTTAGGCTTAGTAAATAATATACTTAACAATTGATGTGAAGAGAAGTAATGGAAAAGTAAATAAAGGACACAAACAAATTTAAATCAATTAATATTTCACCTCTGTTGGTTTTAGAAGCTTATTTTAAAACAGAATGGTATATAGATGAGGAAAAAGTAAAAGGAATCAGAGGAAGGAAACAAGTAGGAAGTAAGGGTTATCACAGAAGTAGGTTGTACATATACAGAGATGCTGATAGGTACGCATCCTGCATCCCTGACACACAAAAATTTGAGAGGACGCAGTAAAATCATATCCATGCATCCCAGTGGTTTACTTTTTTCTTCCCTCACCATTTCAAGCTAACTGTAAATACCTTTCAATAGTTTCTTAGAAATGAATTACACAGGATAGGTTAGAAGGTAGGAGTTCGATGACTTTAGTTGGGACCCATAAATTTTCCCGGGAATTCATTCAAAGCAAATATGTGCGTCCCAGGATGCACTAAATCAAAAAGCTATCAGCAGAAGGATCAAAGGGTTTATGGTAAATGAGGCAGTAAGTGTTTAGTTATAGTGCTTAAATGTGTGGCTTGATGACACATTTATTTACAAGAAAAAATAATAATGAAATTTTTATTTGCGGTGAGGTGGGCAATCAGGCTTTAGACCTTTTCTTTCTCGTTTTTCAAATAATAATGAAATTTATTGTGTACAGTGCTCAAGTGCACCACAACTCATCAAAGTCTCATGTCTAGTACATAGAATAATGTATTAGTGTGAGGAACATGAATAGCATACAGTAATAATATACATGTATGTGTACAGTGCTCAGGTGCACCACAACTCATCAAAGTCTCATATAATATATATATTATTATAACAAAAAATTATATATTACAAATAAAAAGAGAATTAAAATTTACAAAAACAAAATTAAAATTAAATGTTAATAATTGTTTAAAAAAATTAAACAAAATTAATAAAATAATAAAATAAATAATATAAAATAATAAAATAGTAAAAAAAAAAAATTAAACAAAATTATTATAACAAAATTAATATAATATATATATATATATATATATATATATATATATATATATATATATATATATTATATATATATATATAAGATGAATTTATTTATCGACGCTTAAACGTTTCGGTTTATTTAAACCTTCATCAGGATTGATTATGGGGTGAAGAAATTGATGGATATTTTGTAGACGACAGGAGTTAGAAAAATTTCTTCACCCCATAATCTATCCTGATGAAGGTTTAAAGAAACCGAAATGTTTAAGCGTCGATAAATAAATTCATCTTATTTTTGGAACACTTCGTTTTTCAAATTTCTTAATATTGTCGGATTTATTTCCATATTTACTCCCATATATATATATATATATATATATATATAATAAATATATTGTATAAAAGCATAATAAAATTTAATGAATTATGCACTTATTAAGCTTAGTTTAGTTTGGTACAAAGTTGGGGGGGGGGGCAACTTATGAGAATCAAACTCACTGACAATGGTCTGCGAGCCTAGCTTGTTAACCATTATGACATGCAAGGCACCATTTCTTTTTTAATGTTTTGTTGTCATTGTATCGTTCAACATTCCTCAGATGTCTGTTATATACAGCAATGTGGTTATTTACAAAGCTTGACACAAGGTCAGGACTATGGGGTTCCCAGTGAATATCAAACTCATTAATGATCTCATACCTCATTAATCATTACAGTAAAATGTAGGTAATTAACTAATGAACCAATAGACTACAGGGTTTTTATAGTTGTATTGGCAGTAGTAGTAGTATCAGTAACAATTAAAATAAGAGGGTTGCGGTGGGAGTAGTATAAGTCATACATCACACATGAAGTACCTAATCTTTCAGGAATATCAAATAGATCCTTTTATTAAATCAACCTGGTTATTGATAGATATAAAACCCAGTGTCCATTGCTTTGTAATATATAAAACATGACACTGTTTTTTTGGTCAGTATCTAATAAATAGAATAGATTCAGTTTTCATACATTGCATACATAACTCCAAACAATATCCAAATAAAATAATATCAGCTTATTTTATCAACCTGGTTATTGATAGATATAAAACCCAGTGTCCATTGCTTTGTAATGCACAAAAAATATATCACACTGTTTTTTTAGTATTCATATCTAAGAGAGTATAGACTGGTGTCAGTTTTCATATATTGCAAACAATATTCAGATAAAATTTTATAATTTGTTGCTTATCTTATCCATGAATTATAGCAATAATCAGACTTTTGTTAAATCATAAAATCATTTTTGTTTAATTAGAGTGGATTTTACTGTTGATTTTTGTTATACAAAATTAATTTTTAGTGACCCCCACCCCCTCAAAATTGATGTCTACCAATATAAAACAAATTCAAGCAAAAACAAAAATGGCTGTTATAGAAACATAAAAATGGCTGTTATAGAAACATAGGATTTGATTTTTTTTTTTTTAAATTGCTGATTTAATGAATACTTAACTGGATTAAAACAAAAGAAAATATTATCTATTACTAGCAAAATTAAAAAAACGCGATGTAAAATAAATATTGTCTGAGGGATGGGAGTTGAAAATTTAATATCAGAGAGTTTGTATCATAAGTAAAGTAAAATCATCAAATTTATTAAAAAAATAAAAAATAAAATAAATTTATTAAAGGAGTAAAAAATAAAAAAATTGAAATGGAAACTTAGTTCTGATAACTTTAAATATATATTAAAATAAAACAAACTATATATAGATAGATAATACCTGGTATGTATTTATTAAAACTTGTTTAAAAAACGCAATGAGGACTGTCTAACATTGCATGCTCAAATTTTGAGTGTATTCTATGTTATGACGATTTTAGGCAGCGTGACGTAAGCAGTGACGTAGTTTTTGTTACAGACAAAAACCGGAAGCAAATCTCCATTATTAACAGATTTCTATTTTCTTATTCCCCAATGATACTTGCATCGAAAATTAGATTAGATTCACTTTTTATAATTTGACATCTACCTTGACTTACGAGTTTAATTTGTTCCGCTCGTAACTCGATTTCCTCACATATCAAATCAATTTTCCCCATGTACAGGTTTGGGGGGGGGGGATTCTCCGTTTCCTTTGACTTGCCATACCATAGGTATCACCTTTACTCTACCCACTTAAGTCCAATGAGAAGATACACCTTAGGAGACATGATCCCTTTGAACTAGATATTACATATACTAGTAAGAATATGCACCCTCTGAGCACAAGAATTTAAGTTTTAATATAATGAAATATATTAAATTAGAAAGGCTAATGAAACTAAATAAGAATGCAGATAAAATGATTTGAAACAAAGGGGGTATAATCGAAAAATAGAACAACTTTTAACTCTTCCATCATTTTCCATCACTCCCATCTTTCATTGCTAATTTTTCCTAATTTAACTATTTAGTTAAATTAATAAATTAATATTACAGTTATTTCTTGTTAATAGATTTCTTTTAAGATATATCCCTGAGATTTTTGCTCATGTTCATTAATATAAAACCAAACAATTAGAAATCAATAATACCTAGCACATATTTATTAGAATCAAATTTTTAATATCAATATGCAAATTAGCCTTCCTGTTCACACTGTAAACCGCTATTTTATTGTACATACAAATACAATTGCATGTTATTAGTATGTTGATAAGGCCAACAGTATTAATAATGTAAAACAATTTTATGAATAATTGAGATTTAAATAAAGAATAAAATCATGGAGAATGTGACGTAAATAACATGGGGAATTGTGATTTGAGTAGTGATATAGTTTTGGTTACAGACAGACACAGAATCTCCATTATAATAAGATTGATTTTTGCTTACAAGGGGGACAAGAACGAGACAAAGAAATGTGTTAGGTAAGTAATCTGAAAGTGAAAGTAATACAAAGGATACTGAAAAGTTCTTAGCCTGACTAAGAAAGAAATGATATACTATTCCATGTATTCGTCCCGCAGTTCAACACACATGGCACATCTCAAGTTTCCATACTCCCCGTCCCCCCAAATACCTTCCTTATTGGTCTGAGAACTTTTTATTTATATTATTAGAATTGTTTACAGTAAAATTAAGAAACCACTACATTTAGAGGACCTTCATCTATTTTTATTTTATTTTTCCCAGAAAATAAATCATATATGATACAATTTGGCTTCATGAAACTTATGAGGGTGGGGGTCTGAAAAGAGTTCATATGGTGATGTCATATCTGTTGTTGATGACTTTTTTTGACCAATGGGATCCAAGCACTTCAACACTGCAGCAACTGTTAAGCTGTATCTATGAGGGTGGGGGTCTGAAAAGAGTTCATATGGTGATGTCATCTCTGCTGTTGATGATTTTTAGACCAATGGGATCCAAGCACTGCAATACCAATGCAGTGATGCTGATAGCTTTTTGATTTAGTGTGTCATGGGATGCAAATATTTGCTTTGGATGAATCCCTGGGAAAATTTATGATTCCCAACAAAAGCCGTCTAACTCCTACCTTGTAACCTATCATGTGTAATTCATTTCTAAGAAACTATTGAAATGTATTTACAGTTAACTTGAAATGGTGAGAAAAGAAAAACTGGGATGCATGGATATGATTTTACTGCGTCCTTTAGATTTTTCAGGGATACAAGATGTGTACCTATCAGCATTTCTGTACATGGTTACTCTGTGAACAAATAACCTTATAAAAAAAAAAGGTATTTGCTCCCCTTCGGGGTACAGTAGTTTTATTTATGATCTGGGGAAACAATTAAAGCTGTCTAACTCCTACCTTCTAACCTATTCTGTGTAATTCATTTCCAAGAAACTATTGAAATATATTTACAGTTAGCTTGAAATGGTGAGGGAAGAAAAAATAAAAACACTGGGATGCATGGATATGATTTTTACTGCGTCCGGGATGCAGGATGAATACCTATCAGCATCTATGCCAATGGAAGAAATGTCTAGATGATGTTGAAAAATAAACTTATAAATTTATTCACATTCCATGAAATTATCATTATCGGCCTATGAACTTTTCAACTGATACTCATATCTCAAATTAAATACAATTGTTTTAATTGTTGGGAATGATCTGATGAATTAATTTTCAGAATTTGGTCTGCATGCGTGCTTAGTATCAACCGGACAGTGCTACATCAGGGAGATTATTTTTGCTGAGGTAGAGTGCCACACCTACTGTCAGCTTCCAGATGTTTTACCACACAGATCAGATTACCCAAGCAGTGCTACTCATGTACTGAATTGGGGAGGGCCAGTATTGAATCTTGTGGTTCCTAGGCAGATGCTCTACTCACTGTGCTAAATCAGATCATTTGATTTAAATAATTAGATCTAATTTATTTGAAGAGTATTTCATGAAGTTGGTGAAATTATTTTGTGTTGTACAAGATGTGTCAAAAACAGTATCGAGATTTTTTTGTACTTTTTGACACACCTTGTATTCTGAAGAAGAAAAAAAACGTTCCATTCATTAATTTTTTTTTAAGAATACAAGGTGTCAAAAAATACTTAGTTTAAAGCTGTATTTACCAAGATAGAAATGAAGAATGAATGGATTTTTTTTTTTTTTCAGAATAAAAGTACTCTAAAAGTACAAAAAATGTTGGTACTTTTTTGACACACCTTGTATATGTGATCTGTTTATTTGCTATGATATAAGAAAACGGAGTGAATATCTTTTAAGTTTGGTGATTCCATAATTTTTTCCAAAGGTATTTACTAAAGGTTCTGGAAAATCTAGTATCATTTAAGTAATGTATCATGTAATATATATATATATATATAACCAATAGCATTATTTTACAAAGTTTTTTTTTTTTTTAAAGTTTTTTTTTATTGATAAAAATTTGTACTTTTATGACCTTAGGTCATTTATCTGAAAAAGGAAAAAGTTGAGAAATGACATTTTGACCGATTGACGCTAAATTTGGCTGCCTTTTATTTCAGATACAACAGGTTAAAATCAAAGAATTTTCACTGGTTAGTAAATTTTAGTTTGTTTCTTAGACATCTATTATACTAAAGGAAAATTTAGTTATTATATGGAACCTACTAATAAAGTCCACTTTCCTTGGTCAATCTCCAGGTGACGTTTTATAAATTTTCAGTTATTCTCACTCGGTCCTGTTACCATTTTTGTATTCTATTAAATCTAGAAAAATAATACTTTACAGTACACAGCACATACTGAGGTCTATTTTGTGTTTTACTCATTAAATTTTTACAGCTAGTTTAAACCTATTAATATATCATTAAATTTTTACAGCTAGTTTAAACCTATTAATATATCATTAAATTTTTACAGCTAGTTTAAACCTATTAATATATCATTAAATTTTTACAGCTAGTTTAAACCTATTAATATATCATTAAATAGAGCTCATTGAAATATTTCTTTTGTTCCATAAAATATACTTTTTTCTCCCTCCACACATCAAAGTTATATCATGTCTAAAATAAATTCATCTCTAGACTGTTAGTAAAATAATTTTCAATTAATTTATTTATAGTCTGTAACACCATTGAGGGCATATTTCCTGTTTTATTCAGTAAGTTTTTACAGCTAGTTTAAACCCATTATAACATTGAATATAGCTCATTGAAATCTTTCTTTTGCACATAAATATATTTATCACTATCTCTCAATTTGTCAAAGCGATATTTATCTCCAAATAAAATCAAAACATTTAAAAAAACAAAAAACCCAATAAACCCCAGCCTCAATGGTGTTGTAGACTGTTAATAATACTAAGCTTTATATTAACATTCTTGTGTGAAATTTAGACAGCTAAATATTTTTGTTTATCTAAATAATTAAAAAACTGATCATTTGATAGATCAGTTATCCTATTGCATCTAGAAATTTCAAAAATTTTTATTAGCAACAGATATGAACATTTCATTCAGATATTTTACCTGACTAAATAAAATAACATTAAAAGTTTGAATTAAAAATTGATTTAAATTTGCTGTCTCTCTTGCTCAAAATTCCTTAACTGAAGTGTCAAAGTTTATGTACCGCTGGGGCGTTAGAATGCACCGATTGCACCTCTGCAGAGGGGTAAGACTCCTCCCAATGGGACCACCTGTTGGCTATGGTGGCGACCTGTGATGCTTAAAGATAGAACCCAGGTGGATGAGCAGTTCATGACTTGCAATACTCCACTTTGGCCCTATCTTGGGCTAGACGGGCGGTCGGAGAGGCCCCCTTTGATCAATCGGCTGGTCACGTCAAGCCCTAGCACCTATATGATTTTCCCAACCCTATTGCCCTTATGGCAAGCCCCAACCCCTTTTTATCATATGGGTTCTAGAAGGCGGTGGCTGTGGGTCTACATGTCCTGGGAATGACATTAAACTCTATCTGATGGTGAGGTTCCAGTTTTGGAGGTTTGGGAAATGTGGAGCACCCCTTCATCACCATTGCTCCCTGGTCCACTCTGACCCGGAGTGGTAGTACCTGTTAGGGTCCTATCTATGGGTTGAATAGAAAACATGAGTTTATAAACGAAATTGTATTATCCATTAAAAATGAAATATTTCAAAACTTTATCGGCATTAAACATTTTTGAATACCAAATTACTAATAGAAGTATTCGGCATAAAATTAACCCAAGGGGTTGACATGCCGTAAAACCCAACCAAACAAACAAACAAACAAAGTTTATGTACATACTTATGGGAGTAAAATGATGAAATCAATCCGACAATATGTGGAGAAAAGTAGACAAACACGGGACGTTACACTGAACGAAAATGTTATTTATTGGTTGTAGTGTCGATGTTTGTTTTGTACATAATATATTGTAATATAAGATATCATAATGTATTATAATGTAATATAATTATTGTAGATGGAATAATTATGGAAGTAAAATGATGAAATCAATCCAACAATATGTGGAGAAAAGTAGACAAACACGGGACGTTACACTGAACGAAAATGTTATTTATTGGTTGTAGTGGTGATGTTTGTTTTGTACATATTTTTTTAACTCAACTCATTCAAAACATTCATCATCTTTTTAACAACAAAAATCTTTTTTCCTTTACTTATTTCATATTGTTATGAAGAAGGTTTCTATATAAACCAAAATGTTTGAACATCGACACTACGACCAATAATAAATTTCCATCCATTGCAACATCCCGTATTTGTCTACATTTCTCCACGTACATACTTATGTAAAAATGGTAATATTCAGCCAAAGTTTTGTAGATTGTTTTAAATTCTAAATTGAAACAATACATCAGTTTTTATTAACTTTTTATTAATAATATAATATATTATGATGGAATAGAATATTATTCCATCTACAATATTTATATTACAATATAATATAATATATTATGATGGTATAAAATATTATTCCATCTACAATATAATATAATATAATACATTATATATTATATAATATATTAATATGGTATAAAATATTATTCCATCTACAATATAATATAATACATTATAATATTAATAATATAATATATTATGATGGTATAAAATATTATCCATCTACAATATAATATAATACATTATAATATTAATATATAATATATTATGATGGTATAAATATTATTCCATCTACAATATAATATAATACATTATAAATAATAATATAATATATATGATGAAAAAATATTATTCCATCTACAATATAATATAATACATTATAATATTAATAATATAATATATTATGATGGAATAAATATTATTCCATCTACAATATTTATATTATAATATAATATATATATATTATGATGGTATAAATATTATTCATCTACAATATTTATATATAATATAATATAATATATATGATGGTATAAAATATTATTCCATCTACAATAATATAATATAATACATTATGATATTAATAATATAATCTTCATACAATGACTGCTATTTACACAGTAGCATTGCAACCAACAAAGCCTTCATCAGATGATGACTCTGGGTTCAGGCATGGTTTCGGGGCCGAAGCATCATTACCACTAACCCAGAGCGCCCCAGCAGTATCTCACGATACCACCAGACTTTGTCGATTTGATGTCACAAAATAGGACTGCCATATCCACGCTGATGCGGTTAGAGCTTTCTCCTGGATCTTATTTAGGTATTTCCTCTTGTCTGGTAGAGAAAGTCCAAGTTTAGACAAAAATACCGAGGTTGAGTTGGCAATAAACCCCCGACATCCGACCTCAATGGGAAATACATGTGTGATCCATCCGTTTCTGGCGCATTGTTCACGTAGGTCTTCGTATTTTTCCAACTTTCGCTGATGGGCCCAATCCAGATTTTCTTCAAATGGAACTGTCAACTCAATGATAAAAACTTTCTTTTGATTAACTGACCAAATGACAATATCAGGACGCTGGGCTGTTACGGTTATTTCAGTTGGAAAAACGAGCTGATGTTCCAAGTCGCATGCAATGCGCCAGCTCGCGGAGCCGTCAAATATAGAGGACACGTGCCTATTTTTACGCGAAAATTTCGAAGTGTTTCCTTCTTTAACAAAATGTATTGCTTTGTTGATGTTATTATCAGATTTATTTGCAGTCTCACAACCTATCTTTGACGCCTCCGCAACAATCTCGAGGACTTCGTTGTGTCTCCACGTGTAGCTTCTTAGAGCATACTCGCATCCCGTGAGAATATGTTTCAGGCTAGCAGTTTTCCCACATGCTTTGCATAGGTTTGACGTAGCTAAGCCCCAGACGTGAAGATTGACTGGTGTTGGCAATATATCGTAAACTGCCTTTATCAGGAAACTTAATTTTTTAGGCTCCATATGTCTGATGTCGCTCCATGTTACAACCCTCTCTTTTGCACTCTCCCACCTGGTCCATGCGCCCCCTGTTTACTTTGTCCCACAGCTGTAGCAATACGCTTGATTTCCTCAAGTTGGTGGATTTCCTCCGAAATCATCATCCTTTTATTTGACGTGGATTCTTTCGACCACCAACGCTGTGGGTGAAGACCTAACCCTGATCGTCCCTTTGCCACAGTTCCAATTATTTCTTTCATCTTGAGGGATGATTCTGCGATTTCTACAGCTTGTTGTGCCTTCCATTTTCAACCAGTTATTACGGAAGGCTGGGCGTTCTTTACCAGTGGGTCGCGAGAGTCACGCAGCATTTGGAAAAGTCGCGCTTTCCCTAATTTGAATTTCTCAACAAGTGACACCATCGGAAGTTTTAGCTTCGTTGATGAACTGTATAGTGCCACATTTGTTAAGGAATTAGGTACCCCTAACCATTTCTTTACATAATTACTGATTAAGCGCTCCATTTTTTCAACCTTTGTCAGTGATACCTCATATATTTGCATGGGCCATGATAGTTTAGGAATTAATCCAAAATAGATGCACCATATTTTGTCTTTATTTATGAGATCACATTTATCAATGGAGCGAAGGCCATCCTTTAGTTGTTTCATAATGTCCTGCCAACGATGTCGATCAGTAATTGGTAGGGAGTAGCAGCGACCGAGGCTCTTAACACTTCTTTCGCGGATTGTGGGGATTTCATTTCCATCGACGAAAAACCTAACTTCTTTGCAGATTCCTTTCACTATGGAAAGACTGCGGCATTTAGAAGGCTTTATCTTCATCGCAGCCCATTTGAAAAGCTCCTGTAGGCGATTCATAAGTTGTTTCATATGGGATCTGGATTCTGCGACGAGGGTTACATCATCCATAAAAGCCTTCATAGATGGGATGGTTTTCTTATTGGTGTGGTTTTCAGAATTACGCAGTATCATCTCCATTACCAGTACGAAAAGTAATGGAGAGATAACGCATCCCATCATAATCCCAATATTTAACTTTTGCCAGTTAGTAGAATATTTATTATTAGAAAATCTAATATAATATAATACATTATGATATTAATAATATAATATATTATGATGGTATAAAATATTATTCCATCTACAATAATTATATTACAATATAATATAATATATTATGATGGTATAAAATATTATTCCATCTACAATATTTATATTACAATATAATATAATATATTATGATGGTATAAAATGATGGTATAAAATATTATTCCATCTACAATATTTATATTACAATATAATACATTATAATATCTTATATTACAATATATTAATCACAAGCAGATTAATTTAATAATTAACTTTTTTAATGTATATCAGTTTTCATTAACTTTTTAATATAACCAGTTGTAAAAATAAATGTTAATTCAGATTTTTTACCTTAATACCATTTTCTCTCTCATTTAAAAAAAAAATTTTTTTTTATCTGTCAGTGAAGTGATAGGTCATGAATTAGTCAATCATTTTAGAACACACATTTTAAAACTTTTTTTTTTATTGGGTTTAGAAAACAAATACATTTTAAATAGTCAATTGTATATTTCATACTTTTAGGGTTTAGTGTTGTATATTTAGGGTTTAGTGTTATATATTTCATACTTTTAGGGTTTAGTGTTCAAATCGGGATCTTGTATTTCTTTTCAAAGTTAGGTAGGTGCCCCCCCCCCCTAATTTGGAAGATTGGTTCAAAGTATTTCTCTGTATGTTTGAGATGAGGCCTGATGATTAGTATTATCTGCGTTATTCGGACTATTGTCCCCATCTTCATTGTTATTTGTACATACGTTGTACAAATAACAATAAAGATGGGGACAATAGTCCGAATAAAGCAGATAATACTGATATCTTATAACCCCCCCCCTTTTCTCTTACTATTTGACCTTGCACTGTACAAAGTTTGTAAACATTATTATTATTATCATTATTATTTTTACTCCTTTTGAGTTTTCACATCAGCATTAGCTGATGGTCTTTCACTGGAATCTGAGTGACAGCAAGTCTCCTCAGGTCTCCAGGACTCTTCTGAGTATTCTGGCAGATTGTAGCAGTGCAGTGTTCTGAATGGTTTCAATCCTTCCTCTGATTCCCAAACTTTCCAGACCTTTTTCCAATCCTTTTGGGACTGTTCCAAGTGCACCAACTACAATTGGTATCACTTTCACTTTCATAACTTTTTCAGTTCTCTGGCAAGGTCCAGATATTTGTCCATTTTAAAAAAAAATTTTTTATTATTATTATTATTATTATTATTAATAATTTTGACTTTCTTTATGTTAATTTACTTTGTTCTTTTATTGAAATTGGGCCTTGATTTCTACAACAATATGGAATTGTATTAATTGTAAATAAAAAGATTTCAATGAAACTGAAACTCGTGTCTACTTTTGCATTGGGAAAGCTTTCTTGTTCATAAAAGCTCCTTTACCTATTAAGCTACAGGAGCCTTCAGTTTTACAGACATTTGTATTCACCCTATAATTAATATCATTACATTTATTTAATTTTAAGGTGGGGGTTAGGAAAATATTTAGAATTTTTGATAACCTAGTGGTCTTTGATTTTAAAATATTTCCAGGTAGCCTAATAATCTCCAATCTTCCTAGGGAAATTGTTATATACCCCTTTAACATCAGGTATATAATGCCAAGACAGATTATGAAAGGGTTTTTACTACTCGACTTTTCCGCTACTGGTTCCTGCTGCTAATTCGTCGGCCATCTTCTCTGTTTAGCTGTTTTCTCAGGCTGGTTCTTCTTTCTGGTTGGGCTGGGTACCTGTGCATTCTTATTTGGATCAATCAAAAATTTTTTTTTTTTTTATAAATTTTGTTATCTTATAAGAGGTTAGACAATTAGATAATGTAAGGTATACCGACAAAATTTGACTAACTTTAATTTTTGTTGGCTGTCAACTCGTGATCGAGTAAGACCATTTCCTGTTGTTTTATTTATTTTTCCCATAGTTGAGTGCCAGAAGCATTTGACACTGTATCCTTGTGTTTTCTCAGATAACTCAACAGGCCAATTGACTGATTTTATACAAAATTGACTAATTTTAATTTATCAATTTTCAAATATAGATCATTATTTATGGCTATTGTATATTTTACAAGAATAATTCAGCAGTTGTCATCCAACCAACCAGCCAAGAAGTCTTTTGGTTGGATATAAAAACTTCTTTTGAGAAATTAATTTAATTGGTTATTTCCTAATTGAGTAACATGATATTACAGGGTAACCCAGAAAAAAAAAACAGAACCCAAATTATTTACTTTTACCATTAAACTAACCCTAAACCCCAACCCTAAACCCCCCTAGTTGAGTAACATGATATTACAGGGTGACCCAGAAAAAAAGAACCCAAATTATTTATTTATTTTCCCATTAAACTAACCCTAAACCCCCATAGTTGAGTAACATGATATTACAGGGTGACCCAGAAAAAACAGAACCCAAATTATTTATTTATCTTTTCCCATTAAACTAACCCTAAACCCCAACCCTAACCCTAACCCCCCCCCTAGTTGAGTAACATGATATTACAGGGTGACCCAGAAAAAACAGAACCCAAATTATTTATTTTCCCATTAAATTAACCCTAAACCCCCATAGTTGAGTAACATGATATTACAGGGTAACCCAGAAGAAAAAAACAGAACCCAAATTTTTTACTTTTCCCATTAAACTAACCCTAAACCCCAACCCTAACCCTAACCCCCCCCCCAGTTGAGTAACATGATATTACAGGGTGACCCAGAAAAAACAGAACTCAAATTATTTATTTTCCCATTAAATTAACCCTAAACCCCCATAGTTGAGTAACATAATATAACAGGGTGACCCAGAAAAAACAAAACCCACAAATTTTGTAATAAAACTGTTAATTTTTTATTTATTTATTATTTTTTTTAAAGTTTAAATCCAACTAGGGTTAGGGTTTAAGGTTAGTTTAATGGGAAAATAAATAAATAATTTGGGTTCTGTTTTTTCTGGGTCACCCTGTAATACCACGTTACTCAACTAGGAAATAACCATTTTATTTTATGAGGATTTGACTTAATCTTTCTTGTTGGCAGTCATTTACTTTTAAGCATTCTCTTGTATTCAAAGTAAATTAATAGTACTACCTCTGTAGGGTGCAAGTATTTAAGTTTTAATGTAATAAAATATATTGAATAGGAAAGGCTAATGAAACTTATGCAGATAAAAAAGATTTGAAACAGAGTGCAAGTATTTAAGTTTTAATGTAATAAAATATATTGAATAGGAAAGGCTAATGAAACTTATGCAGATAAAAAAGATTTGAAACAGAGTGCAAGTATTTAAGTTTTAATGTAATAAAATATATTGAATAGGAAAGGCTAATGAAACTTATGCAGATAAAAAAGATTTGAAACAGAGTGCAAGTATTTAAGTTTTAATGTAATAAAATATATTGAATAGGAAAGGCTAATGAAACTTATGCAGATAAAAAAGATTTGAAACAGAGAGGTATAATAGAAAAATAAATAGAACAACTGAAACTTACTCTTCCATCACTCCCATCTTTCATTGCTAAATTTTCCTAACTTAACTATTTAGTTAAAGTAGGAAGTAAAGAATAAAATGACAGTTATTTCTTCTTGTTAATGGATTTCTTTTAAGATTTATCCCCAAGATTTTTGCTCATATTCATTAAAATAAAACCAAACAATTAGAAATTAATAATACCAAGCACATATTTATTAAAATCAAATTTTTAATATCAATATGCATATTAGCCTTCCCATTCACACTGTAAACCACTATTTTGCTGTATATATATAAATACAATTGCAGGTTATTAGTATGTAGATAAGGCCAACAGTATTAATAATAATGTAGAACAGTCGGCATTAAATGACCCACTGAGGTTGATATGCTGTAAAACAAAACAAAACTAATGTAGAACAATTGAAGTGGGTGGGTGACATGGCCTGGATGATTTGACATGGAATTACCCATTGAAGTGGGTGGGTGACATGGCCTGGATGATTTGACATGGAATTACCCATTGAAGGGGTGGTGACATGGCCTGGATGATTTGACATGGAATTACCCATTGAAGTGGGTGGGTGACATGGCCTGGATGATTTGACATGGAATTACCCATTGAAGGGGGTGGGTGACATGGCCTGGATGATTTGACATGGAATTACCCATTGAAGGGGGTGGGTGACATGGCCTGGATGATTTGACATGGAATTACCCATTGAAGGGGGTGGTGACATGGCCTGGATGATTTGACATGGAATTACCCATTGAAGGGGGTGGGTGACATGGCCTGGATGGATGATGATTTGACATGGAATTACCCATTGAAGTGGGTGGGTGACATGGCCTGGATGATTTGACATGGAATTACCCATTGAAGTGGGTGGGTGACATGGCCTGGATGATTTGACATGGAATTACCCCTATACAGTCACTGGTGGTTAGGACTTCTGTGTGTATGTTTATAAATTGAAGGGGTTGGGTGACATGGCCTGGATGATTTGACATGGAATTACCCCTATACAGTCACTGGTGTTAGGAGTTCTGTGTGTATGTTTATAAATTGAAGGGGTTGGGTGACATGGCCTGGATGATTTGACATGGAATTACCCCTATACAGTCACTGGTGTTTAGGACTTCTTTGTGTATGTTTATAAATTGAAGTGGGTGGGTGACATGGCCTGGATGATTTGACATGGAATTACCCATTGAAGGGGGTGGGTGACATGGCCTGGATGATTTGACATGGAATTACCCATTGAAGGGGTGGGTGACATGGCCTGGATGATTTGACATGGAATTACCCATTGAAGTGGGTGGGTGACATGGCCTGGATGATTTGACATGGAATTACCCATTGAAGGGGTGGGTGACATGGCCTGGATGATTTGACATGGAATTACCCATTGAAGGGGTGGGGGTGACATGGCCTGGATGATTTGACATGGAATTACCCATTGAAGGGGGTGGGTGACATGGCCTGGATGATTTGACATGGAATTACCCATTGAAGGGGTGGGTGACATGGCCTGGATGATTTGACATGGAATTACCCATTGAAGTGGGTGGGTGACATGGCCTGGATGATTTGACATGTTACCCTTGAAGGGGGTGGGTGACATGGCCTGATGATTTGACATGGAATTACCCATTGAAGGGGGTGTGACATGGCCTGATGATTTGACATGGAATTACCCATTGAAGGGGGTGGGTGACATGGCCTGGATGATTTGACATGGAATTACCCATTGAAGGGGTGGGTGACATGGCCTGGATGATTTGACATGGAATTACCCATTGAAGTGGGTGGGTGACATGGCCTGGATGATTGACATGGAATTACCCATTGAAGGGGGTGGGTGACATGGCCTGGATGATTTGACATGGAATTACCCATCAGTCGATAGAGAGTTCGGCTAGAAACCACAAGGTTCCTAATTCGATACCGGTCCTCACCAACTCAGTGTATGAGTAGCACAGGGATCTGTGCGGTAAAGTGAGGAGCTGATGGTAGGTGTGGCACTCCACCTCAGATGCTAAAACAATCTCCTTGGTCTAGCGCTATTGAAAAGGGGATAGACTCCCTTGCTGACTGGCTGATACCGACTTTAGGCCGCCCCAATGACTTTACTTTACTTTATATATATATATATATATATATATATATATATACACACACACTAGCCGAATTACCTGGTCCATGATCAGACTAAAAGAATTTTAGGAACATTAGTGAGTGATAAAGAAAGGGGGAAGAGAGAAGATATTTCTACCCCCCCCCCTTTTTTTAAAATACATATGACAAAAATTAAAATTCGGTTCTTAATTGTAAAAATTAAGTTTTTAAAGATTTTGCCCGAGGTGGATGGGAGTTAAAAATTAAATGTCTGAGTGGTTTTATCGTAAATAAAATTTTAAAATTTATTAAAGGAGTGTAAAAAAAAAAAAAAAAAAAAAACAATTTGAAATGGAAACTTAGTTCTGTCCCCTTCAAATAAAATGTTGCATGCATCGATTAATTATTAATTGAATAATCATCTTGAATATTTTACACATAAATTCTCTACAAAATCGTAGGTATTTATTTATTTGTAAACTTTTTAGTTAACTTCTTGTTACTGAAAAAAAAAAGACGAGAGTAAAAAATGATTTTTAAAAACGATTACAACATTATTCTTTATTCTATGTATTGACGATTTTTGGTATTGTGATGTAAGCAGTGACATAGTTTTGGTTACAGAAAAATCGAGACCGAATCTCCATTATTGATAGACATAAATAGGATGTGACTTAACATAAAGCCTTAATGGCTGCTGAAGAATATATTAATATTAATATTATTAATAGTAAATATTAATATAAATTAATATTATTAATAGTAAATATTAATATAAATTAATATTATTAATAGTAAATATTAATATAAATTAATATTATTAATAGTAAATATTAATATAAATTAATATTATTAATAGTAAATTATTAATTATTAACGTTTTTATTAAGTAAATATTGATATAAATTAATATTATTAATAGTAAATTATTAATATTATTAATATTAATATATATATTAATAAAAAATTCATATATATTAATAAAAAATTCATATATATTAATAAAAAAATTCATTTAAAAGGAAATGCCATAACTAGACTGCTTCAGTTCCAGTGATCTTTTGAAAAAGAGATATTATCTCGAAAATTCAAGAATTAAATACAGGTTAACACACAACACCATTGTTACCGTATTATTATTATTTTTTCTTTACGCCTGCATTGTGATAGCCTTCTAACCCTAACCATCCTAACCAATATATACGCAATGCTTCAAGCAAATTATAAAACTCTGTTATATATTAATAATATTAATATTGTTTAAGAATATATTAATGATTCATTATAGGATGTGGCTTAACATAAAACCTTGATGGCTGCTGAAGCAATTTAGTCGTAAATAGAATATATCTTTAGGATTTGAATAAAGTCCTTATGAAGATTGAATCTAATGATTTCTTTTGTATATAAAAATATCTAGTAGATATTGGGGGGTGGGGGTAATATTTTTTTTAAATATTAACATCTTCAGAGAAATATCAACACTTAAAGAATCTTTGTGTTACAACCGGGTTTTCTAACATACAACCCTGCGGACTTTCAATGGCATAGAAGTGTTTCATTTTTATAATATCAATTTACTAAATTTAAGCATTTAATTAAAAACTATTTTTTCTATTTCATTTAAAAAAAAAATTTTTTTAAAATTCACATTAGTTTTTTATTTATTTATTTAAAAAAAATTAATTTACTTACTTACATACATTTAGGGGCCGGGCTAGCTCAGTGGGTAAAGCGTTTGGCTTGGCCCTCGCAACTAGCTTATGGGTTCTGTGCGGTAAAGTGAGGAGCTGATGGTAGGTGTGGCGCTCCACCTCAGACGCCAAACAATCTCCTTGGTCTAGCGCTAGTGAAAGGGCGATAGACTCCCTCGCCTGATAGGCTGATACCGACATTAGGCCGCCCCAACAACTTACATACATTTACTATGACATGAACATACATTTTGATAGTCTTTCTATCAGCTGTTTTACATTTTGATAGTCTTTCTATCAGCTGTTTTACAGTTTAGCCCTAACTTTTAGCCTTGCTTCACCTCTGAACTTTTCAGTCAATCCTCATAATACAAACTTTTGTATTCATTCTTTAATTAAAAAAAAGGGAAATAACAGGTAACTTTAAATGAAAAGGCCATTTTTAGCCATTTATTGATAAATCCTTATAGGAATGGGGATGTGGACTTTGTTTAAATGTAATATTAAACATATTTAGAAGTGTTTGATTTAAGGGAAATAACAGGTAACTTTAAATGAAAAGGTCATTTTTAGCCATTTATTGATAAATCCTTATAGGAATGGGGATGTGGACTTTGTTTAAATGTAATATTAAACATATTTAGAAGTGTTTGATTTAAGGGAAATAACAGGTAACTTTAAATGAAAAGGCCATTTTTAGCCATTTTTGATAAATCCTTATAGGAATGGGGATGTGGACTTTGTTTAAATGTAATATTAAACATATTTAGAAGTCTTTGATTTAAGGGAAATAACAGGTAACTTTAAATGAAAAGGTCATTTTTAGCCATTTATTGATAAATCCTTATAGGAATGGGGATGTGGACTTTGTTTAAATGTAATATTAACATATTCAGAAGTCTTTGATTTAAGGGAAATAACAGGTAACTTTAAATGAAAAGGCCATTTTTAGCCATTTATTGATAAATCCTTAGAGGAATGGGGATGTGACTTTGTTTAAATGTAATATTAAACATATTCAGAAGTCTTTGATTTAAGGGAAATAACAGGTAACTTTAAATGAAAAGGCCATTTTTTAGCCATTTTT
Organism: Doryteuthis pealeii; assembly: GCA_023376005.1. Taxonomy (NCBI): domain Eukaryota; kingdom Metazoa; phylum Mollusca; class Cephalopoda; order Myopsida; family Loliginidae; genus Doryteuthis; species Doryteuthis pealeii. Next base: position 38,921,307 of record CM042179.1, read on the forward strand.
GATAAATCCTTATAGGAATGGGGATGTGGACTTTGTTTAAATGTAATATTAAACATATTTAGAAGTGTTTGATTTAAGGGAAATAACAGGTAACTTTAAATGAAAAAGGCCATTTTTAGCCATTTTTTGATAAATCCTTATAGGAATGGGGATGTGGACTTTGTTTAAATGTAATATTAAACATATTTAGAAGTCTTTGATTTAAGGGAAATAACAGGTAACTTTAAATGAAAAGGTCATTTTTAGCCATTTATTGATAAATCCTTATAGGAATGGGGATGTGGACTTTGTTTAAATGTAATATTAAACATATTCAGAAGTCTTTGATTTAAGGAAATAACAGGTAACTTTAAATGAAAAGGCCATTTTTAGCCATTTATTGATAAATCCTTAGAGGAATGGGATGTGGACTTTGTTTAAATGTAATATTAAACATATTCAGAAGTCTTTGATTTAAGGGAAATAACAGGTAACTTTAAATGAAAAGGCCATTTTTAGCCATTTTTTTGATAAATCCTTATAGGAATGGGGATGTGGACTTTGTTTAAATGTAATATTAAACATATTTAGAAGTGTTTGATTTAAGGGAAATAACAGGTAACTTTAAATGAAAAGGCCATTTTTAGCCATTTTTTGATAAATCCTTATAGGAATGGGGATGTGGACTTTGTTTAAATGTAATATTAAACATATTTAGAAGTCTTTGATTTAAGGGAAATAACAGGTAACTTTAAATGAAAAGGTCATTTTTAGCCATTTATTGATAAATCCTTATAGGAATGGGGATGTGGACTTTGTTTAAATGTAATATTAAACATATTCAGAAGTCTTTGATTTAAGGGAAATAACAGGTAACTTTAAATGAAAAGGCCATTTTTAGCCATTTTTTGATAAATCCTTATGAATTAATTCAAAATTAATTTTCTTTGACAAGATGCTCTCAGAGTACTTATCTATAGCCTGTGCTTCAACTATTTTTTATGTTCAATATTTCCCTAAAACTTATGTTTTTAATTCAAAATTAATTTATATATGTTTTTTTTTTTAAATTCAGACTTTTTGAATTAGTTTACTTAATTTCAGACATTTAATATGAACATTCATTTTGATAATTAAATGAAGGAACTTCCAAGCGACCTTTTAGATGTATTGAAGTTTAGCATTATAATTTGTGATAATGGCAGACATTTCTCCCCCCACATTGGTTACTGTGCCGATTCCTCGAGATATAAAAGACCTTTTTTTCTTTTTTCTTTATTATCCATCAGCTTGAGATCTCTGTTTTAGAGTAATCTTATTACAGATGCCAAAAATACTTGGTTAACTTTTAAAAATATTAACCTTTGCCTTCAATTAGTTTTTGAAATATGTTGAAAATTAAAACTTTCTGTAATTATTATCATTATTATTATTAATAGTATTTGTTTATCATTATTATTATTATTATTATTTGTTTATTATTATTATTATTATTATTATTTGTTTATCATTATTATTATTAATAGTATTTGTTTATCATTATTATTATTAATAGTATTTGATTATTAATAGTATTTGTTTATTATTATTATTTGTTTATTATTATTATTATTATTAATTTGTTTTATTATTATTATTATTATTATGTTTATTATTATTATTATTATTATTATTATTATTATTATTATTATTATTATTGTTTATTATTATTATTATTATTATTATTATTTTATTATTATTATTATTATTATTATTATTATTATTATTATTATTATTATTATTATTATTATTATTGTTTATTATTATTATTATTATTATTATTATTATTATTATTATTATTATTATTATTATTATTATTATTATTGTTTATTATTATTATTATATTATTATTATTATTATATTATTATTATTATATATGTATAGTGAATGTATTTTCTTTTCCCATCATCTTCTGTTTGATATTCATATTTTATATGAAAAAGAAATGATGAAACATCTGTAGTCATCTTCTATTCAAAAATTATAATATCATTAAGTATGACAAGTTGATTATAAAAGTGAATACATCTTACCATGTATAAGTGTATAAATAAAATAAATAAATAAATAAATAAGTATCTTCATTTTATTTGAGAAAATGAATTGTTATAAATTAGGTGATTTATTTATCCATTCATTAAAGTAACTTTAATAAAAGGAGAAACATGTTCACAGAATTAAATCATATTTGTCATTACAGCATAGACAATAAATAAGTACATCTCTCCTAACAAATTTCTTTTTTTTATAAAATGTTAATTTTCTTCTAAACTAAGTATACCAGTAATTTCATTATTCCTACTGAAAAATTTGGCAGCCAAAATGTATATTATTAGCTATTATTTATTACTGAAACTTTGAAACCAAAAATATAAATATTTAGCAGCCTGAAATTAAGTACACCCCATATATATATATATATATATATATATATATATATATATATATAATATAGAAATGTAGATGGATAAAAATGAATTTTATTGATATCACTTTTAATCGATATCACTTACACATGTGTTTCAGTCCGTTTATCAAGATGTATACGGGTTTATGCTATTATTATTAAAATAATCAGATGATGTTGAAATGATAATAATAATAGGAAAAGTGTAAAAAATTTTATACATTTTGATAAACAGACCGAAACACATGTGTAAGTGATATCGATTAAAAGCGATATCGATAAAATTCATTTTTATCCATCTACATTTCTTTTCTTTATTCATTTTTTCCTCATATTGTTGGATTCAATTCCCTTTCCATCTTACTTACATATATATATATATATATATATATATATATATATATATATATATATATATATATATATATATATATATATACCTTAGCTACATACACAAGAGGTCCAGAAGAAAGCGATGGCAACAAAGCACCGGCACATCAACATCTTCAGGGACAGCCTTCACATGTGACATCTGTGGTCGAGAATGTTTTTTGAACATTGGACTTCACAGTCACAGGAGGCGCTGTAACTTCAGGACCACAAAAACTATATAGTCTCCCGAGACTGCAATGCCGATGAGATAGATATATATATATATATATATATATATATATATATATATATATATATATATATATATAATGCAATTTTACTTTTGGATATTGTTTCAATGCTGTATAGTTTAGTAATAAATAAAACCTAATAATATCCATTTTGCTTGAAGTGGAATGATAAAATCCTGGTATTTTTGGTTTTATTAGAAAATTTACTTTTTATTTAAAAAGAAAATTGGTTTGGGTGTAATTATTTATGAGCAATACTGTAAATGACTTTTATAAATATTATTTTGGCAGAAATGTATCTGTTTGATACCACCTGAAATCGATCAGATTTTAATGAAACATGAATAACTGTTTGGATTTTTTAAATAAAAAAAAATGGGGGTGGGGAAGCATCATTTATTCAGATCTTTTCATTTTTTAAATTTGTTTTTAAATTTTGTGTGTATGTGGTCATTCTTTTGTTTTGGTTTTGGTTTATTTTTGTTTATTTAAAAAAAAAAAATTCTTGGTCTTGTTTATATTTCATGGCTGTAATGTTTTATAACTTTTTTTTTTTTTACATTCAAGGCCATTAATTTCCAGACTTGAAATATTATGGGTCATTAATTTTTTTTAATAGGTCATTAAATTTTATAGGTAATTAAACTTATAGGCCATTAAACTCGATGAGTTATTCCATGTCACCTTTTGCCAAGAGTTTTAAAAGAGTGTTTCTGTTTTATAGGATTCATTTTTTTTTTTTTTTTGTATGATTTTGGGCATTAATTTTCATCTCGTATTTCTAAAACATTTTTAATTTTTTTTTTTTTTTTTAATTATAATTTTTGTATGATTTTGGGCATTAATTTTCATCTCATATTTCTAAAACATTTTTAAACTTTTTTTTTTTTTTAATTATAATTTTGTATGATTTTGGGCATTAATTTTTCATCTCATATTTCTAAAACATTTTTAAGCTTTTTTTTTTTTAATAATTTTTGTATGATTTTGGGCATTAATTTTCATCTCATATTTCTAAAACATTTTTAAACTTTTTTTTTTTTTTAATTATAATTTTTGTATGATTTGGGGCATTAATTTTCATCTCATATTTCTAAAACATTTTTAAACTTTTTTTTTTTTTAATTATAATTTTGTATGATTTTGGGCATTAATTTTCATCTCATATTTCTAAAACATTTTTAAGCTTTTTTTTTTTTTTTTATTATAATTTTTTGTATGATTTTGGGCATTAATTTTCATCTCATATTTCTAAAACATTTTTAATTTTTTTTAATTTAATTAATTTTTTAAAATTTTTGTATGATTTTTGGCATTAATTTTCATCTCATATTTCTAAAACATTTTTAAGTTTTTTGTTTTTTTTTAATTATAATTTTTGTATGATTTTTGGCATTAATTTTCATCTCATATTTCTTAAACATTTTAAGTTTTTTTTTTTAAGTTTTTTTTAAAGTTTTTTTTAATTTAAAAAAAAATTTTTTTTTTAATTATAATTTTGTATGATTTTGGGCATTAATTTTCATCTCATATTTCTAAAACATTTTTAAGTTTTTTGTTTTTTTTAATTATAATTTTTGTATGATTTTGGGCATTAATTTTCATCTCATTTCTTCTCATTTCTTAAACATTTTAAAGTTTTTTTGTTTTTTTTTATTATAATTTCTTAAACATTTTTAAGTTTTTTTTTTTTTTTTTTTTTTTAAATTATAATTTTGTATGATTTTGGGCATTAATTTTCATCTCATATTTCTAAAACTCCTTTTAAAAATTCAACAGCATTAAAAATCTCCAAGGTTACAAGACCAAACATAAATTTTAATTAAAACAGCAAAAAAACGAAAATGGATAAGAATCTTCATATATAGCTTCTTTTTTTTTTTTTTAAATAATTTATCTATCTTATTTTTTAAAGAATTCTACACAGAAAATTAATAATCTAGTTTTCAAATTCTCTGTAAAATTTGTAAATTTGACTACTTCTGTTCCTGAAAAGACTCTTAATGCTGTCAAATGTTTAAAAAAAAAAACTTTGTAGGTATGAGATAAATTTTGAAAATTAAAGTGTCCCTTTCAAGTGTGTTTTCAGTGTAGAATTCCTTTAAAAATAAGATAGATAAAATTTAAAAAAAAAAAAAAGAAGCTATATATGAAGATTCTTATCCATTTTCGTTTTTTGCTGTTTAATTAAAATTTATGTTTGGTCTTGTAACCTTGGAGATTTTTAATGCTGTTGAATTTTTTAAAAGGAGTTTTAGAAATATGAGATGAAATTAATGCCCAAAATCATACAAAATTATAATTTAAAAAAAAAAAAAAAAAAAAAAAACTTAAAAATGTTTAAGAAATAAATAAAAACAAAAAAACTTTAAAATGTTTAAGAAATGAGAAGAAATGAGATGAAAATTAATGCCCAAATCATACAAAAATTATAATTAAAAAAACAAAAAACTTAAAAAATGTTTTAGAAATATGAGATGAAAATTAATGCCCAAAGATCATACAAAAATTATAATTAAAAAAAAAAATTTTTTTTTTAAATTAAAAAAAACTTTAAAAAAAACTTAAAAAAAAAAACTTTAAAAATGTTTAAGAAATATGAATGAAAATTAATGCCAAAAAATACAAAAATTATATATTAAAAAAAAACAAAAAACTTAAAATGTTTTAGAGAAATATGAGATGAAAATTAATGCCAAAAATCATACAAAAATTTTAAAAAATAAAATTAAAAAAAATTAAAAATGTTTTAGAAATATGAGATGAAAATTAATGCCCAAAATCATACAAAAATTATAATAAAAAAAAAAAAAAAAAGCTTAAAATGTTTTAGAAATATGAGAATGAAAATTAATGCCCAAAATCATACAAAATTATATATTAAAAAAAAAAAAAAAAAATGTTTAGAAATATGAGATGAAATTAATGCCCCAAATCATACAAAAATTATAATTAAAAAAAAAAAAAGTTTAAAAATGTTTTAGAAATATGAGATGAAAATTAATGCCCAAAATCATACAAAAATTATAATTAAAAAAAAAAAGCTTAAAAATGTTTTAGAAATATGAGATGAAAATTAATGCCCAAAATCATACAAAAATTATAATTAAAAAAAAAAAAAAAGTTTAAAATGTTTTAGAAATATGAGATGAAAATTAATGCCCAAAATCATACAAAAATTATAATTAAAAAAAAAAAAAAATTAAAAATGTTTTAGAAATACGAGATGAAATTATGCCCAAATCATACAAAAAAAAAAAAAAAATGAATCCTATAAAACAGAAACACTCTTTTAAAACTCTTGGCAAAGGACATGGAATAACTCATCGAGTAATGCCTATAAGTTTAATTACCTATAAAATTAATGACCTATTAAAAAAAAATTAATGACCCATAATATTTCAAGTCTGGAAATTAATGGCCTTGAATGTAAAAAAAAAAAAAAGTTATAAAACATTACAGCCATGAAATATAAACAAAGACCAAGAATTTTTTTTTTTAAATAAACAAAAATAAACCAAAACCAAAACAAAGAAGACCACATACACACAAAATTTAAAAAACAATTAAAATGAAAAGATCTGAATAAATGATGCTTCCCCACCCCATTTTTTTTTATTTAAAAAATCCAAACAGTTATTCATGTTTCATTAAAATCTGATCGATTTCAGGTGGTATCAAACAGATACATTCTGCCAAAATAATATTTATAAAAGTCATTTACAGTATTGCTCATAAATAATTACACCCAAACCAATTTTTTTTTAAATAAAAAGTAAATTTTCTAATAAAACCAAAAAATACCAGGATTTTATCATTCCACTTCAAGCAAAATATTATTAGGTTTTATTTATTACTAAACTATACAGCATTGAAACAATATCCAAAAGTAAAATTGCATTATATATTATATATATATATATATATATATATATATATATATAATATATATATATATCTATCTCATCGCATTGCAGTCTCGGGAGACTATATAGTTTTTGTGGTCCTGAAGTTACAGCGCCTCCTGTGACTGTGAAGTCCAATGTTCAAAAAACATTCTCGACCACAGATGTCACATGTGAAGGCTGTCCCTGAAGATGTTGATGTGCCGGTGCTTTGTTGCCATCGCTTCTTCTGGACCTCTTGTGTATGTAGCTAAGGTATATAATATATATAATATATATATATATATATATATATATTTATATATATATATAATATATATATATATGTAGTAGATGGAAAGGGAATTGAATCCAACAATATGAGGAAAAAATGAATAAAGAAAAGAAATGTAGATGGATAAAATGAATTTATCGATATCGCTTTTAATCGATATCACTTACACATGTGTTTCGGTCTGTTTATCAAAAATGTATAAAATTTTTTACACTTTTTCCTATTATTATTATCATTTCAACATCATCTGATTATTTTAATAATAATAGCATAAACCCGTATACATCTTGATAAACGGACTGAAACACATGTGTAAGTGATATCGATTAAAAGTGATATCAATAAAATTCATTTTTATCCATCTACATTTCTTCATATATATTATATAATATATATATAATATATATATATATATATATATATATGATATGGGGTGTACTTAATTTCAGGCTGCTAAATATTTATATTTTTGGTTTCAAAGTTTCAGTAATAAATAATACTAATAATATACATTTTGGCTGCCAAATTTTCAGTAGGAATAATGAAATTACTGGTATACTTAGTTTAGAAGAAAATTAACCATTTTATAAAAAAAAGAAATTTGTTAGGAGAGATGTACTTAATTTATTGTCTATGCTGTAATGACAAATATGATTTAATTCTGTGAACATGTTTCTCCTTTTATTAAAGTTACTTTAATGAATGGATAAATAATCACCTAATTTATAAAATTCATTTTCTCAAATAAAATGAAGATACTTATTTATTATTTATTTATTTTATTTATACACTTATACATGGTAAGATGTATTCACTTTTATAATCAACTTGTCATACTTAATGATATTATAATTTTTGAATAGAAGATGACTACAGATGTTTCATCATTTCTTTTTCATATAAAATATGAATATCAAACAGAAGATGATGGGAAAAGAAAATACATTCACTATACATTATAATAATAATAATAAACAAATAATAATAATAATCAAATAATAATATAATAATAATAATAAACAAATAATAATAATAATAATAAAACAATAATAATAATAATTAATAAAAACATAATAATATATAATAATAACAATATAAAATAATAATAAACAATAATAATAATAATAAAAAATATATAATAATAATATAATAATAATAATAATAATAATAATTAATAATAATAATAATAATATAATAAAACAAATAATATAATAACAAATAAACAATAATAAATTAAAATAATAAACAAATATAATAAATAATAAACAAATAAATAATAATAATAATATAATAAACAAATAATAATAATAATACAAAATAATATAATATAATAATCAAACTATTAATAAATAATGATAAACAAATACTATTAATAATAATAATGATAACAAATAATAATAATAATAATAAACAAATAATAATAATAATAATGATAAAAAGACAATTAATAATAATAATGATAATAATTACAGAAAGTTTTAATTTTCACATATTTTCAAAACTAATTGAAGGCAAAGGTTAATATTTTTAAAAGTTAACCAAGTATTTTTTGGCATCTGTAATAAGATTACTCTAAAACAGAGATCTCAAGCTGATGGATAATAAAGAAAAAAGAAAAAAAGGTCTTTTATATCTCGAGAATCGGCACAGTAACCCAATGTGGGGGGAGAATGTCTGCCATTATCACAAATTATAATGCTAAACTTCAATACATCTAAAAGGTCGCTTGGAAGTTCCTTCATTTAATTATCAAAATGAATGTTCATATTAAATGTCTGAAATTAAGTAAACTAATTCAAAAAGTCTGAATTTAAAAAAAAAACATATATAAATTAATTTTGAATTAAAAACATATAAGTTTTTAGGGAATATTGAACATAAAAATAGTTGAAGCACAGGCTATAGATAAGTACTCTGAGAGCATCTTGTCAAAGAAAATTAATTTTGAATTAATTCATAAGGATTTATCAAAAAATGGCTAAAATGGCCTTTTCATTTAAAGTTACCTGTTATTTCCCTTAAATCAAAGACTTCTGAATATGTTTTAATATTACATTTAAACAAAGTCCACATCCCCATTCCTATAAGGATTTATCAATAAATGGCTAAAAATGACCTTTTCATTTAAAGTTACCTGTTATTTCCCTTAAATCAAAAAGACTTTAAATATGTTTAATATTACATTTAAACAAAGTCCACATCCCATTCCTATAAGGATTTATCAAAAAATGGCTAAAATGGCCTTTTCATTTAAGTTACCTGTATTTCCCTAAATCAAACACTTCTAAATATGTTTAATATTACATTTAAACAAAGTCCACATCCCCATTCCTATAAGGATTTATCAAAAAATGGCTAAAAAATGGCCTTTTCATTTAAAGTTACCTGTTATTTCCCTTAAATCAAAGACTTCTGAATATGTTTAATATTACATTTAAACAAAGTCCACATCCCCATTCCTCTAAGGATTTATCAATAAATGGCTAAAAATGGCCTTTTCATTTAAAGTTACCTGTTATTTCCTTAAATCAAAGACTTCTGAATATGTTTTAATATTACATTTAAAACAAAGTCCACATCCCCATTCCTATAAGGATTTATCAATAAATGGCTAAAAATGACCTTTTCATTTAAAGTTACCTGTTATTTCCCTTAAATCAAAGACTTCTAAATATGTTTAATATTACATTTAAACAAAGTCCACATCCCCATTCCTATAAGGATTTATCAAAAATGGCTAAAAATGGCCTTTTCATTTAAGTTACCTGTTATTTCCCTTAAATCAAAACTTCTAAATATGTTTAATTTACATTTAAACAAAGTCCACATCCCCATTCCTATAAGGATTTATCAAAAAATGGCTAAAAATGGCCTTTTCATTTAAAGTTACCTGTTATTTCCCTTAAATCAAAGACTTCTGAATATGTTTAATATTACATTTAAACAAAAGTCCACATCCCCATTCCTCTAAGGATTTATCAATAAATGGCTAAAAATGGCCTTTTCATTTAAAGTTACCTGTTATTTCCCTTAAATCAAAGACTTCTGAATATGTTTAATATTACATTTAAACAAGTCCACATCCCCATTCCTATAAGGATTTATCAATAAATGGCTTAAAAATGACCTTTTCATTTAAAGTTACCTGTTATTCCCTTAAATCAAACTTCTAAATATGTTTAATATTACATTTAAACAAAGTCCACATCCCCATTCCTATAAGGATTTAATCAAAAAATGGCTAAAAAGGCCTTTTCATTAAAGTTACCTGTTATTTCCCTTAAATCAAACACTTCTAAATATGTTTAATATTACATTTAAACAAAGTCCACATCCCCATTCCTATAAGGATTTATCAATAAATGGCTAAAAATGACCTTTTCATTTAAAGTTACCTGTTATTTCCCTTAAATCAAACACTTCTAAATATGTTTAATATTACATTTAAACAAGTCCACATCCCATTCCTATAGGATTTATCTAAATGGCTAAAAATGGCCTTTTTCATTTAAGTTACCTGTATTTCCCTTTTTTTTAAATTAAAGAATGAATACAAAAGTTTGTATTATGAGGATTGACTGAAAAGTTCAGAGGTGAAGCAAGGCTAAAAGTTTAGGGCTAAACTGTAAAACAGCTGATAGAAAGACTATCAAATGTAAAACAGCTGATAAAGACTATCAAAATGTATGTTCATGTCATAGTTAAATGTATGTAAGTTTGTTGGGGCGGCCTAATGTCGGTATCAGCCTATCAGGCGAGGGAGTCCTATCGCCCTTTCACTAGCGCTAGACCAAGGAGATTGTTTGGCGTCTGAGGTGCGCCGCCACACCTACCATCAGCTCCTCACTTTACCGCACAGAAACCCATAAGCTGAGTTGGCGAGGGCCGTATCAACTAGGAAACTAGTTGGTTTCTAGCCAAAACGCTTTACCCACTGAGCTAGCCCGGCCCCTAAATGTATGTAAGTAAGTAAATTAATTTTTTTTAAATAAATAAATAAAAAACTAATGTGAATTTTAAAAAAAATTTTTTTTTAAATGAAATAGAAAAAATAGTTTTTAATTAAATGCTTAAATTTAGTAAATTGATATTATAAAAATGAAACACTTCTATGCATTGAAAGTCCGCAGGGTTGTATGTTAGAAACCCGGTTGTAACACAAAGATTCTTTAAGTGTTGATATTTCTCTGAAGATGTTAATATTTAAAAAAAATATTACCCCCACCCCCCCCAATATCTAACTAGATATTTTTATAACAAAAGAAATCATTAGATTCAATCTTCATAAGGACTTTATTCAAATCCTAAAGATATATTCTATTTACGACTAAATTGCTTCAGCAGCCATCAAGGTTTTATGTTAAAGCCACATCCTATAATGAATCATTAATATATTCTTAAACAATATTAATATTATAATATATAAACAGAGTTTTATAATTTGCTTGAAGCATTGCGTATATATTGGTTAGGATGGTTAGGGTTAGAAGGCTATCACAATGCAGGCGTAAAGAAAAAATAATAATAATACGGTAACAATGGTGTTGTGTGTTAACCTGTATTTAATTCTTGAATTTTCGAGATAATATCTCTTTTTCAAAAGATCACTGGAACTGAAGCAGTCTAGTTATGCATTTCCTTTAAATGATTTTTTTATTAATATATATGAATTTTTTATTAATATATATGAATTTTTTATTATATATATATTAATATTAATAATATTATAATTTACTATTTAATATTAATTATATCATATTTACTTAATAAAACGTTAATAATATAATTTACTATTAATAATATTAATTTATATTAATATACTAATTAATAATATTAATTTATATTAATATTTCTATTAATAATATTATTTATATTAATATTTACTATTAATAATATTAATTGTATATTAATATTAATACTATATTAATATTTCTTTATAATATTAATTTTATATTAATATTTACTATTATAATATTAATATTAATATATCTTAGCAGCCATTAAGCGCTTATGTTAAGTCACATCCTATTTATGTCTATCAATAATGGAGATTCGGTCTCGATTTTTCTGTAACCAAAACTATGTCAACTGCTTACATCACAATACCAAAAATCGTCAATACATAGAATAAAGAATAATGTTGTAATCGTTTTTAAAAATCATTTTTTACTCTCGTCTTTTTTTTTTCAGTAACAAGAAGTTAACTAAAAAAGTTTACAAATAAATAAATACCTACGATTTTGTAGAGAATTTATGTGTAAAATATTCAAGATGATTATTCAATTAAAAATTAATCGATGCATGCAACATTTTATTTGAAGGGACAGAACTAAGTTTCCATTTCAAATTGTTTTTTTTTTTTTTTTTTTTTACACTCCTTAATAAATTTTAAAATTTTATTTACGATAAAACCACTCAGACATTTAATTTTTAACTCCCATCCACCTCGGGCAAAATCTTTAAAAACTTAATTTTTTACAATTAAGAACCGAATTTTAATTTTTGTCATATGTATTTTAAAAAAGGGGGGGGGGTAGAAATATCTTCTCTCTTCCCCCTTTCTTTATCACTCACTAATGTTCCTAAAATTCTTTTAAGTCTGATCATGGACCAGGTAATTCGGCTAGTGTGTGTGTATATATATATATAATATATATATATATATATTAAAGTAAAGTAAAGTCATTGGGGCGGCCTAAAGTCGGTATCAGCCAGTCAGCAAGGGAGTCATCCCTTTCCAATAGCGCTAGACCAAGGAGATTGTTTTAGCATCTGAGGTGGAGTGCCACACCTACCATCAGCTCCTCACTTTACCGCACAGATCCCTGTGCTACTCAACACTGAGTTGGGTGAGGACCGGTATCGAATTAGGAACCTTTGTGGTTTCTAGCCGAACTCTCTATCGACTGATGGGTAATTCCATGTCAAATCATCCAGGCCATGTCACCCACCCCCTTCAATGGGTAATTCCATGTCAAATCATCCAGGCCATGTCACCCACCCACTTCAATGGGTAATTCCATGTCAAATCATCCAGGCCATGTCACCCACCCCCTTCAATGGGTAATTCCATGTCAAATCATCCAGGCCATGTCACCCACCCCCTTCATGGTAATTCCATGTCAATCATCCAGGCCATGTCACCCACCCCTTCAATGGGTAATTCCATGTCAAATCATCCAGGCCATGTCACCACCCCCTTTCAATGGGTAATTCATGTCAAATCATCCAGGCCATGTCACCACACTTCAATGGGTATATTCCATGTCAAATCATCCAGCCATGTCACCCACCCCCTTCAATGGGTAATTCCATGTCAAAATCATCCAGGCCATGTCACCCACCCCCTTCAATGGGTAATTCCATGTCAAATCATCCAGGCCAAGTCACCCACCCCCTCAATGGGTAATTCCATGTCAAATCATCCAGGCCATGTCCCCACCACTTCAATGGGTAATGTCCATGTCCAATCATCAGGCCATGTCACCGCACCCATCTTCATGGGTAATCCATTTCAAAATCATCCAGGCCATGTCACCCACCCCCTTCAATGGGTAATTCCATGTCAAATCAAATCCAGGCCATGGTCACCGCACCCCCTTCAAATGGGTATTCAGTTCAAATCATCCAGGCCATGTCCCCACTGCAACTTCAATTTATAAACATACACAGAACCTAAACACCAGTGACTGTATAGGGGTAATTCCATGTCAAATCATCCAGGCCATGTCACCCCAAGCCCCTTCAAATTTATAAACATACACACAAACTCCTAACCACCAGTGACTGTATAGGGGTAATTCCCATGTCAAATTCCAGGCCATGTCACCCAAACCCTCAATTTATAAAACATACACACAGAAACTCCTAACCACCAGTGACTGTATAGGGGTTAATTCCATGTCAAATCATCCCAGGCCATGTCACCACCTCACTTCAATGGGAGTTCCCATGTCAAATCATCCAGGCCCATGTCACCCCAGCCCACTTCAATGGGTAATTCCATGTCAAAAATCATCCAGGCCATGTCACCCACCCCCTTCCAATGTGGTAATTCCATGTCAAATCATCAGGCCATGTCAACCCACCCCCTTCAATGGGTAATTCCATGTCAAATCATCCCAGGCCATGTCACCCACCCACTTCAATGGTAATTCATGTCACCCACCCCCTTCATGGTAAATTCCATGTCAAAATCACCAGGCCATGTCACACCCCCTCAATGGGGTAATTCCCATGTCATCATCCAGTGCCATGTCACCCACCCCCTTCAATGGGTAATTCCATGTCAAATATTCCAGGCCAATGTCCACCCGCACCCACTTCAAATGGGTATTCCATGTCAAATCATCCGGCCATGTCACCCACACCACTTCAATGGGTAATTCCTGCAAATCATCAGCCATGTCACCCAACTCCACTTCATGGTATTCCTGTCAAATCAAATCCAGGCCATTCAACCCACACCACTTCAAATTGTTCTACATTAAGGTTTGTTTGTTTTTACAGTCATATCAACCTCAAGTGGGTCATTTAATTGCCGACTGTTCTNATGGAAAAAAGTTTTTTAGGAGGAATATAGAGAAATTTACGTGTAGATTGCATGCGAAACGTTTATTTAGGAGGAATATAATAGAGATTACGTGTTAGATTAGCATGAAAACTTTTAAGAAGGAATATAGAATTACGTGTAGATTAAGCGAAATGTGAAAATTTTTAAGGAGGAATATAAGAATTACGTGTAGATTAGCATGGAAAAGGTTTTTTTCAGAAAGGAATATTAAGAATTACGTGTAGATTAGCATGGAAAACTTTTTAAGAGGAATATAAGAAGATTATCGTGTAGATAGCGATGAAAGTTGTTATAGGAAAGGAATAAAAGAAATTACGTGGTAGATGCATAGGAAAATTTTTATAGTCAGGAATATAAGGATATACGCTGTAGATTATAGGCTGGAAAACTTTTTGAGGAGGAATAAAAGAATTACGTGGTAGATTATGCAATGGAAAATATTTTTAAGAGAATATAAGAATTACCCGTGTAGATTAGCATGGAAAAGTTTTTTAAGGAGGATATAAGATTACGTGTAGATTAGCGATGGAAAAGTTTTTACCCTGGAGGAATAAATAGAATTACGTGTAAGATTAGCATGGGAAAAGTTTTTTAGGAAGGATATATAAGAATTACCCGTTGTAGATTAGCATGGAAAATTTTTAAGAGGAATATAGAATTTAGTGTAGATCTAGTGGGAAAGTTTTTTAGAGGAATTAAGAGATAACGTTGGTAGATTAGCATTGGCAAAATTTTTTAGGAGGAATATAAGAATACGTGTAGATAGCAATGGAAAAGTTTTTAGGAGGAATAAAGATTACGGTGGGTAGATTAGCATGGAAAACTTTATAGGAGGAATTAAGAATTTATACTGTAGACAATTAGCATGGAAAATGTTTTTTAAGAGGAATAAATAGAATTAACGTGTAAGAATTTTAGCATGGAAAGTCTTTTAGGAGGATATAAGAAGTTAGTGGTAGATTAGCAGGAAAAGTTTTTAGGAGAGAATATAGAATTACGTGTAGATTTAGCCATGGAAAGTTTTTAGGTGGAATATAAGAAAATTAACGTGTAGACTTAGCATGGAAAACATTTTTTAGGAGGAAATATAAGAATATACGTGTGATTAGCATGGAAAATTTTATAGAGGAATATGAAGAATTCGTGTTAAGATTAGCATGGGAAAAGTTTTTAGGAGGAATATAGAATTACGTGTAGATAGCAATGGGAAAGAGTTTGTTTAGGAGGATATAAGAATTTACGTGTAGAATTAAGCATGGAAGTTTTTTAGGAGGAATATAAGATTACGTTGTGATTAGCTATGGACAACTTTTTTAAGGAGGAGATTATAAGAATTACGTGTAGTTAGACATGGAAAAAGTTCCTTTTTAGAGGAAATATAATGAATTAAACGTGTAGATTAGCATGGAAAAGTTTTTAGGAGGAATATTAGATATTACGTGTAATTAGCCAGGAAAAGTTTTTAAGAGGAATAAAGAATTACGGTTAGATTAGCAGGGAAAAGTTTTTAGAGAGGAATATATAGAATTTGGTGTAGTTAGCAATGGAAAAGTTTTTTAGGAGGAAATATAGAATTACGTGTAGATTAGCAAGCTTGGAAAAGTTTTTAAGGAGGGATATAAGAATTACGTGGTAGATTAGCTGGAAAAGTTTTTTAGGAGGAATAAAAAGATTTACGTGTAGATTAGCATGGAAAGTTTTTATATAATGCGTGTAGTGCAGAAGTTTTAAGAGGAATATAGAATACGTGGTAGATTAGCCATCTGGAAAGTTTTAAGTGAAGGAATATAAGAATTACGGGTGTAGATTAGCATGGAAAAGTTTTTAGGAGGGAATATAAGAATTACGTGTAGATTAGCATGGAGAAAGTTTTTATTAGTAGGAATATAAGAATATTACGTGGTAGATTGCGTGGAAATTTTTGGGAGAATAATAAGATTACCGTGTAGATTTAGCATTGGAAAAGCCTTTTTTAGGAAGGAATATAGTAAGAATTACGTGTAGATTAGCAATGACAAGTTTTTTAAGAGGAATATAAGAATTAGACGTGTGAAGAGTTGCATGGAAAGTTTTTAGGGAGGAATATAAGAATTACGTGTGATTTAGCATGGAAAAAGTTTTTTAGAGGAAATATGAAGAATTCGTGTAGATGTAGCATGGGAAAAGTTTTTTAGGAGGAATATAAAGAATGTGGTGTAGTTATTAACGCTGGAAAGTTTTTCAAGGAGGAATAATAAGAATTACGGTGGTTAGCATGAAAGTTTTTGATTAAGCATACGGAAATAGCATAAAGTTTTTTAGGAGGAATATAAGAATTAGCGTGTAATGCCTGAATTTAGCGAGGATAGATACGGAAATTAGCATGAAACTTTTTAAAGGAAGGATATAAGAAATTACGTGTAAGAATTCAGCATGGAAAACTTCTTTAGACAGGGAATATAAGAATTACGTGTAGATTAAAGATGGAATTTAAGATGTTAATTACGGTAATAGCATGGTAAGATTTTAGGAGATATCAGAATTAGCGTGTAGAATTAAGCAATGGGAAAAGTTTTTAGGAGGTATAGAGATAGAACGTGTGTACATGGAAAAAGTTAGAATATAAGAATTACGTGTAGATTAGGCATGGAAATTTTTAGGAATACTGAGAATGGCTAATCTACACGTAATTCTTATATTCCTGCCTAAAAAAGTTTATCCATGCCTAATACTACACGTAATTACTTATATTCCTCTTAAAAGGTTTTCCATGCTAATCTACACGTATAATTCTCTATATTCCTCTTAAAAACTTTTCCATGCTAATCTACACGTATCTTATATTACCCTCCTCTAAAAACTTTTCCATGCTAATCTACACGTAATTTCTTATATTCCTCTTAAAAAGTTTTCCATGCCTAATCTACACGTAATCCTTTATATTCCCTTCATTAAAAAGTTTTTCCATGCTAATCTACACGTAATTCTTATATTCCCTCCTTAAAAAAGTCTTTCCAATGCCTAATCTACACCGTAATTCTTATATTCCTCCTTAAAAACTTTTCCATGCTAATCTACACGTAATTCTTATATTATTCCTCCTAAAAACTTTTCCATGCTAATCTACACCGCTAATTCTTATATTCCTCCAAAAAACTTTTCCTGCTGAATCTACACGTAATTCTTATATTCTCTTAAAAAGTTTTCCATTGCTAATCTACACGTAATTCTTATTTCCTCCTAAAAACTTTTCCATGCTAATACTCACACGTAATTCTTATATTCCTCCTAAAAACTTTTCCATGCTAATCTACACGTAAATTCTCTTATATTCCTCCTAAAAACTTTCGCTAATCTACACGTAATTCTTATATTCCTCCTAAAAACTTTTCCATGCCTAAATGCTAATCTACACGTAATTCTTATATTCCTCTTAAAAAGTTTTCCATGCTAATCTACACGTAATTCTTATATCTCCTCTTAAAAAGTTTTCCATGCTAATCTACACGTAATTCTTATATTCCTCCTAAAAAACTTTTCCATTGCTAATCTACACCTAATTCTTATATTCCTCCTAAAAACTTTTCCATGCTAATCTACACGTAATTCTTATATTCCTCTTAAAAAGTTTTCCATGCTAATCTACACGTAATTCTTATATTCCTCCTAAAAACTTTTCCATGCTAATCTACACGTAATTCTTATATTCCTCCTAAAAAGTTTTCCATGCTAATCTACACGTAATTCTTATATTCCTCCTAAAAAGTTTTCCATGCTATTCTACACGTAATTCTTATATTCTCCTAAAAAACTTTTCCATGCTAATCTACACGTAATTCTTATATTCCTCCTAAAAACTTTTCCATGCTAATCTACACGTAATTCTTATATTCCTCTTAAAAAGTTTTCCATGCTAATCTACACGTAATTCTTATATTCCTCCTAAAAAGTTTTCCATGCTAATCTACACGTAATTCTTATATTCCTCCTAAAAACTTTTCCATGCTATTCTACACGTAATTCTTATATTCCTCCTAAAAACTTTTCCATGCTAATCTACACGTAATTCTTATATTCCTAAAAACTTTTCCATGCTAATCTACACGTAATTCTTATATTCCTCCTAAAAACTTTTCCATGCTAATCTACACGTAATTCTTATATTCCTCCTAAAAAGTTTTCCATGCTAATCTACACGTAATTCTTATATTCCTCCTAAAAAGTTTTCCATGCTTTCTACACGCTAATTCTTTATTCCTCCTAAAAAATTTTTCCATGCTATTCTACACGTAATTCTTATATTCCTCCTAAAAACTTTTCCATGCTCTACACGTAATTCTTATATTCCTCCTAAAAACTTTTCCATGCTAATCTACACGTAATTCTTTATATCCTCCTAAAAACTTTTCCATGCTAATCTACACGTAATTCTTATATTCCTCCTAAAAACTTTTCCATGCTAATCTACACGTAATTCTATATTCCTCCTAAAAACTTTTCCATGCTAATCTACACGTAATTCTTATATTCCTCTTAAAAAGTTTTCCATGCTAATCTACACGTAAATATTCCTCTAAAAAGTTTTCCATGCTAATCTACACTAATTCTTATATTCCTCTAAAAGTTTCCATGCTAATCTACACGTAATTCTTATATTCCTCCTAAAAACTTTTCCATGCTAATCTACACGTAATTCTTATATTCCTCCTAAAAACTTTTCCATGCTAATCTACACGTAATTCTTATATTCCTCCTAAAACTTTTCCATGCTAATCTACACGTAATTCTTATATTCTCCTAAAAACTTTTCCATGCTAAATCTACACATAATTCTTATATTCCTCTAAAAACTTTTCCATGCTAATCTACACGTATATTTCCTAAAAACTTTTCCATGCTAATCTACACGTATTCTTATATTCTCCTAAAAACTTTCCATGCTAATCTACACGTAATTCTTATATTCCTCTAAAAAGTTTTCCATGCTAATCTACACGTAATTCTTATATTTCCTCTTAAAAAGTTTTCCATGCTAATCTACACGTAATTCTTATATTCCTCCTAAAAACTTTTCCATGCTAATCTACACGTAATTCTTATATTCCTCCTAAAAACTTTTCCATGCTAATCTACACGTAATTCTTATATTCCTCCTAAAAATTTTCCATGCTAATCTACACGTAATTCTACTAAAAACTTTCCATGCTAATCTACACGTAATTCTTATATTCCTCCTAAAAACTTTTCCATGCTAATCTACACGTAATTCTTATATTCCTCTAAAAATAATCTACACGTAATTCTTATTTCCTCCTAAAAACTTTTCCATGCTAATCTACACGTAATTCTTATATTCCTCTTAAAAAGTTTTCCATGCTAATCTACACGTAATTCTTATATTCCTCTTAAAAAGTTTTCCATGCTAATCTACACGTAATTCTTATATTCCTCCTAAAAAGTTTTCCATGCTAATCTACACGTAATTTTATATTCCTCCTAAAAACTTTTCCATGCTAATCTACACGTAATTCTTATATTCCTCCTAAAAACTTTTCCATGCTAATCTACACGTAATTCTTATATTCCTCCTAAAAACTTTTCCATGCTAATCTACACGTAATTCTTATATTCCTCTTAAAAAGTTTTCCATGCTAATCTACACGTAATTCTTATATTCCTCCTAAAAACTTTTCCATGCTAATCTACACGTAATTCTTATATTCCTCTAAAAAACTTTTCCATGCTAATCTACACGTAATTCTTATATTCCTCCTAAAAACTTTTCCATGCTAATCTACACGTAATTCTTATATTCCTCTAAAAAGTTTTCCATGCTAATCTACACGTAATTCTTATATTCCTCCTAAAAAGTTTTCCATGCTAATCTACACGTAATTCTTATATTCCTCCTAAAAACTTTTCCATGCTAATCTACACGTAATTCTTATATTCCTCTAAAAACTTTTCCATGCTAATCTACACGCATGCTAATCTTAATTCTTATATTCCTCCTAAAAACTTTTCCATGCTAATCTACACGTAATTCTTATATTCCTCCTAAAAACTTTTCCATGCTAATCTACACGTAATTCTTATATTCCTCCTAAAAAGTTTTCCATGCTAATCTACACGTAATTCTTATATTCCTCCTAAAAACTTTTCCATGCTAATCTACACGTAATTCTCATATTCCCCTAAAAACTTTTCCATGCTAATCTACACGTAACTATTACATTTCTGGCCTCCCCACTTTTTTCTCTCTTCATATGTTATATTGTAAATATTTCCCTGGCAAAGTTTTCCTGATTTTAATTTCCCCAATAATTATGTTTTTCTTTTTATCTTTTTTGTTTTCTCAGAATCTGAAACCATTACAAAATCACAGATTACAAAGGATGGTGTTCCTATCATTTCATTGTCAAACAATAAATCATATTCATTTTCTCCCGATTTTGGTAGTTGGTAAGTTTCAATACAAAGATTTTTTATATATTTTTGAATGTTATAAACATGACTCCAGTCATATGTTAACTCTGAGTGAGTCCTACCACCTTTTTATTAACTAAATAACAATGACTTGACCACTACTTTTATTTTCCATACAAAATGATGGTACTTGCTGTTTCTTAAATATCAAGAACCAAATTACAACAAAAAGGCAACTATTTATATACAAAATGACTTTAGCCCCCCCCCCCCTCCAGAAAAAAATTTACCAAAAATCAGGGAATCAATGAATGATCTTTATAATGCATTATTTATTTTATTTCAAAACTTTCTCATTTTTTTCAGGTCACTTAATTTTGACTCCCCTTATGTTGGGGGTGTAACATTTTTTCGAGTTGGTCTTATAGTTTACTAATTACAGTATAAATAAATTTTTTGATTTTCGGTACTTATTTTCTCATAGAAAAGCCACCATAAAAAATTTTTTTTTTGTTTCTATTCATAACTTTGGTCTTTTATCTCTTTATTTATACTGTAATTAGTACAATATAAGACCAACTTGAAAAAAATGTTACGCCCCCAACATAAGGGGAGGTCAAAATTAAGTGAGCTGAAAAAAAAGAGAAAGTTTTGAAATAAAATAAATAAAGCATTATAAAGATCATTCATTGATACATAAACACTGAAAATTTCCTGATTTTTTTGGTAAATTATTTTCTGTGGGGGGCTAATGTCATTTTGTCAAAAACGAATTTTAGGCCAATTTTGGGTATAGCTACTCTAATCATCATTGCACATTTTTTCACTGATGTTTTTCAAATTAAGTATTTAACAGGTGCTTTCGGTGTGACTTAATCATAATTTGGGTGTGTTGGGTGGGCCCATGGTTGGGTGTGTTGGGTGGGCCCATGGGCATAGACACTTCTGAGTTTAAGGCTTAACTTTTCTTTTTCTTTTTTACTATATTCATTTAATATATGAATATTTTATTGTTGATTTTTTTTTTTTTTTTTTTTTTTTCTAATTGGAAATTGTTAAATAAAAAAGTTGCAATTCTGTTTTTAAGTACATAATATAAGATTTGTTAAATAACTTTTATAATAAACCATTCCTTTTTTATTTTTTTTTTTTTAAATTCCTTTCCATGCATTTTTTTTGTATTAAATAAATTTCCTGCGAGCCGGACCTGTGAAAATAAAGTAATAAGTAAATGAATAATAATGATGATGATGATAAACTGAAATGAATGATTAGGGAAATTATGATGATGATTAATCAAATAAAAATTGTTTACATCATAATCAGATTTTGAGATGAAAAGAAATATTTTCTTTGATTTAGGGAATTTATCCAGAGTTTATTATTATGATCTCATTGGAAATTGACAAAAAATGTAGCTTATTTCCTATAAGTCCAACCTAAACAAAGGGGAACCACTCTTGACTGATAAATTTATTTTCCCATTAAAATAACCCTAAACCCTACCCCCGTCTTCTTTTTTTTCTGGTAGATCAATAAATAAACAAATAATTTATCAGTCAAGAGTAGTTCCCCTTTGTTTAGGTTGGACTTATAGGAAATAACCAAATATTTTATAATTCATTCTTCTAGTAGAGAATTTGAATTGTATTTTTCAATCAAGTATTACCCATTTCTATAAACATGGTAGTTTCTTAAATTCTTTTTTTTTTTCTTTTTTCCCCTTAATTTTTACAGGATTTGGGTGACAAGCAAAGTTGACCCCCTACAAAAACAATCCGATCACCATAGTTGTATTCCTGTGGGTGAAGGTTCCAGGGTTTTTGGTACTTTGGCATCTTTACAGGCATCTCAGGAAAAGTAAGTATCTTAATATTCTACTCACAATTTATTTCATTTTATTTTATAAAAGATGTATTATGATTAAATCTGGTTCATTTTTAGGATTTTAGAAAAGATTTAAAAGGAAAGGAGAAAAAAAAATAGGGACATTAAAATATATATAAATATATATATATATATATATATAAATATATATATATATGTGTGTGTGTGTGTGTGAAAATGGAAAAGGAATTGAATCCGACAATATGAGGAAAAATGAGTAAAGAAAAGAAATGTAGATGGATAAAATGAATTTAATCGATATCACTTACACATGTGTTTCGGTCAGTTTATGTGTGTGAAAATATTTCGCACACATAGAAGAATCGACCTTCATCATTCAAAATAAATGTTCACAAAACATAAGGTTTATTTCCACTGTCGTTTATCGCAAAAGATTTACACACACACACACACAACCACACACCTAAAAAATGCACAATGTTACCTTTCGATACACACACTTACACCGTCCCATACCCACGCCGTAAAATAGAATATTTGACGTCATATTTCAAACCGTCTCCCTTTTTTCAAACCTCAAAAAAATTTTAAACAGATGAATAACAAGGACTACCACTCGCTTTTCTCGTTATTCTGTGATAAAAAATTTCTTATCACCTTCCATATACCAACAAATGCCCTGAAGATGATCTAATTAATAGATCGAAACACTGCAGCGTCGGCCAATAAACACACCACTTACACCACTTAACCCATTTAAACCTGTGTTTTTTTCATTTTTCTTAATATACTACATATATTTATATATATATATATAAAATCAGAGATGGAATATTATGGTATTCATTTTCCGTAACTATAGTTTCATGCACATTATGCAATCTTCAGACTGTTAAATATTGAAATATTAAGACAGTGGCTTGTTCAGCATTTGAAAAACGTGTATTACCACCATATATAAGTTATATATAAGTTATATACATTATATAAGTTATATATAAGTTATATATAAGTTATATATAAGTTATATATAATAAGTTATATAATACTATAATAATATAATATATAATTATCTGTTTATATATAAACAATATGATGTTTTTATTGTTTAAATAATCTTGACTGTTTAATATATAATTATTATATATAATACTATAATAATATAATATATATTACTATATAATATAATATATAATAAGTTATATAAGTTATATATAAGTTATATATAATAAGTTATATATAAGTTATATAAGTTATATATAAGTAATACACAAACGTGTATTACCACGAAGCTCAGTGTGTACAAATTATATGTCTTGTCTATACTCCTGTACTCCTCGGAAACGTGGACTCCATATTGTCGACACCTCAAAGCCTTGGAGAGATTTCATAAGACATGTCTCGGAAAGATATTAAACATAGACTGGAAATCCCTTACGTCAGACGCTGAGGTGTAATGGTGTATGTATGTCCAGATGAAATCTATACATATATAAAGGGCAGTTGTGTGTATATGTATATCCTGAGGAAACTTTGAAAATAAAACAATTAACGACAAAGTAAATGTATATACACATTAAATATCACATATTTTTATTCAGTAGTAATGGATATGCGAGACTAGTTTGCTAATCATTACACCATGATGAGACACCCTGTTTGACATGGGTAGGATGTGGCACAAGGTCACATGTATGGAGCATCCAGTGTGGATCAAACTGGGTTATTCAGTAGTAATGGATCTAGATTGCCAACCATTAACTCTCTCTCTCTTTCTCTCTCTCTCTCTCTCTCTCTCTCTCTCTTTCTCTCTCTCTCTTTCTCTCTCTCTCTTTCTCTCTCTCTCTTTCTCTTTCTTTCTTTCTTTCTTTCTCTTTCTTTCTTTCTCTTTCTTTCTTTCTCTCTCTTTCTTTCTCTTTCTTTCTTTCTCTCTCTTTCTTTCTTTTCATTGTTTGATTGAAACAAATTAGCATTATCACTTCCATGCATTCAACCTTTATCACTAACTTTCCTCTATTCTGTCTTTATTATATTTTTTCTGTGTAGTGTGTCCTTTTTCTTCCCTATCTTTATAATCAAAATAGAATGGTTTAGTATTTAGCTGAGGTTACCACACTCATATGAAGTAAGAATTCATCGAATAAGCGATGCCAGATAATCAGGATTTACATTATTGCATTTTATCTTGGATAATTTGGATAGTCTCGTTTTTAACCAGAGGGTGTTGTAAGTTGATAACGGACATACATTTAAGGAGTATTGATATATAGATTAGTCTGATAGTTCATAAGTATGGGCTAATAGTTTATTGTATTAAGTTAAGAAATGAAATTATATATTATTTTAGGTTTTATTAAGTTTAAGATTTTGTAATAATTCCATGGATTGAAATCTACAAAATTTCTCTGGATGTTACTAAAAGAAATGCTGGGTGGTTTGACTGTGGTACCCGACAATATTTTGTTAGCTTATCTTAAACCAAGTAGAATGTCCCCAATGCACTTCAGGGTTAACACCTGATGCACCCCAAAGGTATGTGCTGAGAAAACTGGTCCATTTTTTTGTCTTTACCCTCATGTATTCATGAAGACCCCCATCTTTAAACTCTTACATCACATCAACTCTTGTAGAAAGGCAAATAAATTTGCATAAATGGATAAGTGACTTAAAAAAAATTTACATCATGTGTGTGTGTATATATATATATATATATATATATATATATATATATATATATATAAAGTTTAACTAAGGAATTACATTGACTTAGTTAAGCGTAGGGTAGGGTCCTGATGAAATCATTTGGGTTGAAACCATGGTAGACCCTTAAGTCTTTTCCTCTACTATTATTATTATTATTATTATTATTATTATTTCTGCTCTGTTTTTGATATATTGAACACTTTTGGATTATTTACTGATGCGACTGCAACGGAAATATTAAAGCAACAATTGGATAATATATATATATATGTTACAGTGTACAATAAATTTAAGGTGCAATTGTTACCATTGGTTTCCAAGCAGCGTGTTTGCCATTTTTCTTCAACCTGTTAAGAAATGCAATGAATGTCAATTCATTTATATATGTATGTATTTTTTGTGAGAACCATCAAAGAATCCGGGGCCAGCAAAATCTTGACCTTCATCAAGATAAGCAGATAAAAGAAAAGGCAGGAATAAATGAGGTGATGAGGAAGTGTAGGCAGAGTGCGCGTAGAGATGCATTGGCATATGAGTGTACATCAACATATACACACTATTTTCACTATAACGCAGAGAAATATGAAGATTCGGTTCACAAAAATAAAGAAATGTACCTGAGTTTAACTAAGGAATTACATAGTTAAGTGTAGGGTAGGGTCCTGATGAAATCATTTGGATTGAAACCATGGTAGACCCTTAATTTTTTTCCTCTACTAATATTATTATTACAGCTCTATGTTTTTGATATATTGAGCACTTTTGGATTATTTACTGATGCCACTGCAACGGAAATATTAAAGCAACAATTGGATACTATATATATATATATATATATATATATATATATATATATATATATATATATATATATATATAAGGGAAAATAGAAATAAATTCGACAGTATGTAAATATATAAAAGAAAAAGAAAACAAGGTCTGCCAACTATAATAAAATGA
This sequence comes from Doryteuthis pealeii, assembly GCA_023376005.1. Taxonomy (NCBI): domain Eukaryota; kingdom Metazoa; phylum Mollusca; class Cephalopoda; order Myopsida; family Loliginidae; genus Doryteuthis; species Doryteuthis pealeii. The sequence goes on from CM042179.1 coordinate 38,948,023, forward strand.
TCCTTAATACCTTGTTTTTTCATATTATATATATATTTAGAAAAGAAAAATATATATATATATATATATATATATATATATATATATATATTTATTTGATGACAAAGGAACAGTCACATTTGAAACAACGTCACCTGAAGATTGTTTGCACTTGTGCATGCATGAAACCGAACGGTTGTGACTATCCCTTTGTCATCAAATAAATAGATATGTAAAACCTTTATATATTTATTTTATTATATTATATAACAGCTCTATTTTTATATTGAGCACTCTACCAATAATACTGCATTTTGGTGCACCGTTCCAGTAAAAGCTGAAACAGTGACAATCTCACACTAGTGTGTATATATATATATATACTAGAAAACCTGTGACCCGCTGGGTCACCCATTTTCCAATTTTAATGAAATTTTCAGTGTCGATTTATCAATAAATGAATTTTATAATGCATCAGTTATTTTATTTCAAAACTTTCTGACTCAATTAGATATTTCCGCTATGGTAAATTAATATTTAGAATTCATTTATGATATGAAACGCCTAATTTTAAGTTTCAAATTTCCTATTTTTAAATTCTAAAAACAAATATCTATTTAATAACTACTTTAGTTTATTATTGTTATCTAATAATTTTTTTAGAAACACTATATTGAAAATCTAGGACCCCTTCCTTTTGAACAGAACAAATATTGATGTATATTTTTCTTTTATAAGATAATAGTAGGATAGCCCATAATTGTCAGATCTTTTGTTTTAAAAACGAATTAAAATTAATTAAATCAATTATTTAAGGTCAAACTTTTGTCTAAAACGATAAGTAGTAACATAATGACCATCATTAAAAAACGAAAAATATCATTACATATACAATTTTTTTTAAAAACCTTTAAAACGATTTTTTGGTCAATTTCTATTGCTTTTGATCTGAGACACTGGTTTAAAATGGCTTTTTTACAAATTTAATATAACATTCGCGATTGCCAAAAAATTACCAAAGATCAGGTGATTATCTGATTTTAATGAAATTTTCAGTATTGATTTATCAATTAATGAATTTTATAACGCATCAGTTATTCTATTTCAAAACTTTAATTTAGTATTTTTGCTATGAATAATTAATATATAAAATTCATTTAAAATATGAAAATCCTGATGTTAAGTTTAAAATGTTAGATATTTATTTCTAGAATCTAAAAATATATCTTAAATAGCAAACCTTATTTTAGATACAAGAAGTAATAAGTTTTGAAGAAAAACTCTATTGAAAATTTAGCCCCCTTTTTAAGCAGAAAAAATATCGATGTATAATTTTTTCTTTTATAAGATAATTAAATAATTATCGAAATGAGTAAAAAAGAAATCTCCAAAAAATTAATTATTTATTGTTTTTTTATATTTTATTTTTCGATTTTCGGTATTTGTTTTTTCATAGAAAAGCCACCGTAAAAAATTTTTTTGTTGTTTCTATTCATAACATTGGTCTTTTATCTCTTTATTTATACTGTAATTAGTACAGAACATGACCAACTCGTTAAAAATGTTACGCCCCCAACATAAGGGGGGTAAAATTAAGTGACAAATATTTTAGGGAAAGAAGTGTAGCAAGATATGCCTATGTCTGTGGGGGCGTCATAAAATACAAGTCCCTAACCCAAATATTTTAGGGAAAGAAGTTTAGCAAGATATGCCTATGTCTGTGGGGTGGGGGGTCATAAAATACAAGTCCCTAACTGAAACTGATAAACAAAAAAGTACCCCTAAAAATCAGGGAATCATCTGATTCTAATTAAATTTTAAGTGTTGAATTATTAATCAATGAATTCTTTGTGCCTTGAGAAAACAATTTATATACTTAATTAATAGATAAAATTCATTTAAAATATGAAACGCCTAATTTTAAGTTTTGAATTTGATATTTTTTAGATTCTAAAAATAGATATTCATTTAATAAAAAGCCTTCTTTAGTATGGTTATCTAATAATTTGGATGGAAAACTCAATTGAAATATTAGGCCCCAACCATTTTAAACAGAACAAATATTGATGTATAATATTTTTAAATGAATTAGCGACCTCCAAAAAAAGTCACGTGATCAGTTTGGACTATTTTGAAACAACAATCTATTTACTTGGACTTTTTTTTTTAAAACTCCGTTCCAAAATTACCAACACGAAAAGTTGTTACAAAGAAAAACAGTTAATTTAAATAAAGATCAAATTACTCGTCATTATCTTGAAAAATATGTAAAAAAAAAAAATTAAAAAAAATTTCTTTTTAATTGCCGTTTTTTTTTTTTTACAACACACAGCACTAATTTACATATTAATTTACATATTTACATGACTCATGGGTGGGGGTTGCAAAAAATGCATTGATTCCATCGGCATTCCCCCCCCCCCTCAAGGAGGCACTGGGCAATAAACCCAGCCCTAACCCTTTAAATCAAGGGGATCAACGCTGTTAATTACACCAACTCCCACCTGCCCTTTTGATAATTATACCTTTCAATATACAGGTGACTATAATCAACAATTATTTTCATGTGGATTATGTAGGGCCCCCGATTTTCCGTTTCAAATTTTTCTAAATTCCGTTTCCACTTTTAGTCATTTCCGTTTTTTTCCGTTTCCACTTTTGGTAATTCCCATTTTTATATTTTGTGAAAAAAATTGAAATAAAATTTGTTATAATTATTAAAACTGAAAACAAAAGCATAATTCAAAGTTTTCTTACCTATAAAGAAATAGCAAATGTCTACAATTCTTTTTGAAATTGTGAAATGAAAGTCCAAATATAAATTATATGTAAAAATAAATCTGTAACATGACTAAACAATGAAATGTTGCAGTGCATAATTATCTTTGAGGTAGAACTTTTAATCAGAGCTTCCTTTTTTAAGGAAGAACACATTCAAATTGTTTTTGTGTTTTTAAGTAAAGGGATCCAGTTTGATTTATAATCATTGATTTGCAATATCAAAATTAACAGAAAAATCACATTTAAAGAATCAACGGCAAATAACTTGCATCTTAACAATAAATATCTGAGAAAGTCAAACATTTTGACTAAAATTTTACAAAACAGGAATTAAACCATAATAATTGAATCTTTGTAACAAAATATAAAAAACAAATTTGATATATTAATTCAAAATTTGAATTAAACAACTTATCTCAAGTTGAAATACTCCTCAAATTTAAAATTGGATATTTCCCAAATAAAGAAATTAGCAATCTTCAAATCTCTTTTCTAAATCTCCATTGTAATACAACATTGTAAGTTGCTTGGTGTTTTCAGGAGTATGACTTTCACATTGTTTATTTAGTAAATGTTTATATTGAGAAAATGAACGTTCAATATCTAAGCTGGTAACAGGCATCCATATGAGCTTATTGGCAATCTGTTCCAGAAGGGGAAATCTACTCTTATTTGCATTCCAAAATGCTGGGATGTTAAAAGGATTTAGTAAGTCATCTTGGTAATTTACATAAATTTGGAATTCTTCAAGAAGTTCAGTAAAAGGATCTTGCAAGTCCTTAATGGCTGCAAAACTATCAATGTCATGGCTTATACAAGGTAGCTGTCTAGGATTGAACAGACGAGATGCCTTGTAAAAGTTATATACAGGGTGAGCATCCAGGTATTTATTCAGTTTTGAAAAAGATGTGCTGAACAAATCTTGGAAATTTGAGATAATTCTCTCCCTCTTTGTATTTTCTAGTTCAGACAGAAGACAGTCTGTTTCTACACCAAATGTTGATTTTGATGTACCAGTATGCAAATACTGTTTTACATCCTCCATCATGTTATAAACAACACATGCAAGTGGAGACTTGGTTTCTTCTAAGCTTGTCAAAACTATTATTAAATGGATGCAGTTCTCTTTTATAAAATGCAGATTCAAGCGCAAATTATGGTAAGAGGCATGATGTAGTTGATCATCATCTACTAATTCCAGAATCCTATCTACTGCAAGGCCATGGCTCTTTTCTTGTTTAAAGAACCCTTCATAAAATTGCACAAAAGATGAGTGATATTTTGCTGCATTAAACCATGAATTCCATCTGGTCGCCACTGGCACAGGGGGTAATTTCATATGTTCCTTAGGCAAGGAACTTTCAAGCCATTTAAGGTATCACTTTTTTTTCAACTAGCCTTTTTAAAAAGGCTTACTTGATGAATGTAATGAGCTGGTAACATTATCAAATGCTGAGCAGTGTGAAAATACTTCACCAACAAGATTTATGATATGGGATAAGCACAACACATGGTAACTGTTAGAAAATTTGATAACAATTTCCATAGGAGCTTTTTTACAATAAGCTGCAGAATCAGTTACAAATGCAACAATATCATCAAATGCAATATCCATGTGAGTCACAGCTCGGATGCATGCCTGACTTAAGGTTTGATAATTGCATTCTCCCAAGGTTACAACATCAATGAGAAATGACTTCCCACAAATGCTTGCAATCACATTCAAAATGCTGTGCTCACGACAGTCAGTGGTTTCATCTGTTATGATGCAAACAGATTGATTAGCAAGATTAGTTTTCAGGGCAGCAAAATGAAGAGCAAACAATTTTGGCAGATGAAGTTGCCTAACACAATTGACACTTGGAATTGCACCACTTTCCTTGCAATGATCTAATATGAATGGCCTCATTCTGTCAATTTTATGTAGGGGAATGTCAGACAAAGTACACATTTAAAAAAAATCAAGAACAAAATTATCCCGTACTTCTTTACATTTAAACAAAGTTGTAATTGTCTTCTGTTTCAGTTGAGAAGACTTTGTTGAAGACTTTTTTGCCTTTTAAGCAGAAAAAATATCAATATATAATTTTCTCTTTTATAAAATAATAGCCAATTAAATAATTATCGAAATGAGTAAAAAAGAAATCTCCAAAAAATTAATTATTATTTTTTTACATTTTATTTTTCGATTTTCGGTACTTATTTTCTCATAGAAAAGCCACCGTAAAATTTTTTTGTTTCTATTCATAAGTTTGGTCTTTTATCTCTTTATTTACTGTAATTAGAAAACGGAAAGACCAACTTCAGAAAAAAAGTTACGCCCCCAAAATAAGCCCCCCCCCCTTATTTTGGGGGCGTAACCTTATAAAAAATAAGTGATCTGAAAAAAAAATTAGAAAGTTTTGAAATAAAATAATTAATGCATTATAAAGATCATTCGTTGATACATAAACACAAAAAATTTAATTAAAATCTGATAATTCCTTATTTTTGGTAAATTATTTTCCGGGGGGGGGGGCTAAAGTCATTTTGTCAAAAATGACATTTGAGTCTCATTTTGGGTATCCCTACTAAATACTCAGTTTTTCTTTTATTCATGTTTGTTTAATGTCTTGTTTTTAGTTTAAATAAACAATTTTTTTTACTTGTAATTGATTGTTGGAAATAAATATATTAAAATAAAATGAAAATACCGAAAAAAAATAAACGTTTTGGATTTTTTTTATGTCAAATGTCGAAAAAAAAAACGCCCCAAGTTAGTTGTTTTCTTTCAAGTGACACTGCTTCGGCTACGGACTTCAATCGTAGCTGGGTTGGTTTTTCAGCAGTCACCGGTAGCAAGTTTTGAGGCAGGAGACCGGGACGGTCTTCTTCATAAATTACCTCTTCTGATATAATTATTCAGACTGTTATCTTTATTTAAAAATATATATATATATATATAAAAATCGTTTGCACAAACTTCATTTTTTCCCTTCAAATTTCATAAAATGTAAAATTCTCCTAAAAACCTATTTTGAACATAATTTCATCAACAGGAGAATAATTACCAAAAGTTTCTTAAAAATTTGACTCTTTATTGATTTTTCATAGAATTTTTTAAAGCCTCTAGTCGTAACTTGTTTTTAGCTACGTTAAATTTCAATTGATTTAACTGTGCTAAAATGTAAAGTTTGTTTTCGTTCAGAATCTATTATTTCCGTAAGCTGAATTTTTTTTTTTTTTTAATCAGGAGTTTTTTGGGTTTTTAAAAAATTTCTTTTGAATGGTTAAAAAAAATTCAAGATAATATTAACCTTTATACAAGTTTCATTGTGTTAAATATAAGGGGTGGGGTGAATTTTACACGTTGAATTGGAGGTCCCTAATACTTAGGAAGCTAGAATAGCAGACTATTGTGAGTTCGATCCTCACTAAGTGGCCCATACTTCTGGCCTTGTGCCGCAACTAAGCCAAGCTTGATAGACAACTATATACACACTCATTCATTTAATAAATAAATACGAAAATTCGATAATGACTGATTTCATGTTTTGAGGGCTAGTAAAAAAACAAAAAGGAAAACACGAGAAAGTTTGTTTTTTATGGACAAATAACTACAAATAAAGAGAAAAAATATTTATCTTTATTAAACACAATTTTAATCATTGTTCAGAGAAAATGTAACGAATATATTTAATCATTTTAAGTAAACAGTTAATTTTCAATATTATAATTACATAAAACAAAAGGAAAAATATACAATTGGTTCATTTAATACTTGATTTTTAAAATCAGCTTTTTTTTTTGCTTTTTTAAAAGTTTTTCTTCTTTAATTCTTTTGATCAAAAAAGAAATAAAAAAATAAATTCTCTTTTCAAAAGTTAGTGGCATATATATATATATGTGCCTTTTTTTTTTTTTTTTTTTTTTTTTTTCTTTTAAATTTCGGGAATGTCTGTATTTAACTCGAACTGATTTTTTTTTCTGTCTCATTTTACTTTGGAAGTTTCGTCACTTTTTGTTATTTGATTGAATTCGTTTAAAAGTCGGTCATATTCCCTTTTCGTCTCCTCTGCTTTACTTTTTAAAGCTTCTAATTCGGTATTAGTTGTTTTCAATTGAGAATTGGACATTTCCAGGGATTTTTTAGCTTCTTCAAGTTCACTCTTCATTTCCATTATGACTTGCCGACTACTTTCACTCTTTGTATCTTTTATTGGAGTTTCATCCATAAATTTCTGGGCAGCTTCAGTGGCGCTAATTGCTTGTTTTTTAGTTGCTTCATAGTCGCTCATAAGTTGACCATGTGACGAAATTAAGTCGATCAATCTGTTAAGAACAAACCACAAAATCAAACTGAAGCCAGAAATGTAACAGTTTCTTTGTGAACGAAAAAGGTTTAAATAACTCATTTGTAAAAATTCTGGGTGGAAACTTGCTTCACCTTTGAGTTTAATCTTTTCCATCTCGTCGTCATATTTACGAATATCTTTACAAGAAGTAAAAAATATCATCACCAGACCAAATACAATTATACGCATATAATAGTTCATAAATTCAATGGGGCCGATTTTGAAAATTTTTCTCCATTTTTGAGCCGAAGGTACCGGTAGTAAAAATAAGAAAATCACGACGATTTCTCCAATTAAGAAGCCAGCGATTAAATTCCATAGTAAACTCATGGTTGTTTTTGTCGTTTTCTTTTCTTATGTGTAAATTTGTTGACGCATATTGTGTAAAAAGAATAGTAGTTGGTTAAATTTCAAAGTAATGGTAATACTATAGGGAAGGGATTAATATTCTCACAAGAGTATGGCGAGACAATTATCCTTCCTTTCTTCCCATATTGTTGTGACTGTCTACTCCCCTTCTTTTTATATTACCCCCCTCACCACTCTCTGCTTTTTTATTATTATTATTCCCCCTCCCCTTCTTTCCTTCTCTCTCATTCGTATTCTCCTCTTCCTCCACTTCCTCTTTTTCTCTCTCTCTCTCTCTCTCTGTAGTGTTCTCAACTAAATTCAGTCAGTTTTATTTAAAGTTGATTTTAAAAGCTTTTTTTCTTTCTATTTCTTTTTTTTTTAATTTAAAAAAAGAACATTTAAAAAAACAAATTTTTGTTAATGAAAACTTCTAACATTATCTTTTTTGTCTTAAAAAATAATTTTTTTAATGAGAATGACACCGCTCTTGTTAAAAATGAAAACCGGATTCGATTGGAGGATTTCAACGTGGCGAAGTTTCTAAGAAGTTTCGGACCATATGACCTTAAGGCACCCCTTTTGCGATTTCGATTCATGGGGACATTTTTCCATTTACACCGTAAAAATCCGGTTAATTGTTTACACACGATTCTTAGAGTTTTTAAAAATTATAAAACTAACCGACAACCGGATTTTTACGGTGTAAATGAGAAAAGTGTCCTCACGAGTCGAGATCATATGGTCCGAAGTTTTTATTTAAAGAATTTAGGAAAATTATTTCTAATTCAAAAATTAACATTTTAGATATATGCGCTCTTTATTTATTTATTTCGCAAAAAGGCCACAGAAATTTGTTCGTGTCTTTCGACTTTTTTTGTAGACATACATACATTACCCATTTTTTAGTCTGCTTTTCATTTTAAAAACGAATTAAAATTAATTAAATCGATTATTTAAGGTCAAATTTGTGTCTAAGTTGAAAAGTCGTAACATAATGAACATCAGTAAAGAAAGAAAGAAAGAAAAGCAAAATTATATTACACATGTAATTTATTTTTAATACATTTTAAACAATTTTTTCGGTCAATTTTGCTCAAATATGGCCGTAAACGCTGTCTGATGAGGACTTAAAATCCGTGTTTGTTTACAAAATAAATTTAACGATTCCGATTGAGAAAAAAAAAAAAAGACTAAAAAATCAGGTAATTATCCAATTTTAATGAAATTTTCAGTGTTGATTTATCAATGAATGAATTTTATAATGCATCAGTTATTTTCTTTCAAGACCTGATTTAATTAGGTATTTCTACTATGATAAATTGATATATAAAATTAATTTAAAATATGAATATCATGATTTTCAGTTTAAAATGTCATATTATTAGATTTTAAAAACATATTTTTTAATAACTACTTTACTTTAGTATCGAATTCTAATAATTTTTTGCCGAAAACTCTTGAAAATTTAGAGCCTCCCCTTTTAAATTGAACATATACCGATGTATTTTTTTTATTTTATAAGATAATAGCCAATTAAATAATTATCGAAATGAGTAAATTAATAAATAAATAAAAATTCCTCCCCCCCCCATTTGATTTTTTGATTTTCGGTACTTTTTCTGTCTTGAATTTTCTTCTTCTATTCACAACCTCGGTCTTTTGTCTTTTTTGTTTATATTGAAATTAGTATCGAATTTATATAATAACTCCACCGATATTTTGCGCCGCCTAAATGGGGGCAAAGTTAAGTGACCTGAAAAAATCAGAAAGTTTTGAAATAGAATAACTGATGCATTATAAAATTCATTAATTGATAAATCAACACTGAAAATTTCATTAAAATCGGATAATTCCTGGGGTTTGTTGGGGTTTTTTTTTGTAAAAACACGGATTTTTCGACAAATCGGGTATACCTAATTGAATAGGGACTGACAAACGGAGCCTAAAATTCGTTTTTGACAAAATGACTTTAGCCCCTCTGCAAAAAATAATTTACCAAAAATCAGGGAATTATCGGATTTTAATGAAATTTTCAGTGTTTATTTATCAATGAATGATCTTTATAATGCATTATTTATTTTATTTCAAAACTTTCTCTTTTTTTTCAGGTCACTTAATTTTGACCCCCCCCCCCCATGTTGGGGGCGTAAAATGTTTTGCAAGTTGATCATTTTCGATACTAATTACAGTATAAATAAAGAGATAAAAGATGGAACTTATGAATAGAAACACAACAAAATTTTTTACGGTTGCGCTTCTATGAGAAAATAAGTACCGAAAATCAAAAAATAAAATGTAAAAAAATAATAAATAATTAATTTTTTGGGGATTTCTTTTTTACTCATTTCGATAATTATTTAATTGGCTATTATTTTATAAAAGAAAAAATTATACATCGATGTGTTTTCTGCTTAAAAGTGGGAGGGGGTACATTTTCAATCGAGTTTTTCTTCAAAACTTATTACATTTTGCGCCTAAAATAAGTTTTGCATTAAGTAGATATTTATTTTTAGAATCTAAAAATATAACAGGATTTTCATATTTTAAATGAATTTTATATATTAAATTTTCATAGCAAAAATACTAAATTAAAGTTTTGAAATAAAATAACTGATGCATTATAAAATTCATTAATTGTTAAATCAATACTGAAAATTTCATTAAAATCGGATAATTACCTGATTTTTGGTAAAAAAAAAAAAAAAAAATGTCCATCCCAAATGTTACGTTAAAATTGTAAACAAGCGCCTAAAACCATTGAAAAACAGCCAAAATGGCGGGTCACGTCGAAATTGACCAAAACAAATAGTTTTAAATCTTTTAAAAATAAACTGCATATGTAATTATATTTTTCTTTTTTTAATGATGGTTATTATGCTATTACTTATCGATTTAGACAAAGTTTAACCTTAAATAAAAGATTTAATTATTCTTAATTCGCTTTTAAAACTCGTAGTATCCGATTTATTTATTTTTTTGCCTATACCTATGTTAAGTGAATGTGTGAATATGATGTTATTACTTTTTTATATAACGCCTCCCTAGGCATTTATAAGTTTTATTAATTAATTTACATTTTACAACCGTTAAGCAACCAAAATAACTAGTAAAGTAAAACTAGTTTAAAAACAAACAAACAATAATAATACGAAAACCAAGTAGAATTTTCCTGTGGAACAAAACTAGTCTAAGAAAAAGACAAAGTCAGTGTTATATTTTGGGTTAAGACACGTGTAAAGTTGAATGTGTATGTTTAACAACGGGGAGTGGGCCAATAAAAATTAAGTTACACATATGATACTGAATTTTACCTCAAACAGCTCATATGGTGTTAATGGTTAGCGAGCTAGATTAGCCGACCATTGTCAGTGAGTTCGATTTTCACTGGGCGCCTCATACTTTTGGCCTTGTGCCACATCTAAGCTTACCTTTGTAAACATTATTTACTTTATTTTCTTAAATAGGTCAAATTCTGGATTATATATTTATTTACTAAATAAATATATAATCATGAGTTAAAGAAAAAAAAAGTCCGGTTATATTGAAAACGTTAAAGGATTCCCTCAGCATTAAGCACCCGGCCCAGCAAAATAAATGGCATGGTTCTAATATATATTTTTTAACATTTAAAACAAAAATTATACTTGCTTTTATATTAGTAAGTACCAACAATTATGGCGTCATAGACGTATTTTACAACCCCACCCCCCACCCCCGATTGATAAAGAAATGATCAGAAAATTAGGGAATTATCTGATTTTAATAAAGTATTTATCAATAAATGAATTTTATAATTAATCAGTTTTTCTATTTAAAAACTGATTTTTTTTCTTCCTCAGGTCACTTAATTTTTAACCCCCCCCCCCATTTTTTTTTGGTCGAAAAATATCGGGGGGGGGGGGTAACTGAAACTCATTACATTATAAATAAAAAGACAAAAGTGTGAATAGGAAAAAATTTAAATGAGCAATTTCGGTAGAAAATAAATACTGAAAATGTGAAAAACAAAAGAAATTTTTTTTTTTTTTTTTTTTTTTTTTTTAATACTCTGTTTATAAACTTAAAATAAATGTTTAAATTATCAGTGAAAGAATTATACATCGATATTTGTTCTGTTTAAGAGGGTGGTGGCCTAACTTTTATTCTGAGATATCTTAGATATTTAATACATCACCATACCAAAGTAAGCTTGTTATTAGATAAAGATTTGGTTTTAGAATCTGAAGATCTGAAATTTAAAACTTAAGATTATGGGATTTATATTCTAAATAAATTTTATCTATTAATTAGGTATATAGATTGCTGCTGTCAAGGCGCATATGGATGGCATGAACGGTGATATCTATTTTAAAGAGTTTTTTTTTATTTCCATTGAATCGGTTTGATTGAAACGATTCAGGAATTTAAAAGAAAGAATTCATTGATTAATAAATCAATACAGAAAATTTTATTACATCAGATAATTCCCTGAATTTTGGTAATTTTTTGTTTATCAATTTGGGACACTGTAGTTTTTTCCCATCAATTTTTTTTTTTTTTTTTTTTTTTTCGTAAACAAAACCCACAAGAATGTTTTAAAGTGTTTTAGTTATTCTGCATAATTGGAACAAAAGAAGGATTTCTCAATCTATTCAAAACTATCCATCTTCATATCTATCTATCTATCTATCTATCTATCTCAATTTGTTCATATTTATCTATTACTTTAAATACTAAGATTTTTTTTTATTCAGGTTTGTTTATTGTCTTGTTTTTAGTTGAAAAATTGAAAAGGCAAGAAAATGATTCCTTACTATACACATTTAACAACACCTCCATAAAAGTTGTATGTGACACAAGGTCAATTTCTTAAGCAAAAGTTTTTCTTCTCCTAGACTGGTTACCTAAACAAGTTTATAAATTCCAGTCGGACCAAGTAACCAATGAGCACCCTAGCTGAGACCTAGATTCAAAAGGACATGTTTTGCTTTTCACTGTCAAATTCCGGTTTGTTAACAGACAATTTTTTTTAGTTATATCATATTGAAGTTGTTACTTCAGTAGCAATTTTTTTTTCATTATTAAACTATAAATGAAAGACACATTTTTATATTAAAGACACTTTTTTTGGTACCATTATAGTATGTGGCCTACCTTTTGAATGTGGCCTACCAAATCATGTCTCTCCCATAGTATGTGGCCTACCATAAAAAGTATATTTTAAGATTATAATAAAAATTGCTAACCCTAACCCTATTTCAGAATTTTAGAATTAAAATTTGATAGCAAAATCTTTTTTTTAAAATAAATACGTTTTAATATTAACTATCCATAGAGGCACATGGAAAAGTCACCTTT
>CM042179.1:38965453-38970453 GCA_023376005.1 Doryteuthis pealeii
ATATATTATAACAAACAAAAAAAATAGAAAATGGTCTTACTTCCCGAAACACTGGTTGACAGCCAACACCACCACACACAAACATATATACAGTAACATTTATACACACACATATAGTATATATACATGAAAACAAATAATCTTTTAGCGGTCACTACTCTTAACGTAATTCCTACAACCCCGACACCAATATGCCCACCCCCCATATTCCCATAAAATGACTTCCATCAACCTTGTTTTAGATTCACAAGTCTGAGCAATGGGACATACCGGACCCCTCTCACTTTCCGTAGAATGAGATATTGCCTATCTATATGAATTGGTCTATTTAATTTTGGTTTTTGGCATTTAATGTGGACGATGAAATCTATCTTGTTTAAAACACATGAAACTCATGTATGTTTAGATAGATAACCAAACCCTTTTCTGCCTGTTACCAGAGTATTCAGAAGAAGTTCGAATTGATCAGATGTATGTGTGAGAAGTTGCTAGATCATCCGCGTAGTCTGCAACAGTTGTAGTTTCTGTAGGATATCTTCTATCTGTATGAAACTATTACAAAGGCAATATTCTGGACAGTTGACTCTGCCTGCCCTTTTTGATTCCCGTTATAAATATGTGGCACCTTTGGGATTCGTTATATGTATGTAGCCTACCCCGGTTTTGATGTGTACTACCTCAGTAAGATATACGATATTAGTAGGCAATTAATTGAAACGTTATATTTTTTACTAATATTTCAATTTCAGAAATGCAATCAGTCATAAGCTGTTATATAGTAAATTAAGAATATTTAAAAAAGAATTTTATCCTCATAATTTACATGGAATCAAGAGATCTATTGAATTCTAAAAATATCCTAAATTTTCTGCCAATAGGGCTTAGGGTTAGCAGTTATTATTATAACCTTATAATATGCTTTTATGGTAGGCCACATACTATAAGAGACATGATCTCGTAGGCCATCTCTAAAGGTAGGCCACATACTACTAAGTTAAGGAATTAAAAAAGTCTTCAGCATTACACGGAGTGTTTTCTGTAGCCTAACCTTGAAATGTAACTTTACCATGTCACTTGGATATTCCAATTATACAAAAACCCCACCACTGATACAACAGAATGGCATCACTGTTAATAAATAGTAAACAATGTTAATTTTAACTTTTTTACTATCTGAGCCTGGACTTAAACAAAGACTACTAATTAGCAGATCAAAATTACAGATCAAAGTTAGGCGTAGAAACAAATTAAGGTTTGAAGTTTCAAAAACATATCACATGTAATGAAGACTCCCTTGATTTTTTGGGTGTTTAAATATAATGAAATTTATTGTGTACAGTGTCGGTGCCACCAACCAACTCAATCCAGTTCATGTCTAGTACATAGAATATGTATTAGTGTGAGGGAACATGATAGGTCATACCCGTAATAATATACATTATGTGTACAGTGCTCAGGTGCACCACACATCAATCAATGTCTCATATTGGGTTTCGAATATGTATTAGTGTCAGGCAACATGAATATGTAGAGTAATATATACATGTATGTGTCAGTGCTCATGGCACCACAAACTCATAAAAGGTCTCATGTCGTAGTACAATAGAATAATGTATTAGTGTGAGGAACATGAGTGTTGATATTGACACTCATGCCTAATAAAAATAATTACCATCGTTTGATGGTTTGTAGCGACATGCTCCCCCAAGTCTGCATCGTTCACATATTCCAATTGCACTTTATGTCATCAAGTTGATATAAAGTTATCAATATAGAACATTGTATCAGCTGTACAGGAATCGAGGATTAGATATGGGAGGGAGGTTACCGTACAACTTTGCTCTAGTAATAAATGCTTCACCCTGCAATAGTGAACTAGTAGAAGCTAAAATCTCTTAGTCTTTTGTTATTTCTTACTCATAGATGACTCTCACGCGTCGTTGACGTGCCATACATAACGAACGCACAACACTTGTAGCATCTCAAACAGATGCACACGGTTTTAAATTAGAAGGCTACTGTGTATCGTAAGGTAAGAAATTTATTCTTTGTCTAATTACGTGGACTCTAATGGAATTACAGATTAGATTATGTACAGTAATAATCTACATGTTGTATAAAACATATGCTCAGTGTGGCCATATATATCACTCAAACAACATCCTCAAAAAGTTACTTGTGTCTAAGTACATAGAATAATCTATTGTCATCTGTGCTGGAGTGAACGATTGAGTATATGCACTATTCCTGTAAATGAATATTCATCAGTGAGAATTGGTGGAGTGTTATACCACGTGCTCCACCTTCATGCACGCTAATGTCAAACTCATTACAACAGCTCCTCGATTCGTCTAGTACGTAAACTAGTTATAGGGGATATCACATATGTTATTGAGTTGTTGAAAGGTATACATGCATAACAGATGTACTATGAATGTTTATTTCTGTACATAAATGTTGTGTCATCAAAAATGACATATGTTTGTAATGATGTTGGAAAATGAGGGACAGAATATAGAGTAGTATGTGAGCCGGACTACAGAAGCACGCGCAAGATCTATATGGGAAAGATTACAAATAAAAATATACATATTCGGCAAGTCCTCTTACGAGCCATTTTTATTACCTCTATAGGTCGATTGTATCCTCGAGAATGAACACAGATTCACCTTCTAATATCACAATCTCTATATATCTCTCTACATATATAAGAAAACACACATTAGGGGTAATAGAAAAATATATAAATAATATAATTAGCACTGAGTATGAGCGTTTATCTCAGAAAAAAATTGATATAATAATATAGAGAGAAGTATGATTGAGTAAGAGAGAAAAAAAGAGAGTGAGCAACGAGTTAAGGACGAGCAGAAGAGAAAGAGAAAGAAAGAGGTAAAGCGTTAGTAAAGGAGAGACGTAGAGGAAAAGAGAGTAAGAATGTAGTAAGGAATCTTATGAGATAAGAGACATACCAAAAGACATCATAGACAGAAATTCCAAAAGAGCAATAACACTAGAACTAGAGACAAGACCAGAGCACACAAAAAGAGACTAACAAAGAGAGAGAGAGAATATAAGAATACAAAGTAGAGAGCAAGCAGGCAGAGTAGATAAAAAGAGAATGAGAGACAAGAGAGATAATAGAAATTGATTGAGATGGTTTTTTTTAGATAAAAGAGATAATAGGAGAGGAGGAGAACAAAGAGACATTACATGGACCCATAAATAGATTCTAGTATCTATATTATCTATATGACGAAATAAAAAGAAAAGAGACCAAAAAAAAAGAGAAGAACCACGATATGAAGAAGAAATGAGAGCACTAGTAGTGAGCAGATGATGTGAAGAGTAAGAGATAAGAGTAGATTGCCGTTGATTTTTTATGAAGTTAGAGGATGAGAGGAGAAGAATACATGAATGAACACGAGACATATGCAATTCTTTGTTATTTTATATGTACAAAAGAAGAGATTTGGAAACAGAACATGTGGATACAAGAGAGAGAGAGAGATGTATAGCAGTGACCGAGAGAGAGAGAGAGAGAGAGAGATTGAGTCAAAGAAAGCCGAAGAGATGAAGAGAGGGATAATTAGTTATGTTAGAATGTTAGAAAGTTTTGTATAATTAAGAACACAGACATAGTGACAGCTACATTTAACAGAAGAATTCAGAGAACTTTGGTGTAGAGAAATAACAGAATAAGTGACACGAGATGAGATAGAGCGATAGAAATTAATGTAGAGCTACCTAATTTTAGAGATGATTCGAGGAGAGGGGGGGGCGAGAGGATGAGAGCACAATGATAGATGTGATGAAGAAAGAAGAATATCGTAATTGCACAGGGACTTGTGTATCTATTCATAACAAAGAAGTGCCACCCCGAGTTTATACACGACGCAATTCTGTAGAAGAGACTAAATCATGTTGATATACCTTGAGATTATGAAGAGGGGGGTGAAAGCCGAGAAGTAGGAGGTGAAGAGAATATTATGTCGGAACTATTACCCCCAACGACACACACACAGACGCACAAATAAATAGATGATTGATTGATAGATGATAGACAGATAGATAGATGCGGTTTAACGTTAACGTTATTTTTTTTTTTTTCTAATCCAAACCTTGACACAACTTATGTATAATGAAATGGTTAAAAATCGGCCACCCCTGTTTTCAGTCAAACGCATGATGGTATATCCTCCACCTGCTAAATTTACGCTTATGACACATGAATGAGAATCAATGAGATATTTATCGATCTCTTACGACAAAACTCACTCAAAATAATACAAAGAGACTTGTTTTGCTTAGTATTCGAAAATTTCTTTTTTTTTCTATATGAATAAAATTCAACCATTTGTGTCTTCGTGGGCGCATTATGCTTTCAGTCTATTATTTCTCGATACTATCTTGAGGCGTATATATATGTAATGTTGATCACCGTATTACTCTGTTAACACTATTTTTTTATTAATGTCTCCAATTATTATAAAAGATCGCTGCCATTTTCTATTTGTGCAGCATAAATATATAAATAACTTGAACTACTACACAGATAAAATCAGAATTTTTAGCAAGTAAAAATTGATTAATTTCAGCTAAATTGCATATCTTAAAACTATTTTTTAACAAAAACATCTTTTTTTCTAATCTCTGGTTGAAGAATAAAAAAAATGACAAACCAAAAGAAATATAACTGACTAATTCATTCCTTTAAATAATCTGGTAGACTATAAAACATAAATTAAGAAAAATAACTTAGAACTGTTTTTGGGTCATCTAGCCTCATGAGGGGACAAGTTGGAACCTATAAACTCACTGAGAAGATGATAACTAACACCATAAAGCAAGCAAATACACTCTCAGGATTATAGACATAAACTAATTAGATTAATTTTCAAGCTAAAAATTACATATCTTATTAAAATAAAAATATTCTTATAAAGAACAATAATAATTTGTATATGTATCATGGAGTCCGACCGAGTATAGGACGCGAA
>CM042179.1:38977953-38982953 GCA_023376005.1 Doryteuthis pealeii
AATTTTTATCTATTCAACATCTTTCTTTTATTCATTTTTTCAACTTACTGTCAGATTTACTTCCATTTTTCAACTATACACACACACATATTATATATATATATATATATATATATATAATATATATGTGATGCTGTTCAAAATATGGTTATGAGCCTTTCTAGGTATACAATTTCCCAACTCTTGTTATCTAAAAAAAACAACAAAAAAAAAACATCCATCACTGTTCAGACAACAATGTTTACAACTTAATGTCCTGTTGATGGTTTATTAAAAAACAAAACGTTTCAACATCAACTTCATCAAGAATAAATTCATCTTTTTTGGAATACTTTGTTTTTATATTATATATATATATTCAAAAACAACTAAGTGTATATAATACACAAATCCCCAAATATCACAAAACTATCAATAACCCAGGTTAAATAACCCAGGTTAAAAGCAAAGTACTGGTAACCCATACCAAAACTTTTTTTAGACCTTATTTTTCCGATACATGTATCATTGAGGAATAAGAGAAATGTTTTGGTAAATGGGATAAAGACTGGCCTGTTTACCAAAACTTTTCTCATTCCCAAGTGATAATTTAATTTCATGTTACCCTTACCATACTTTTAATTAATATACACACACCGATGCATTGTCCTTATGAAAAGTGGCCAGTATGCTGCTTTGAAACCAACCATAACAATCACCTTTGAATTGTATTGTACACTATAAGGTGCTTTTAATTAAATCATATTTATTGCTTTCTAAAAGTACCAATGCAAACACACAAGATTAGTTGAGTATAGTACAAAATCACAAGTATTGGCACTAAATGAGATTTTAACACTAATTATATTTATATATATATATATATATATATATATATATTATATATATATGAAAAAGATGGAATGAAAACACCACACAATGCTGTTAAAGAGAAAACAATTTATAACATAATCATAGCTGATATTGATCAACGTTTACTCTGTGGTGTTTGTGATCAGAGAACTCATTTGACGTTTATCTCCGATCACAAACACCACGGAGTAAACGGGCTCTGAAGATGATTTTTGTAAAATCAAAATATTGATCAATATCAGCTATGATTATGTTATAAATTGTTTTCTCTTTAACAGCATTGTGTGGTGTTTTCATTCCATCTTTTTCATACTCACACTGTCGGATTCATTTCCTTTCTTTTAACATATATATATATATATATATATATATATATATATATACACACACATTGTCCCTATGAAAAGTGGCCAGTATGCTACTTTGAAAACAATCTTAACAATCACCTTTGAATTGTATTGTACACTATAACAAATAAATACAGCTCTTACACCTGTAATCAAGCACTTTATTTTCATTTATCCAATACAAGAGAACTATATATATATATATATATATATATATATATATATATAAAATTAGAGAATAAATATTATGGTGTTAATATTCCATCACTGCAGTTTCATGCATAATTGCAATCATTAGCAGTAAAAATTGTTAAAATAAAAAATGTTAAAAAAATGCTTTTTTTAAAACATTTTTGATCGTCTGATGATTGCAATTATGCATGAAACTTCAGTTACGGAATATAACTCCACAATATCTAATCTCTGATTTTAAAACTGCTCTGCTATTTTAGCATATGAAGTTGTTCAGTACTAATACTTTTCACTTTCATTCTCCATTATTATATATATATATATATATATATATATATAAATTTTTTTTAGCCTAATCTGACACAAGGCCACATGTATGAGCATCTATTAAGGGCTAAATGCACTATAACAGTAGTAGTAGTAGTAGTAGTAGTTGTGGTTATTTGCAAGACTAACTTACTAAACATTACCACAAGGTACTGCATACATACATGTGATTTAATGTAAACGTTTCAGGAGTGTCCTCGAATTAAGCCCATAGGAATGTTAACTCTTGACAATTACTGTCGGGAACTTTCTGTTGAAAGATATTGAGTACATCTTGATGGATGGAGTGACAAGCAGTTTTGGTGATGATACTAGTTTGAATCTTCACTGCGTTATAACAACATGTAACCAAGGAAACAGCCTTATCAGCAAACACCTGACTTGCAGGACCAATCCAAGGAAGTCTAACATATAGTGGACATTTCACAGGGTCAAATGGTTTATCATTCCTAGATTTGTTCACAGTTGATATTTTCAGTAATGACTTCCTCATGATACCCCAAAATAAGTTTTTAATTTGCTCTAAGTTCTCCCTCAATCTTACAGTCTGAACAAACCTTTAAAGTTCTTAATGTGAGACACTTAATCAGGTTCACCTTTCTAAACTTAGGAGCAAATGAATCCCAACTCAAATAAAACCCTGTGAACGTATGCTTTCTATATATACAAGTTAAGAAAGACAACAAACTTTTTTCTACTAATACATAAAAAAAATGGTAGTTTAGGGTACTTCTCTTCTTCCATAGTAAAAGTTAAGGAAGGATATAAATCACTTAGGCAATTATCTGTCAACAGAGTTGTTTAATTTGTATATATATATATATAATAGACCTGACTGGAGAGCCACCATCTACCTGTCTGTGGAAGAATAGGAGTCCAACTGAATTAAACACCAAAAATTGAAGAAGCGGGCTATTAGAAAGGGTAATTTTCAGTCCAGCAACATTCAAATTGGAGAAATTCCAACATGTAGTATATGTGGAAGAGTATGTCTCTCCAGGACTGGCCTGGTGAGTTATCTGAGAAAACACAAGGATACAGTGTCAAATGCTACTGGCACCCAACTATGATGAAAAAACAGGAAATGGTCTTGCTCGAACACGAGTTGACAGCCATTATTATCATTATATAAAATGATACCGGTTATTTCCTATAAATGTAACATGATCAAAGGGGAACCACTCTTGACTGATAAATTATTTATTTTATTATTGATCTACTAGGAAAAAAGAAGACAGGGTTAGTTTAATGGGAAAATAAATAAATAATTTATCAGTCAAGAGTGGTTCCCCTTTGTTTATGTTAGACTTATAGGAAATAACCATGATGAATCTCAAAATGAACTATTAGCCTTGTTATAGCTTACAGTGAATCTTAGTCTCCCAAATACTTTTCTAATTAATGCTTTTTATAAACCAGTAGATAAAGTATATACAGTGCTAACTTGACTTTCAAGTTTAATTCGTTCTGATAGTAACCTAATTTTCTTGCATATCAAATTAATTTTTCCCATCGAAATCTGAATCTGTTCTAGCCCCATACCCCCCCCCCCAAACTCCGTATTTTTCTTTTAAATAAGAAAAATAGCACTTATTGTACAAAAAAACATAATAAGATAGAATGCAATGAACTATGTGTGGTAATATATTTTAATGTTTATTATTTTTTTTTTTTTATGAATAATATATATATTTTTTTTTGTGGGAGGTAGTGTAATAAATTTGGGGAACGTAAATGTTTTTAGCGAACTTATTATCATCAGCATATGTAAAGATCACTCATACCTCAAATTTTAGCTCTCAACACAAAACAAAAACAAAAAACCCCACCTATTAATTTAAGTTAGCATTGTATAAGAATTAAGCTGAACAAAAACAAGGGAAGACAATCCTTACAACTGTATTGTGATTCTCTTTCTTGGAAGGAAGACATTTGACCTTCACATTCTAAACGATTTCTTTTTTGGTTATTTCCTATAAGTCCAACATAAACAAAGGGGAACCACTCTTGACCGATAAATTATTTACTTATTTATTGATCTACTAGGAAAAAAGAAAACGGGGTTAGGGTTAGGGTTTAGGGTTATTTCCTATAAGTCTAACATAAACAAAGGGGAACCACTCTTGACTGGTAAATTATTTATTTATTTATTCATCTACTAGGAAAAAAGAAGATGGGGTTAGGGTTAGGGTTTAGGGTTATTTCCTATAAGTCTAACATAAACGAAGGGGAACCACTCTTGACTGATAAATTATTTACTTATTTATTGATCTACTAGGAAAAAAAGAAGACGGGGTTAGGGTTAGGGTTTAGGGTTATTTCCTATAAGTCTAACATAAACGAAGGGGAACCACTCTTGACCGATAAATTATTTACTTATTTATTGATCTACTAGGAAAAAAAGAAAACGGGGTTAGGGTTAGGGTTTAGGGTTATTTCCTATAAGTCCAACATAAACAAAGGGGAACCACTCTTGACCGATAAATTATTTACTTATTTATTGATCTACTAGGAAAAAAAGAAGACGGGGCTAGGGTTAGGGTTTAGGGTTATTTCCTATAAGTCTAATATGATCAAAGGGGAACCACTCTTGATTGATAAATTATTTATTTATTGATCTACTAGGGGAAAAAAGACAGGGTTAGGGTTAGTTTAATTGGAAAATAAATAATTTATCAGTCAAGAGTGCTTCCCCTTTGTTTATGTTGGACTTATAAGAAATAACCCTTTTTTAAAACATCATCAAAGTACACAATAATTTAAAAAATTCTTTAGTTTTTTAAATTATTATTTACATATTTAGAAAATTTGGGGGTGCTGAATCCAAAGATAACATTAGTTTTGCTGAATTGGCTTGAACTTTTTGAAATAATCATCATCCCTCAAAAATTATGATTTTACCTGAACCAGAGTTCTTTGTTTATCAAAATGACTTTATTCAAAAAGATGGTTGATATACTGTAAAACAAAACAACCAATCATATGCGACTATTATGGCCAAGTTAGATTCTATTGTCCTAATTTTCAAGCTACAGACTAAAACCTTTTTTCCTCAATAGCCTGGCCTTTTTTTAATAGCAAAGTAGCAAAGATATACAATTTTTATTCATTGGGAAAGTAAGATTGACCTTTCAGTGACCTTACCCAAAAAGATGTAGTATGGAACAAAAGAAGTATCCTGTGGAACAATTCGCAGTATAAGCGTCTTCTCACCACCTGCTCACGAAAGCGTAATACGATTCATGCAACATTTCCATAACACGCGGTTTAAAAACATCTTTT
>CM042179.1:38987254-38999754 GCA_023376005.1 Doryteuthis pealeii
TTCTTTTCTCGCTTCTTCTTTCTTTCTTTCTTTCTTTCTTTCGCTTTCTTCTTTCTTTCTTTCTTTCTCGCTTTCTTCTTCTCTTTCTTTCTCGCTTTTTTTCTTCTTTCTCCTTTCTTTCTTTCTTCTTTCTTTCTTTCTCGCTTCTTTCTTTGCTTTTTGCTTTCTCTTTCTTCTCTTTCTTTCTTCTTTCTTCTTTCTCGCTTTCTTTCTTTCTTTCTTTCTTTCTTTCTCGCTTTCTTTCTTTCTTTTCTTTCTTTCTCGGCTTTCTTTCTTTCTTTCTTTCTTTCTCGCTTTTCTCTTCTCTTTCTTTCTCGCTTTCTTCTTTCTTTCTTCTCGCTTTCTTGCTCTTCTTTCTTTCTTTCTTTCTTTTTTCGCTTTCTTTCTTCTCTCTCTTTCTTTCTTTTCTTGTCTTCTTTCTCGCTTTCTTTCTTTCTTTTCTTTCTTCTCTTCTCGCTTGCTTTCTTTCTTTCTTTCTTTCTTCTTTCTTTCTTTTTTCTCGCTTTCTTTCTTTCTTTCTTCTCTTCTTCTCGCTTTCTTCTTTCTTTTCGCTTTCTTTCTTTCTTTCTTTCTCGCTTTCTTTCTCGCTTTCTTTCTTTCGCTTTCTTTCTTTCTTTCGCTTTCTTTCTTTCTTTCTTTCTTTCTCGCTTTCTCCTTCTTTCTTTCTTCTCGCTTTCTTTCTTTCTTTCTTTCTTTCTCGCTTTCATTTCGCTTCTTTCTTCTCTTCTTCTTTCTCAGCTTTCTTTCTCGCTTTCTTTCTCGGCTTTCTCTTCTTTCTTTCCGCTTTCTCTTTTCTTTCGCTTTCTTTCTTTCTCTTTCTCGCTTTCTTCTTTCTTCTTTTCTCGCTTCTTTCTCTTTTCTCGCTTTTTTCTTTTTCTCGCTTTCTTTCTTTCTCGCTTTCTTTCTTTCGCTTTTCTCGCTTTCTTTCTTTCTTTCTCGCTTTCTTTCTCGCTTCCTTTCTTCTTTTTCTTTCTTTCTCGCTTCTCTTTCTTTCTTTCTTCTCTTCTTTCTCGCTTTTCTTTCTTTCTTTCTCGCTTTCTTTCTTTCTTTCTCGCTTTCTTTCTTTCTTTCTTTCTTTCTTCTTTCTTTCTTTCTTCTTTCCGCTTTCTTTCTTTCTTCTTCTTTCTCCGCTTTCTTTCTTTCTCTTCTCGCTTTCTTTCTTTCTCTTCTCGCTTTCTTTCTTTCTCTCTTCTCTTTCGCTTTTCTTCTTTCTTTCTCTCTCGCTTTCTTTCTTTCTTCTCTTTCTTCTTCTTTCGCTTTCTTTCTTCTTTCTCTCTTTTTCTTTCTTTCTTCTTTCTTCTCGCTTTCTCTTCTTTCTTTCCTCTCGCTTTCTTTCTTTCTTTCTCTCTCTCGCTTCTTTCTTTCTTTCTTTGTTCTTCGGCTTTCTTTTCTTTTTCTTCTTTTCTCTCCTCGCTTTCTTTCTTTCTTTCTTTCTTTCTCTCTCTCGCGCTTTCTTCTTCTTTCCTTTTCTCTCTCGCTTTCTTCTTTTCTTTCTCTCCTCGCTTTCTTTCTTTCTTTCTCTCTCGCTTCTTTCATTCTTTCTCTTCGCTTTCTTTCATTCTTTCTCTCTCGCTTTCTTTCATTTTTCTTTCTCGCTTTCTTTCATTCTTTCTTTCCGCTTTCTTTCATTCTTTCTCTCTCTTTCTTCTTCTTTCATTCTCGCTTTCTTTCTTCTTCTCTCTTTTCTTTCTTTCTTTCTCGCTTTTTCTTTCTTTCTCTTTCGCTTCTTTCTTTCTTCTTCTTTCTTTCTTTCTTTCTTCTTTCTCGCTTTCTTTCTTTCTTTCTCTTTCTTCTCGCTTTCTTTCTTTCTTTCTCGCTTCTTTCTTTCTTTCTCGCTTTCTTTTCTTCTTTCTCGCTTTCTTCTCGCTCTCGCTTTCTTTCTCGCTTTCTTTCCTTCTATTCGTCGCTTTCTTTCTTTCTTTCTCGCTTTCTTCTTTCTTTCTTTTCTTTCTTCGCCTTTCTTTTCGCTTTCTTTCTTTCTTCTCGCTTTCTTTCTTTTTTTTCTCGCTTTCTTTTCTTTTTTTCTTTCTCGCTTTTTTTTCTTTTTTTCTTTTCTTTCTTTTTTTCTCTCGCTTTTTCTTTCTTTCTTTTTTTTTCTTTTTTTTTTCTTTCTCGCTTTCTTTTTTTCTTTCTTTTTTTTCTCGCTTTCTTTTTTCTTTCTCGCTTTCTTTTTTTCTTTCTCGTTTCTTTTTTCTTTTTTTTCTCTTCTCGCTTTCTTTTTCTTTCTCGCTTTCTTTTTTTCTTTCTCGCTTTCTTTTTTCTTTCTCGCTTTTTTTTTTCTCTTTTCTTTTTTGCTTTCTTTTTTTCTTTCTCGCTTTCTTTTTTCTTCTCTTCTTTCTTTTTTTCTTTCCTCTTTCTTCTTTCTTTCTTTCTTTTTTTCTTTCTTTTTTCTTTTTTTTCTTTTTTTCTTTCACTCTCTCTCACTCTCACTCACACTCTCTCTCTCTCTCTCTCTCTCTCTCACTCTCTCTCTCTCTCTCTGAACATTATTTCAATCTTGTGGAGATCACATCAGATGGAGGTGAAGGGGGGCTTAATTTATAGATTTTATTTAAATTAAATAATTAGACAGTGTTGATGCTTGGGCTCTCTGGATCTAGTGGTGAAGTTCCAATTCTGTGAGTACCCCTTTATTGCCATTATTCTCTGACCCACAGTGGTACTACCTGTTAAGGTCCTATCTATCGGTTGAATAGATTTAAAAAAAATGAGTATTAAAAAGATGTGTTTAAAAAGAAAATTGAGTTTGAAAATTTACACATTAATTTTAACATGTTAAATAAAACTTCAGTTTTGATACTATTTGAAAACACCTTGCATATATATTGTTATCTATCTTTGAAACTTCAATCTATCATTCCAAATCTGTGGCACTAGATGGGTGGACAGAGAGGCCCCCTCCGATCAATCAGCTGGTCATGTCAAGCCCTAGCACCTATATGATTGCCCCAACCCTATTGTCCTTATGGCAATCCCCAACCCCTTTTTATCATATAGGTGCTAGAAAGCTGGGGCTGAGGGTCTTCATGTCCTGTGAATGACGTTAAACTCTATCTGATGGTGAGGTTCCAGTTTTGAGGGTTTGGGGAATGTGGAGCACCCCTTCATCACCATTGCTCCCTGGTCCACTTTGACCCGGAATGGTAGTACCTGTTAGGACACACACACACACACAAACATGCACACCTATATACATACACACACACACACGCTGTATATGATATATGTGTGTGTGTGTGTATTTGGGCAGCATTCTTTCATTTATACATGTAGAATTAAACAAAACGCACGTTTCCTGTTTAACAATTTTATTAACAATCTTTTCGAGCTTTCTGGCAAACATTTTTACATTTGGATGGAATCCGTGGATTCGTCCACCAAAGTTTTTATCCCAAGTACTTACAGCACTTCGAAGTGCCATCATCAGGGGTGATGTGTTTGTGTTCCATTTTTTTTTTTTTTTTTTTTTTTTTTTTCTTAGTGAGAGTAACTATGAGGTGATATGTATATGATATATGTAAATTGTTCTTTCTCTCACCTTTTTCATTTTTTCTCATTTTACAGAAAGGCAGATACTGAAGAAAGCGCAATGTGTCCCTATGTCAACACTATATTTACCCTGCCTGCTTTAAATGTTGAATGCATTCCTGTTTCCATTGGTCTAAATTTGCCGGCATATGGCAATGTAAAGACTTTACTCCCCCTCATATACGAGGTACATAACAAAACCTCTTTTATGCAGGAACTAGAAGCAGTTATGGAGCCAAGTGACAGTTTCATGTTCTCCGGGAATAAACAGGTACGTCATTCTGTCTTTTTTTTTTTTTTTTTAATTTTTTTTATCTATTTATTTATTTATTATTAGTTCTCAGAATATTTCAACTTTTGTAGTTTGGAAGTTTTATGCATTGAGATTAACTGATTTTATAAAGGATGTAGGGGTGACAAGACTTTCGGACCACCCTGTAGATTAATGTACAGCATGGTCGGAAAGTCTTGTCACCCCTACATATTGCTTTTTTTAGAGGTAAAATAATTCCATAACTTATATATTATATTATTAAAACAAAAAATAATGAAAGTTAAAACAATATGTAAGGGGGTGACAAGACTTTCGGACCACCCTGTAGATTAATGTACAGCATGGTCGGAAAGTCTTGTCACCCCTACATATGGAATTATTTTACTTCTTAAAAAAAGCAATAACTTATATATTATATTATTAAAACAAAAAATAATGAAAGTTAAAACAATATGTAAGGGGGTGACAAGACTTTCGGACCACCCTGTAGATTAATGTACAGCATGGTCGGAAAGTCTTGTCACCCCTACATATTGCTTTTTTTAGAGGTAAAATAATTCCATAACTTATATATTATATTATTAAAACAAAAATAATGAAAGTTAAAACAATATGTAAGGGGGTGACAAGACTTTCGGACCACCCTGTAGATTAATGTACAGCATGGTCGGAAAGTCTTGTCACCCCTACATATTGCTTTTTTTTTTTTTTTTTTTTTTTTATGTAAATAATTCCATAACTTTAATTTTTAAAGACTTAATGAGATGAGATATTTGTGACAATTTTATGAATCTGTTTGTAAATATACAAAATTTAATCTTTACTCTATATTTTCTATTTCAGATACATTTCCGTATTCCTCCTGTGGGTCAGTATCAGTTGACCTACAATTTGTTTCCCTTGATTCCAGGACATGTAGGTCTCCCTAAGCTACACTTAAGCTTAAGTCAAGGGGGAGGAGGTACTGCAGCAGGAGACAGCATGGATGAAGTGCTACAGAAACTGATGCCTTCACATATATTCATTAAGGTATTTCTTTCTTTTTTTTTTTTTTTTTTCTTTTTTAGATTATTAAACATTTATTCTTTAAAGTGTGCTCTATCTAATTTGTTTTAATTTTTTTTAGATAAGACTTGATAATTTGTATTATTTAGATTTTTCAGACTGTTGTCCTCCTCTTTATAGTTATATACACAATGTTTCACCTAATGTGCTCTCTGGCCTTCTTTAGGTGTTTCTGTTACATTTGAGATGAGGCTTGATAATTTGTATTATTTAGATTTTTCAGACTGTTGTCCTCCTCTTTATAGTTATATACACAATGTTTCACCTAATGTGCTCTCTGGCCTTCTTTAGGTGTTTCTGTTACATTTGAGATGAGGTTTGATAATTTGTATTATTTAGATTTTTCAGACTGTTGTCCTCCTCTTTATAGTTATATACACAATGTTTCACCTAATGTGCTCTCTGGCCTTCTTTAGGTGTTTCTGTTACATTTGAGATGAGGTTGATAATTTGTATTATTTAGATTTTTCAGACTGTTGTCCTCCTCTTTATAGTTATATACACAATGTTTCACCTAATGTGCTCTCTGGCCTTCTTTAGGTGTTTCTGTTACATTTGAGATGAGGTTGATAATTTGTATTATTTAGATTTTTCAGACTGTTGTCCTCCTCTTTATAGTTATATACACAATGTTTCACCTAATGTGCTCTCTGGCCTTCTTTAGGTGTTTCTGTTACATTTGAGATGAGGTTTGATAATTTGTATTATTTAGATTTTTCAGACTGTTGTCCTCCTCTTTATAGTTATATACACAATGTTTCACCTAATGTGCTCTCTGGCCTTCTTTAGGTGTTTCTGTTACATTTGAGATGAGGTTTGATAATTTGTATTATTTAGATTTTTCAGACTGTTGTCCTCCTCTTTATAGTTATATACACAATGTTTCACCTAATGTGCTCTCTGGCCTTCTTTAGGTGTTTCTGTTACATTTGAGATGAGGTTTGATAATTTGTATTATTTAGATTTTTCAGACTGTTGTCCTCCTCTTTATAGTTATATACACAATGTTTCACCTAATGTGCTCTCTGGCCTTCTTTAGGTGTTTCTGTTACATTTGAGATGAGGTTTGATAATTTGTATTATTTAGATTTTTCAGACTGTTGTCCTCCTCTTTATAGTTATATACACAATGTTTCACCTAATGTGCTCTCTGGCCTTCTTTAGGTGTTTCTGTTACATTTGAGATGAGGTTGATAATTTGTATTATTTAGATTTTTCAGACTGTTGTCCTCCTCTTTATAGTTATATACACAATGTTTCACCTAATGTGCTCTCTGGCCTTCTTTAGGTGTTTCTGTTACATTTGAGATGAGGTTTGATAATTTGTATTATTTAGATTTTTCAGACTGTTGTCCTCCTCTTTATAGTTATATACACAATGTTTCACCTAATGTGCTCTCTGGCCTTCTTTAGGTGTTTCTGTTACATTTGAGATGAGGTTGATAATTTGTATTATTTAGATTTTTCAGACTGTTGTCCTCCTCTTTATAGTTATATACACAATGTTTCACCTAATGTGCTCTCTGGCCTTCTTTAGGTGTTTCTGTTACATTTGAGATGAGGTTGATAATTTGTATTATTTAGATTTTTCAGACTGTTGTCCTCCTCTTTATAGTTATATACACAATGTTTCACCTAATGTGCTCTCTGGCCTTCTTTAGGTGTTTCTGTTACATTTGAGATGAGGTTTGATAATTTGTATTATTTAGATTTTTCAGACTGTTGTCCTCCTCTTTATAGTTATATACACAATGTTTCACCTAATGTGCTCTCTGGCCTTCTTTAGGTGTTTCTGTTACATTTGAGATGAGGTTTGATAATTTGTATTATTTAGATTTTTCAGACTGTTGTCCTCCTCTTTATAGTTATATACACAATGTTTCACCTAATGTGCTCTCTGGCCTTCTTTAGGTGTTTCTGTTACATTTGAGATGAGGTTTGATAATTTGTATTATTTAGATTTTTCAGACTGTTGTCCTCCTCTTTATAGTTATATACACAATGTTTCACCTAATGTGCTCTCTGGCCTTCTTTAGGTGTTTCTGTTACATTTGAGATGAGGTTTGATAATTTGTATTATTTAGATTTTTCAGACTGTTGTCCTCCTCTTTATAGTTATATACACAATGTTTCACCTAATGTGCTCTCTGGCCTTCTTTAGGTGTTTCTGTTACATTTGAGATGAGGTTTGATAATTTGTATTATTTAGATTTTTTCAGACTGTTGTCCTCCTCTTTATAGTTATATACACAATGTTTCACCTAATGTGCTCTCTGGCCTTCTTTAGGTGTTTCTGTTACATTTGAGATGAGGTTTGATAATTTGTATTATTTAGATTTTTCAGACTGTTGTCCTCCTCTTTATAGTTATATACACAATGTTTCACCTAATGTGCTCTCTGGCCTTCTTTAGGTGTTTCTGTTACATTTGAGATGAGGTTTGATAATTTGTATTATTTAGATTTTTCAGACTGTTGTCCTCCTCTTTATAGTTATATACACAATGTTTCACCTAATGTGCTCTCTGGCCTTCTTTAGGTGTTTCTGTTACATTTGAGATGAGGTTTGATAATTTGTATTATTTAGATTTTTCAGACTGTTGTCCTCCTCTTTATAGTTATATACACAATGTTTCACCTAATGTGCTCTCTGGCCTTCTTTAGGTGTTTCTGTTACATTTGAGATGAGGTTTGATAATTTGTATTATTTAGATTTTTCAGACTGTTGTCCTCCTCTTTATAGTTATATACACAATGTTTCACCTAATGTGCTCTCTGGCCTTCTTTAGGTGTTTCTGTTACATTTGAGATGAGGTTTGATAATTTGTATTATTTAGATTTTTCAGACTGTTGTCCTCCTCTTTATAGTTATATACACAATGTTTCACCTAATGTGCTCTCTGGCCTTCTTTAGGTGTTTCTGTTACATTTGAGATGAGGTTGATAATTTGTATTATTTAGATTTTTCAGACTGTTGTCCTCCTCTTTATAGTTATATACACAATGTTTCACCTAATGTGCTCTCTGGCCTTCTTTAGGTGTTTCTGTTACATTTGAGATGAGGCTTGATAATTTGTATTATTTAGATTTTTCAGACTGTTGTCCTCCTCTTTATAGTTATATACACAATGTTTCACCTAATGTGCTCTCTGGCCTTCTTTAGGTGTTTCTGTTACATTTGAGATGAGGTTTGATAATTTGTATTATTTAGATTTTTCAGACTGTTGTCCTCCTCTTTATAGTTATATACACAATGTTTCACCTAATGTGCTCTCTGGCCTTCTTTAGGTGTTTCTGTTACATTTGAGATGAGGTTTGATAATTTGTATTATTTAGATTTTTCAGACTGTTGTCCTCCTCTTTATAGTTATATACACAATGTTTCACCTAATGTGCTCTCTGGCCTTCTTTAGGTGTTTCTGTTACATTTGAGATGAGGTTTGATAATTTGTATTATTTAGATTTTTCAGACTGTTGTCCTCCTCTTTATAGTTATATACACAATGTTTCACCTAATGTGCTCTCTGGCCTTCTTTAGGTGTTTCTGTTACATTTGAGATGAGGTTTGATAATTTGTATTATTTAGATTTTTCAGACTGTTGTCCTCCTCTTTATAGTTATATACACAATGTTTCACCTAATGTGCTCTCTGGCCTTCTTTAGGTGTTTCTGTTACATTTGAGATGAGGTTTGATAATTTGTATTATTTAGATTTTTCAGACTGTTGTCCTCCTCTTTATAGTTATATACACAATGTTTCACCTAATGTGCTCTCTGGCCTTCTTTAGGTGTTTCTGTTACATTTGAGATGAGGTTTGATAATTTGTATTATTTAGATTTTTCAGACTGTTGTCCTCCTCTTTATAGTTATATACACAATGTTTCACCTAATGTGCTCTCTGGCCTTCTTTAGGTGTTTCTGTTACATTTGAGATGAGGTTTGATAATTTGTATTATTTAGATTTTTCAGACTGTTGTCCTCCTCTTTATAGTTATATACACAATGTTTCACCTAATGTGCTCTCTGGCCTTCTTTAGGTGTTTCTGTTACATTTGAGATGAGGTTGATAATTTGTATTATTTAGATTTTTCAGACTGTTGTCCTCCTCTTTATAGTTATATACACAATGTTTCACCTAATGTGCTCTCTGGCCTTCTTTAGGTGTTTCTGTTACATTTGAGATGAGGTTTGATAATTTGTATTATTTAGATTTTTCAGACTGTTGTCCTCCTCTTTATAGTTATATACACAATGTTTCACCTAATGTGCTCTCTGGCCTTCTTTAGGTGTTTCTGTTACATTTGAGATGAGGCTTGATAATTTGTATTATTTAGATTTTTCAGACTGTTGTCCTCCTCTTTATAGTTATATACACAATGTTTCACCTAATGTGCTCTCTGGCCTTCTTTAGGTGTTTCTGTTACATTTGAGATGAGGTTTGATAATTTGTATTATTTAGATTTTTCAGACTGTTGTCCTCCTCTTTATAGTTATATACACAATGTTTCACCTAATGTGCTCTCTGGCCTTCTTTAGGTGTTTCTGTTACATTTGAGATGAGGTTTGATAATTTGTATTATTTAGATTTTTCAGACTGTTGTCCTCCTCTTTATAGTTATATACACAATGTTTCACCTAATGTGCTCTCTGGCCTTCTTTAGGTGTTTCTGTTACATTTGAGATGAGGTTGATAATTTGTATTATTTAGATTTTTCAGACTGTTGTCCTCCTCTTTATAGTTATATACACAATGTTTCACCTAATGTGCTCTCTGGCCTTCTTTAGGTGTTTCTGTTACATTTGAGATGAGGTTTGATAATTTGTATTATTTAGATTTTTCAGACTGTTGTCCTCCTCTTTATAGTTATATACACAATGTTTCACCTAATGTGCTCTCTGGCCTTCTTTAGGTGTTTCTGTTACATTTGAGATGAGGTTTGATAATTTGTATTATTTAGATTTTTCAGACTGTTGTCCTCCTCTTTATAGTTATATACACAATGTTTCACCTAATGTGCTCTCTGGCCTTCTTTAGGTGTTTCTGTTACATTTGAGATGAGGTTTGATAATTTGTATTATTTAGATTTTTCAGACTGTTGTCCTCCTCTTTATAGTTATATACACAATGTTTCACCTAATGTGCTCTCTGGCCTTCTTTAGGTGTTTCTGTTACATTTGAGATGAGGTTTGATAATTTGTATTATTTAGATTTTTCAGACTGTTGTCCTCCTCTTTATAGTTATATACACAATGTTTCACCTAATGTGCTCTCTGGCCTTCTTTAGGTGTTTCTGTTACATTTGAGATGAGGCTTGATAATTTGTATTATTTAGATTTTTCAGACTGTTGTCCTCCTCTTTATAGTTATATACACAATGTTTCACCTAATGTGCTCTCTGGCCTTCTTTAGGTGTTTCTGTTACATTTGAGATGAGGTTGATAATTTGTATTATTTAGATTTTTCAGACTGTTGTCCTCCTCTTTATAGTTATATACACAATGTTTCACCTAATGTGCTCTCTGGCCTTCTTTAGGTGTTTCTGTTACATTTGAGATGAGGCTTGATAATTTGTATTATTTAGATTTTTCAGACTGTTGTCCTCCTCTTTATAGTTATATACACAATGTTTCACCTAATGTGCTCTCTGGCCTTCTTTAGGTGTTTCTGTTACATTTGAGATGAGGCTTGATAATTTGTATTATTTAGATTTTTCAGACTGTTGTCCTCCTCTTTATAGTTATATACACAATGTTTCACCTAATGTGCTCTCTGGCCTTCTTTAGGTGTTTCTGTTACATTTGAGATGAGGCTTGATAATTTGTATTATTTAGATTTTTCAGACTGTTGTCCTCCTCTTTATAGTTATATACACAATGTTTCACCTAATGTGCTCTCTGGCCTTCTTTAGGTGTTTCTGTTACATTTGAGATGAGGTTTGATAATTTGTATTATTTAGATTTTTCAGACTGTTGTCCTCCTCTTTATAGTTATATACACAATGTTTCACCTAATGTGCTCTCTGGCCTTCTTTAGGTGTTTCTGTTACATTTGAGATGAGGTTTGATAATTTGTATTATTTAGATTTTTCAGACTGTTGTCCTCCTCTTTATAGTTATATACACAATGTTTCACCTAATGTGCTCTCTGGCCTTCTTTAGGTGTTTCTGTTACATTTGAGATGAGGTTTGATAATTTGTATTATTTAGATTTTTCAGACTGTTGTCCTCCTCTTTATAGTTATATACACAATGTTTCACCTAATGTGCTCTCTGGCCTTCTTTAGGTGTTTCTGTTACATTTGAGATGAGGTTGATAATTTGTATTATTTAGATTTTTCAGACTGTTGTCCTCCTCTTTATAGTTATATACACAATGTTTCACCTAATGTGCTCTCTGGCCTTCTTTAGGTGTTTCTGTTACATTTGAGATGAGGTTTGATAATTTGTATTATTTAGATTTTTCAGACTGTTGTCCTCCTCTTTATAGTTATATACACAATGTTTCACCTAATGTGCTCTCTGGCCTTCTTTAGGTGTTTCTGTTACATTTGAGATGAGGTTTGATAATTTGTATTATTTAGATTTTTCAGACTGTTGTCCTCCTCTTTATAGTTATATACACAATGTTTCACCTAATGTGCTCTCTGGCCTTCTTTAGGTGTTTCTGTTACATTTGAGATGAGGTTGATAATTTGTATTATTTAGATTTTTCAGACTGTTGTCCTCCTCTTTATAGTTATATACACAATGTTTCACCTAATGTGCTCTCTGGCCTTCTTTAGGTGTTTCTGTTACATTTGAGATGAGGCTTGATAATTTGTATTATTTAGATTTTTCAGACTGTTGTCCTCCTCTTTATAGTTATATACACAATGTTTCACCTAATGTGCTCTCTGGCCTTCTTTAGGTGTTTCTGTTACATTTGAGATGAGGTTTGATAATTTGTATTATTTAGATTTTTCAGACTGTTGTCCTCCTCTTTATAGTTATATACACAATGTTTCACCTAATGTGCTCTCTGGCCTTCTTTAGGTGTTTCTGTTACATTTGAGATGAGGTTTGATAATTTGTATTATTTAGATTTTTCAGACTGTTGTCCTCCTCTTTATAGTTATATACACAATGTTTCACCTAATGTGCTCTCTGGCCTTCTTTAGGTGTTTCTGTTACATTTGAGATGAGGTTTGATAATTTGTATTATTTAGATTTTTCAGACTGTTGTCCTCCTCTTTATAGTTATATACACAATGTTTCACCTAATGTGCTCTCTGGCCTTCTTTAGGTGTTTCTGTTACATTTGAGATGAGGTTTGATAATTTGTATTATTTAGATTTTTCAGACTGTTGTCCTCCTCTTTATAGTTATATACACAATGTTTCACCTAATGTGCTCTCTGGCCTTCTTTAGGTGTTTCTGTTACATTTGAGATGAGGTTGATAATTTGTATTATTTAGATTTTTCAGACTGTTGTCCTCCTCTTTATAGTTATATACACAATGTTTCACCTAATGTGCTCTCTGGCCTTCTTTAGGTGTTTCTGTTACATTTGAGATGAGGTTGATAATTTGTATTATTTAGATTTTTCAGACTGTTGTCCTCCTCTTTATAGTTATATACACAATGTTTCACCTAAT
>CM042179.1:39004754-39086917 GCA_023376005.1 Doryteuthis pealeii
GGCAAGGACCGGTATTGAACTAGGAACCTTGTGGTTTCTAGCCGAACGCTCTTCCGACTGAGCTAACCCGGCCCCTTGAATATATATATATATATATATATATATATATATATATATATATATATATATATATATATTGTTGGCTATCGCCATTTCAAACACATTGTTTGTCCACTTCATACTGTCGTGCCATAAGTTACCCAAAAAGTGTGATATGCACATCAGTTTAAAATAAACGAGAAATTCTGGGGAAGCCAGCTAGTGTGGTGGTGGTTAGAGTGTCTGCCTGTCAGCCTGACAGGTAGGGTTCGAATCACGCACAAAGCACTGCCCTGCCTATAGCTCTGCTGGTGGGGCCTAATAGGCTGAAATGTACATACAGAGATTGACTTTTTCTCGATTTGTTTACGCCTTACATTTAAACCGATATGCACGCCTAATTCATTTAATTATAATTAATTAACAAATTAGGTATGACTTTAATTAAGCACTTAATCTCCCCAAAAATTGTCCGCTCTCACCATTTCAAACACATTGTTTGTCCACTTCATATATATATATATATATATATATATATATATATATATTGTTACATACGCCTATCGTTTCAACGCTATACAGCGCTTTCCATCAGAGTTTACCAAAGAAAGATGAGAGAATACATGTAAGAACTTGGCAATAAATAACACAACAACATATATATAATTATAACATGTTTAATTCACATTTGTAGGTTGGGAGGATCATAATACGGACGCCGACAGGCTAGAATTTATAATGTCATTTGGCGGAATTATTTCTTCAAATCAATTTTACAAATGTTCACAACGAAAGAAATTTGCACTTTTACGTGTTGATTCATCTTTTGTGTGAATGACTACTCCGGGTATTAGTTCTTTATATGGCATTTTCAATTCTGGTAACTTTCTTCTTGGGAGACATTCTTTTCTTTCCCTCCCCCACGAGATGTTCGCTAACCGGGTCCCGAGTATTAACTGCTGAAACTGCTACCAGGGATCGCTTTTCCTTTCCCCCAAATCGTGACGTCACCTGTCTCGGTAGGTTTTGCGTACGTGGGTAAAGCAACAAGTGTAGTATCAGTTTTTCGTTTCCCTCCGCAAGGTCGGCTACGTGCTAATGACGAAGTGAAATTTTTCTTCCGGTGAGTTTTAGGGTCACATTATGGGACTCTCCCAGCATCAGCCAGTCTCTAAGAATATTCTAAAAAGTTCTAAATTGTTTATCATTTGATTTAACGTAACAATATATATATATATATATATATATATATATATATATATATATATTGGAGAATATGTGCTTAATTGAAGTCTAACCTAATTTTATGAAAGTTAATTAATTAATAATTAATTAATTAGGCGGGATTACCTATTAAATTTAAGGCTAAACAAATCGAGAAAAATCAATCTCTGTATGTACATTTCGGCCTATATATATATATATATATATATATATATATATATATATATATATAATATATAATAAATAATATATAATATATAAAATAATAAATAAATAAAAGGATTGAAATTGATGGAACAACGGATATCACGGTTCTTCCGCGTGGCGTTATAACAACCCACGAGACACGTGTTTATAGCGTCCAAAACAAAAACACACAAGACCGCGTCCATTTCAAAAACAGTCTCTGAAGATGTTTCTTCGAAATTGATTAGACACTGAACTTTATTTTATTTTTTTCATACGCATTGTAATTGCCTTCTTAACATAAATAAATAATAATATACTTAACAATGCTTCAAGCAAATTATCAAATACTATTATTCTGTTCTGTATTGTTAGACTGTGTAACTTAACAGAGAACTTAACCAAGACAGTCTAAGAAAACAGTAAACGATTAAATAAGGCATCGATAAAGAAAAAAATTGAAGACGATGGAATGAATTAGAACGATAAATGTATATATTGATGAACCCAAACGAACAAGTTTACCAAATGATACAAAGGGGAAAAGTTCAAAGTTCTCAACAGACCGTAAAGAAGAGTGGGTAAAAAAAAAAAAGTGTTCAGTTCTGCAGTGATCAGAGATGTGTCTTTTCTGTTTGACGATTGTTGAAGATACTGCCAATTGTTCCAAAAAGTGCGGCAAAGGGACCAAGTTTTCAGGCGACTTGTGCACGTGTACACCCATGTGCCTGACCCAATGACACAGGTCGCAGAAACAAGTCAACCACCGAAATAATTTGCAGAAATGGGCCAGAAGAATGGGGACAGTAAAAAGGGATCACAGCCTGCATGAGAATAGGTAGGTATGTGTGTATGTATACAGTAGGGATACTCAAAACGAGACTAAATTGCATTTTTGACAAAATGACTTTATCCCCCCCTACAGAAAATAATTTACCAAAAATCAGGAAATTATCGGATTTTAATGAAATTTTCAGTGTTTATGTATCAATGAATGATCTTTATAATGCATTATTTATTTTATTTCAAAACTTTCTCATTTTTTTTTTTTTTTTTTTTTCAGGTCACTTAATTTTGAACCCCCCCCCCCCTTATGTTGGGTGCGTAACATTTTATTCAAGTTGGTCATTTGCGATACTAATTACAGTATAAATAATGAGATAAATGGCCAAAGTTATGAATTGAAACAAAAAAAAGTTTTTACGGTTGCTGTTTTATGAGAAAATAAGTACCGAAAATCGAAAAATAAAATGTAAAAAATATAATTTTTTGGAGATTTTTTTTTACTCATTTCGATAATTATTTAATTGGCTATTATATTATAAAAGAAAAAATTATACATCGATATTTTTTCTGCTTAAAAGGGGGGGGGGGTACATTTTCAATCAAGCTTTTTTTCAAAAAGTAGACTTTTTGCGGAAAAAATAAGGTTTGCATTAAATAGATATTTATTTCTAGATTCTAAAAATATAACATTTTAAACTTAAAATAAGGCTTATCATATTTTAAAACAAATTTATTTTCAATATAATGCACATAATGTACGAAAATTAATTTTATGGAAGCCACCAAGAATAAAAATATGAATTACCTCCCTTAGATAAATTGAAGAGTTAAATTATTTTCTCATAAATATTCCCTTAAAAAATTTTTTTCTATTCACAACTTCGGTCTTTTATCTATATATAAATAAAAAGTTTTTATTTATACTGTAATTGATATCGAACACTGACCATATATATACTGATATTTTACACCCCCAAAGTGGTGGGGGCGTCAAAATTAAGTGACCTGAAAAAAATGAGAAAGTATTGAAATAAAATAATGCATTATAAAGTTTGTTCAATGATTAATCAACACTGAAAATTTAATAAAAATCCGATAATTCCCTGATTTTTGGTAAATTATTTTCTCGGGGTGCTGGTGGCTGAATTCATTTTATCAAAAAAACGGATTTTATGTCAAACAAGACAAAAAATATTATGACACTTACGCAACACCATAAAATAACGGACGTAAACAAACCCATTCCCATTTCAAACAAAACTAATATATTTTTGATTTTTTTACATACAAAAAACGGATTTTCCTTGGTTAAAAGTTAAAACGAGTGTGAAAAATTTCAGTAACATTTAATGAATATGTATTTAAAGTAACGCTTTACTTATTTCTAAAAAGAAATGTTTATAAGTATTTTAAAAATATTTTAAAGCCATTATTGAACACGGTGAATCAAAATAAATTCAACGTAACTTTTTGTTGAAATTCGGACGATTTTTAATGTATAAAATGTATTAAAAATAAATTGCATATTGTAATAATATTTTTCTTTTTTTAATGATGGTCATTATGTTACTAATTATCGATTTAAACAAAGTTTGACCTTAAATAATAGATTTAATTATTTTTAATTCGCTTTTAAAACTCCTAGCAGACGAATTTATTGCATATCGCTATATATATATATATAGTTACCGGCAAACAATGCCAAGGGAGGTAATTTTTTTTTTTTTTTTAATTTCTTAATTTTAAAACAATTACCAAAAATCAGGGAATTGTCCGATTTTAATGAAATTTTCACCAAATTATTTTCCCACGACTTAATTTTATAAGGATTAGTTTATTTTATGGAAGAAACTTGAAAAAATACTTTTTTTATAAATTCAGAATGTGGGGGGGGGTTTGACCTTTGACCATTTGAAGAAAAAAAAATCCGGTCCCTAATTTTTACATTTCTTGAAAGATCATATCCTGAAGAATATATAGAAATAAAAAAATAAAAAATATAAATTCAATAACCTAAAAAAGTGATTTTAAAATTTAAAATTCATTTTCTTAAAACTCAAAAATAATTAATGTAGCAGGTTTTTTTTTTTTTTTCGTAGTATCATAAATATAGTTGTCTTTAAATTGATGTAAAAAAAAAAATTCTATCTTAAGTTAAACTGGGTTTTGGACTACCTTAAAAATTTCAAGGTCAATTTAATATGTCGAACCGCAGAACGGCCTAATTAGCAATTTTAACCAAAGATAGCCCAGAATTTTATCTTTGAAAAAATCTAAGTTAAAAAATGCGGAAACCCTGGAAAGATATTTTAAAAGAATTAAAACGATTTTTTAAAATCGTCAATTTTAAATATGGAAGCCCAAAAGATCAAAATTATCTCCCCTTGTGACCACGGTCTTTACAGTGTGATTTGTGAACGAATTCAACTCATTTCCCAAGTTATTATGATTCATTCATTAAAGGATCACTTTATTTCCAAAAGTACATTGTTCTCTTATTTATTTATTTTTTTACATTCCTTTCAAAAATAGTAAACTTGAAATTAATACTAATCTAATTAAAAGAAAAAAAAATTATTGAACACTGAAATTAAACTGAATGTTCTTAAAATATATTTTACACGAGTATTTTTATTGTAGATATTGTTATACTAACACTAAGTAGTAAACATTTTTGGAGTTATATTAATAAAAAAAAAAGCAACCACAAACAAATAACAGTTTTGTTAGACACGTGAAATTTTGGCAGTTTTCATATAAATTTTAATTCGCATTAACAGGAATTATTGGCAAATGAATTCTTTTTGTTTATGAAATTATTCGCTATTTTTTTTTTTTTTTAATTAAAATAAATGAAGACAAAAACAGTACCCAAACCCTAAACTCCCTAGTTAAAATTA
Organism: Doryteuthis pealeii; assembly: GCA_023376005.1. Lineage (NCBI taxonomy): Eukaryota > Metazoa > Mollusca > Cephalopoda > Myopsida > Loliginidae > Doryteuthis > Doryteuthis pealeii. The sequence goes on from CM042179.1 coordinate 39,009,890, forward strand.
GCAGTTTTATTACAAAATTTGTGGGTTCTGTTTTTTCTGGGACACCCTAATTTACTAAACAAAAGTTCATAATTTCCTTTTATGACCGTAATTTTGTTTTTTCGTCGACGATGATTAAATTCTGACGTTTTTATTTTAGAGTACCAAAGCCAAAAAAAAAAAAAGAAAAGAAATAACAACAAAAAGTAATATTCAACTGTTTACTCGTAAATTTCTGCCATGAAATTAGAGTTGGGCATTTTACGGTAGGAATTTACGAGTAAAAAGTTAAAGTGTAAAACGAACCCCATTTTAAAACTAAGCATTCTCACGAAATAAAATTTTTTAGAATATACATATTGAAGTGAATATTAAAATAAATAAAGGAAATATGTTTAGTATTGTAAAATAACGGGTGCAAGAAAAATAAAACATTTTTTGCAAAAACACGGACATAAAATGGGGGTTCAGTTTATTTAATGTTAGGAATTTACGAGCAAATTTTATTACCAAAATGTTTATCTAAACAGCGATTTTTTTTACATGTTTCGTCATTAAATTCTCTTTCAAGAAATGAAAAATTAATTTTCCTCTACCAAAAAAAAAAAAAACCAACAAAAACAAAAACAAAACAAATACGAAGAAACTAAGTTTCTTCGCGTTTGTTTGTTTTAATACCCGCACTTTTAATTTAAAGTAAAGATTTATTTAAAATATAAATCTTACTACTTGATAAACAGAACATTTTATTAAATTCGGATTATTAGTTTGTTTTTTTTTTTTAAATTCTTGTGCTTCCTGTTATTGACGCTTTTGAAAATAAATAAAACTTCGTAACATTTGTTGTAAATTATTCGCTGAAGAAATAATTGAAAAGGTAGCACTAAAATTATCAACAAAATGAATTTTGTTGTTAATTAATGATTAAAAAGTAAAGGTAAAAGAGAAAAAAGTAAATAAAAACCAAAAAAGATTTTACGTGTTTTTTTTTTTTTTCAAGACTTAAAAAATTCATAGCGCTTCTTTCTTAAAATAAAAAATAAATCTCTATTAAACTTTGTTTTTTTTTTTTTTAAATTATTTTTTATCATAATTGAGGCAATACTTTTAAAATTAACTATTCAACAATCTTTTAATTTGAAAACTCAGATTTGACATCCAGATATTTCAAACATACGAAATAGTATCACTATAAAATGAAAGGCCTCCATATTTTATATATTCAACCATGATCTCAACTGAAAATTTTCAAGTTCTTAAAATAGGAAGTTATCTCCCTTACACCCCAGTTTCTGCCGGTAGCTATATATATATATATATATAGCTACCGGCAATAGCTGGGGTGTAAGGGAGATAACTTCCTATTTTAAGAGCTTGAAAATTTTCAGTTGAGATCATGGTTGAATATATAAAATATGGAGGCCTTTATTCATTTATAGTGATACTATTTCGTATGTTTGAAATATCTGGATGTCAAATCTGAGTTTTCAAATTAAAAGATTGTTGAATAGTTCATTTTAAAAGTATTGCCTCAATTATGATAAAAAATAATTTAAAAAAAAACAAAGTTTAATAGAGATTTATTTTTTATTTTAAGAAAGAAGCGCTATGAATTTTTTAAGTCTTGAAAAAAAAAAAACAAACACGTAAAATCTTTTTTGGTTTTTATTTACTTTTTTTTCTCTTTTACCTTTACTTTTTAATCATTAATTAACAACAAAATTCATTTTATTGATAATTTTAGTGCTACCTTTTCAATTATTTCTTCAGCGAATAATTTACAACAAATGTTACGAAGTTTTATTTATTTTCAAAAGCGTCAATAACAGGAAGCACAAGAATTTAAAAAAAAAAAAAAAACTAATAATCCGAATTTAATAAAATGTTCTGTTTATCAAGTAGTAAGATCTTATATTTTAAATAAATCATTACTTTAAATTAAAAGTGCGGGTATTTTACCCCCACAGTGTACAATAAATAAGTAACTTATTAAAAAAACAAACAAACGCGAAGAAACTTAGTTTCTTCGTATTTGTTTTGTTTTTGTTTTTGTTGGGGTTTTTTTTGGTAGAGGAAAATTAATTTTTCATTTCTTGAAAGAGAATTTAATGACGAAACATGTAAAAAAAATCGCTGTTTAGATAAACATTTTGGTAATAAAATTTGCTCGTAAATTCCTAACATTAAATAAACTGAACCCCCATTTTATGTCCGTGTTTTTGCAAAAAATGTTTTATTTTTCTTGCACCCGTTATTTTACAATACTAAACATATTTCCTTTATTTATTTTAATATTCACTTCAATATGTATATTCTAATTTTTTTTATTTTGTGAGAATGCTTAGTTTTAAAATGGGGTTCGTTTTTACACTTTAACTTTTTACTCGTAAATTCCTACCGTAAAATGCCCAAGTCTAATTTCATGGCAGGAATTTACGAGTAAACAGTTGAATATTACTTTTTGTTGTTATTTCTTTTTTTTTTTTTTTTTTTTTTTTTTTTTTGGCTTTGGTACTCTAAAATAAAAACGTCAGAATTTAATCATCGTCGACGAAAAAACAAAATTACGGTCATAAAAGGAAATTATGAACTTTTGTTTAGTAAATTAGGGTGTCCCAGAAAAAACAGAACCCACAAATTTTGTAATAAAACTGCTAATTTTAACTAGGGGAGTTTAGGGTTTGGGTACTGTTTTTTGTCTTCATTTGCAAGGAGAAACCTCTTAAAAATATTCAGCCACGCGAAGGGAACATAAAAACTTAAACACGCGACTTGTAAACAATTTACATTCCATCATCGTGTGTAAATTTTACTATAAACTTATTTTAATTAAAAAAAAAAAAATAGCGAATAATTTCATAAACAAAAAGAATTCATTTGCCAATAATTCCTGTTAATGCGAATTAAAATTTACATGAAAACTGCCAAAATTTCACGTGTCTAACAAAACTGTTATTTGTTTGTGGTTGCTTTTTTTTTTTTTTATTAATATAACTACAAAAATGTTTACTACTTAGTGTTAGTATAACAATATCTACAATAAAAACTCGTGTAAAATATATTTTTAAGAACATTCAGTTTAATTTCAGTGTTCAATAATCTTTTTTTTCTTTTAATTAGATTAGTATTAATTTCAAGTTTACTATTTTTGAAAGGAATGTAAAAAAAAAAAAATAAATAAATAAAAGAACAATGTAAAAAGTGATCCTTTAATGAATGAATCATAATAACTTGTGAAATGAGTTGAATTCGTTCACAAATCACACTGTAAAGACCGTGGTCACAAGGGGAGATAATTTTGATCTTTTGGGCTTCCATATTTAAAATTGACGATTTTTAAAAAATCGTTTTAATTCTTTTAAAATATCTTTCCAGGGTTTCCGCATTTTTTAACTTAGCCCAGAATTTTATCTTTGAAAAAATCTATCTTTGGTTAAAATTGCTAATTAGGCCGTTCTGCGTTTGGACATATTAAATTGACCTTGAAATTTTTAAGGTAGTCCAAAACCCAGTTTAACTTAAGATAGAATTTTTTTTTTTTTACATCAATTTAAAGACAACTATATTTATGATACTACGAAAAAAAAAAAACTTGCTACATTAATTATTTTTTGAGTTTTAAGAAAATGAATTTTAAATTTTAAAATCACTTTTTTAGGTTACTGAATTTATATTTTTTATTTTTTTATTTTTCTATATATTCTTCAGGATATGATCTTTCAAGAAATGTAAAAATTAGGGACCGGGATTTTTTTTTCTTCAAATGGTCAAAGGTCACCCCCCCCCCCCCCACATTCTGAATTTATAAAAAAAGTATTTTTTCAAGTTTCTTCCATAAAAATAAACTAATCCTTATAAAATTAAGTTGTGGGAAAATAATTTGGTGAAAATTTCATTAAAATCGGACAATTCCCTGATTTTTTATAATTGTTTTAAAATTAAGAAATTAAAAAAAAAAAAAATTACCTCCCTTGGCATTGTTTGCCGGTAAAGTTAGATAGATAAACACAACGATATATATAGATAGATAGGTAAACACAACGATATAGATAGATAGATAGATATGAATAAATGGAAATAGATATATGAATAAATGGAAATAGATAGATATGAACAAATGGAAATAGATAGATATGAACAAATGGAAATAGATAGATATGAACAAATGGAAATAGATAGATATGAACAAATGGAAATAGATAGATCTACTGAAATAGAAAAACAAATGTCACTTCAATGAATTACAAGTAAAAGTAGTTTAAACAAAACAAAAAAAACAAAAACGGACTGTTTTACCATAAAAAAAAGTTTTTAAAAGAATATCTAAATACGGTAATACTTTTTTGGTACGGTCAACTGCCTGACGCTCAAGTCCAGCATTAAGCCTCCCGCCCACATATTTTTATAGCCCCGCCCACAGATTTTTATAGCCCCCCACATATTTTTATAGCCCGCCCTACAAATCTTATAATGAAGAAAGATCATACTTTTCAAAAGTACAGTCATATATTACTTTTAAAACGTAATATTTTTTAGCTTAGAAATTGAAAGTTTTAATTAAAACAATTTGAATCATGTAAATTTAGAGATCTACAAACATTTTTTCTTTAATTATTTGAATATGCACGAATCTTACATTCCTTTTTTTTTTTTTCAAATCAAACAATCATTTCATGTTTCCCCTCACGCAATAAATTTTAAGAACATCTTTGAGTTAAAACTTATTAAAACTATTATAATTATTAAACTTATTAAAAAACAAAACAAAAATAAATAAATTATGGAAATTCTGAAATTTATGAATTGAAAATAATTTTTGAAGTAAAAATGGTACATAATTTGGAATTGTTTTGTTTTTGGGTTTTAATATTAAACGTAAATAGCAGCAGGTGTCAGCCTCGTAACGTTTTGATTTGCTTTGGGGATGGGACAAATTGTTTTTCATTTAAATCATTAAATAATATTGTTTAACTTTGTAAAACTTGAAAATTTTATGTTATTCGATGTTTTCTGGTTTTAAATTAGTAAAAAAAATTAAATTCAAATGAAAAACTAAAATATTTATACACGCCTACAAATCTTAATGAAAAGCAGATCGTACTTTTCAAAAGTACGGTCATATTTTACTTTTAAAACGTAATATTTTTAGCTTAGAAAATTGAAAGTTTTAATAAAACAACTTTGAATCATGTAAATTTACGGTTCTACAAACATTTTTTCTTTAGTTATTTGAATATGCACGAATCTTTACTTTTTTTTTTGTTTGTTTTTATTTTAGAAATAATCAAACAATCATTTCATGTCTCCCCTCACTCGATAAATTTTAAGATCTTTGAGTTAAAACTTTATTAAAAAACAAAACAAAAATAAATAAATTACGGAAATTCTGAAAATTCTGAATTGAAAATAATTTTTTAGTAAAAATGGTACACAACTTGGAATTGTTTTGTTTTGGTGTTTTTTTTTTAATTTTTAATATTAAACGTAAATAGCAGCAGGTGCCAGCCTCGTAATGTTTCAAATAAGTACGACCACGAAATCATGTAAATTTAGGGTTCTACAAACATTTTTTTCTTTAGTTATTTGACTAGCAAATATATGCACCCTCCGGGTGCAAGTATTAAGTTTTGATATAATAAAATATCATATTAAATTAGAAAGGTTAATGAAACTTAATAAGAATTCAGATAAAAATATTTGGAACAGAGGGGGTATGATTGAAAAATAGAACAACGTTGAAACTAACTCTTCTACCATTTACCATTACTCCCGCCTTTCATTGGTAAATTTTCCTAAATTAACTATTAGTTAAGATAAGAAGTAAAGAATAAAATTACAATAATTTCTTCTTGTCAATGGATTGCTTTTAAGATTTATCCCGAGATTTGTTGCTCATATTCATTAATAATAACCAAAAAATTAGAAATCAATAATACTAAGCATATATGTATTAAAATCACATTTTTAAGATCGAAATGCAAAGCTTCCAATTCACACTGTAAACCGCTATTTTGTTTGGTATATAAATACAATTGCATGTTCTTAGTATGAGGTTTAAATAAAAATAAAATCATGGAGAATGTGATGTAAATAAAAACAAAGGGAATGTGACTTGTATAGTAATATAGTTTCGGTTACAGACAGACAAACCCACAATCTTCATTATAATAAGATATAAAAAGAAAAAGCTGAAAAATTCGGGTGAACTTAGAGATTGAAAATAACCCTTTCTATTCCACATGCACCTTTGATAACTAACATTTTATTTAATGCTTACAAATTTTTATTTGGAAACTTTTTGAACATTTACAGGGCACAACATATACCACACCTTCACAGCTTTTTTTTCTTCCCCTTTTTTTCAGGAATATATAATGTAATTTATTGTGTACAGTGCTCAGGTGCACCACAACTCATCAAAGTCTTATGTCAGGTACACAGAATAATGTTGTGCCAGGAACATGAACAGTTCACAGTAGTAATATGGATGTATGTGTGTGCATGTGTATGTGGAGAGTGGCATCAGGTATAGTGTTGGCGGACTACAGAAGCATGGAGGCTTGGAAAGCCTCAGTGCTCCGGCAGCCTACAACAGATGCAGGCAGTTTATTCCATGTCTCCGCAATTCTGAGCGTGAAAAAATGTTTCCGAAAGTCACTTGTTTTTCATTTGAATTTCTTATTCATTTTCATTTATCGTGAGGTTTTTTTAAAAATTATTTTCATAAAAAGATGGCTTTAATTTTTTTTTTTTCTGAAAAAAATTGAAGAATTTTTTTTACTAATTTAAAACCAGAAAACATCGAATAACATAAAATTTTAAAGTTTTAACAAAGTTAAACAAAATTATTTAAGGATTTACGTTTAATATTAAAACACAAAAATAAAACAATTACAAGTTATGTAGCATTTTTACTTTAAGGATTTAGATAAAAAACAAGTTTGTCCCACCCAAAGCAAATCAAAACTTTACGAGGCTGGCACCTGCTGCTATTTACGTTTAATATTTAAAGAAACAAAAAAAAAAAAACACCAAAACAAAACAATTCCAAGTTGTGTACCATTTTTACTTAAAAAATTATTTTCATTCAGAATTTTCAGAATTTCCGTAATTTATTTATTTTTTGTTTTGTTTTAATAAAGTTTTAACTCAAAGATCTTCTTAAAATTTATCGAGTGAGGGGAAACATGAAATGATTGTTTGATTATTTCTAAAAAAACAAAACAAAAAAAAAAGTAAAGATTCGTGCATATTCAAATAACCAAGAAAAAATGTTTGTAGAACCGTAAATTTACATGATTCAAAGTTGTTTTATTTAAAACTTTCAATTTTCTAAGCTAAAAAATATTACGTTTTAAAAGTAAAATATGACCGTACTTTTGAAAAGTACGATCTTTCTTTTCATTAAGATTCGTGGGCGTATATAAATATTTTTTGTTTTTCATTTGAATTGAATTTTTTTTTACTAATTAAAACAGAAAACATCGAATAACATAAATTTTAAAGTTTTACAAAATTAAACAAAATTATTTAATGATTTAAATGAAAAAACAAGTTTGTCCCCTCCCCAAAGCAAATCAAAACAGTACGAGGCTGACACCTGCTGCTATTTACGTTTAATATTAAAACACAAAAACTGCTATTTACGTTTAATATTAAAACACAAAACAAAACAATTCCAAATTATGTACCATTTTTACTTCAAAAATTATTTTCAATTCATAAATTTCAGAATTTCCGTAATTTATTTATTTTTTGTTTTGTTTTTTAATAAGTTTAATAATTATAATAGTTTTAATAAGTTTTAACTCAAAGATGTTCTTAAAATTTATTGCGTGAGGGGAAACATGAAATGATTGTTTGATTTGTAAAAAAAAAAAAAAAAAAAAAGGAATGTAAAGATCGTGCATATTCAAATAATTAAAGAAAAATGTTGTAGATCTCTAAATTTACATGATTCAAAGTTGTTTTAATTAAAACTTTCAATTTTCTAAGCTAAAAAATATTACGTTTTAAAAGTAATATATGACTGTACTTTTGAAAAGTACGATCTTTCTTTTCTTAAGATTTGTAGGCGGGGCTATAAAAATCTGTGGGCGGGGCTAATTGCTGGACTCGAGCGTCAGGCAGTTGGCCGTACCAAAAAAGTATTACCCTTTATCTCTTTATTTTACTGTAATTAGTACAGAAAATGACCAACTCGAAAAAATGTTACGCCCCAAATAAGTGGGGGTCAAAATTATTGAGCTGAAAAAAATGAGAAAGTTTTGAAATAAAATAAATAATGCATTATAAAGATCATTCATTGATAAATAAACACTGAAAAATCCGATAATTCCCTGATTTTCTTTAGGGGAGGCGGTTAAAGTCATTTAGTCAAAAACGCATTTTAAGCCAATTTTTCCTCACTAACAATGACGTCAAAAAAGACAAAATGAAAGTAAAATTTCCAACACAATTCCTAGAAAATGAATGAGGTCATTTTCTTTGAATAACAAAGAAAATAAAAAAGAAAAAAAAACAAAACAACAAGAAATCATTGTTAATGTTGAAATAAAATCTGTTTATTTTCATAATAATATTTTATATCCTTCTGCGTCTAGAGACTTTTTGCCGAGCTCGTGATTTACCCGAAATCAAAATAATACCTTTTTAAAAATAATTTCAGGCCTGACAAAAAGAAAATAGACAATATTTATATTCATTTCATTTTTTTTAAATAATTTTGTTTTCATTTATGTTTTCCTTAAAAAATTTGAATATATATATATATATATATATATATATATATATAATATATATATGGCTGTAACGGACACTATTTTTTTTAATCCAAAATTTACTATTAAAATGAATAAATCTTTAAAAACTTTAATATTAAAATTTACTATTAAAATGAATAAAAACTTGAAAAAATTTGATATCAAAATTTCACAGTGAAATTGACTTTAAAAAATGGTTTTGGTATTAATTTTTAAAATCGAAAATGAAATGAAATGAAAATTTGAATATTTTTTCTAAGAGAAAAATATTAAAATAATCAATATATACTTACTTTTTTATTCTAATAGGTCGAAAAAGTTGAAAAATAATTTTTTACGCTAAGAAAAACAAACAATAGTTATTGAGAAGCGTCTCGTCTCTTTGTATAAAAACAAAACAAATATGTCAGTTTTGCTCTTCCGTATATTCTAAGAATCACACACTACTATTCAACAATAAAAATTACAAATTCTTTTTAAAATATTAATCTAGCTCGGATCGGACCAATTTTACTTCACCTGAATTCTAAAATTTATATATTTAAATATCCGTGAAAAATTCGATTTTTTCACGCAGAAAAAACAAATTATTTAATTTATTTCACGCAGGAAAAAAATTTAAGCACACAAAGATTGAAAATCTCTTAAAAATTAATTTCTTTAAAAATCTTTTTTTTTTTTTTTTTTGACAGTTTAATAGAATATTGTACATACCAATTAAAAAACAAAAAAGGGTTTTAGAATAATAATATGACATTTTTTTGCACTTTTTATTTCCGATTTCATTATTTTTTCCCTAAAAAACTACTGCGTTGTATATTATACTATTTCTTTGATATAGTTATTCAGACTCTTATCTTTATAGAAAAAAAGTAAAAAAGTTTTCTGACAGGTCATTTTTTTTTTTTAACTTGAAGCAGCCTCCGACAGAGCAGCTGTATGGCCAACTGCCTCCTATCACACAAAACATCCTTGTAATTCGAACAAGGCATACTCGACACTGCTCGAGAAACAGGGTCTAGCTCATATGTGGTATTCACCTATGGGCACCTACACATGGGACCAGCAGTGTGGGTAGGATAGAAAAAAAAATACATTGATCAGCTCGTTACGGACACTGGATGCTGTAAAGAGGACCTTCTATGAGCAATGGTAAATAAGGACATGTGGCGAGGGAGAGATGTGTAGATCTGTTCTGTGGCCACAACCGCATGATGATGATGATGTGTGTGCATGAGTATGTGTGTGTGTGTGTGTGTGTCTGTCTGTGTGTGTGTGTGTGTGTGCACTTAATTTTATTTTCTGATCTAAAACGTACATATGTAAATATCGTATTGATATTTTGTTTATATTCTTTGAAACATTAAATTATTTCTGGTTGTTGAAATATCAGTTGGTATTTAGTCGTCCAAACAGGTTTTGGCTTTCTTGTTTATTTCATGGATGAGTCGGTCCCAGAAATTTTTTAACTTATTTTGGGCGTTCATTAAATATCTTTTCAAATTCCACTCAGGTATGAATTTTATATTTCTCAAGTTTCAATACAAAACAAAATGACAAGTCACGAAATTCTTGTTTTTTTTTTTTGTTTTTTTTTTTGTTTTTTTGCATGAAATGAAATGTGACAAAATAGTTATATATATATATATAATATAATATATATTTGTGTTTGTGTGTTTATAAGAATGTGTATATATACATATATAATATGTGTGTGTGTGTGTGTGTGTGTGCTTATATGATGAAAAGTCAGTCGGGTTTCGCACCCGGCTAGAAGTAGTTGATAAATGTAACCACACTGATGAGACTCGATACACGGTGTATGTGGATAACTATTATATGCTGCAAATCCAGTAGAGCTCTATAGAAGGGGCATGACTGAGTGGGGAAAATCGATCCACTGGGAATTGTGCAAGAAATGTCACCATCTATATACACAAAAGAATATCAAATGTATGTGATGAGGTGACACAAATGAAACGATGAATCACATAAGTGAATACATTAGATAAGTACAAAAGGAATATAAGACTAAAACTAGTATTAATTAACAAAAAGAAAAGAACTTCTTATATATAATATATATATATTATATATATATATATATATATTATGGACTGCTATTGACCAATAGTCGAGAGTAGGGAAATTTGATATTTCTGATATGATGAAGCAGAATTTCTTCTTATTTGGACTCTAACGAAATGTAAAGAGAAAAATATCGATGGGAAATGTACGAACATGCTGCTGATGATGATGATGATAGTGTGTGTGTGTGTGTGTGTGTGTGTGTGTGTGTGTGTGTGCGCACTTAACTTTAAAAAAATAAACAACAAAATACACAAATTACTATACATTTAATGTTGAAAAATATTTTTTAAACTGAGTTTAATTGAAATTATACATTGCAATACTAAACAAACAACTGTCTCAATAATAGATTCAATAATTAATTTTAATGGTTAATTAAATGTATAGTAATTTGGTTTTTTGTTGTTTATTTTTTAAAGCAATACTTAATTAAAAACAGCCTTAATCCCCTAAAACTCAATGACAGTTTAACTACAGTCTATGAATTAATATTTTGCGAATTGGGTTACGGTTTAGGGGATTAAGGTTGTTTTTAATTACGTATTGCTTAAAAAAACTCTGCCTTTAGTCTTTTATTTATGCAAAAAAAAGTATCAATCACATATATACCACACCGATATTACTCTCTGAATAATACAAATAATGGTAATCTTTGCGGAGTTCCGTCCTGGCCTCTTGCCTCAAAAACTGCTAGCGCGGTGACTGCTGGAAAAAAAACACCAGCGATGATTGAAGTCTGTAGCTGAAGCGTGTAAAAAAAACTAGGGTTTAGGATTTGGGGTTGGGGTTTAGTTTAATGGAAAATAAAATAATAATTTGGGCTCTGTTTTTTCGGGTCACCATGTATACAGGGTGACCCAGAAAAAACAGAACCACAAACTTTGTAATAAAACTTAATTTTAACTACGGGTTTTAGGGTTAGGGTTGGGTTTTCAGTGGAAAATGCCCTAAGTTGGTTCTTTTTTGCTTTCTTTCTTTTTTTTTTCAAGTGATACCGCTTCGGCTACAGACTTCAATCATAGCTGGTGTTTGTTTTTCCACCAGCTAGTTGTTTTTGAGGCAAGAAGCCAGGACGGAACTCCGCAAAGATTACCATTATTTGTATTATTCAGACTATTGTCCTCGTCTTCATTGTTAACTGTACAACGTTTCGGCTGATGTGCCCTCCGGCCTTCTTCGGGTATTTCTTGTCGGACTCGGGAACCTTCTTGTAATTGGGAGCCATCACGGAACTTTGAACTCAACCCTTTATTCAGTCCACGGTGGTATCCTGTTCTCATTCCACTAACCATAGCTAGGGTACAGGTGTTAAGCTGTGTTAATTATTTTTCTATGTTACTGCTGGCCCTGGCCAGGATTGAACCTGCAGTCTAGAGATAACTGTAATTTAGAACTGTCTTAACCTAACTCCTTTATCTGCTAGGCTATGTGTCTAACTGGACAATCCATTGTGAATTATTTTCAATTAGAAAAGTTACAATTTATTTGTAAAAACTGGATTTAAGAAGTCTCTTGGCAGGCATCTTGGTCGAAATTTACCGAAAAAATCGTTTTAGATATATAAAAAATAAATTACATGTGTAACATTATTTGCATTTTTTTACTGATGTTACTACTTTTCGACTTAGACAAAAATTTTACCTTAAATAATCGGTTTAATAAATTTTAATTCTTTAAAAATGAAAAGCAGATGATATTTTGGCAGATCCTATTCTTTTCCCTAATCCCAATCAGCTAGCGAGAGCTTAATGGGTGACCCAACGGGTCACGTTTTGTCTAGTATATATATATATATATAAGCGCACGCACACAGATACACACACACACACACACACACACACACACATATATATATATAATATATATATATAATATATAAAGGAGAGATTTTGGTATGTACGTGTCGACATATAAGTTCCAAACGGGAGGTCACTCAAATTTTAAATCTAGCATACACATTAATACCTTCTAACTAAGAAACACGTCAAATTTGATTATTGATTTTTACTGATTAGGGGATGTAATTGATTAATTAAGCCAAAATCACCCAATTTGCAGAACTGTCCGTATACCAGCCCCTGCTGATAATAAATATTGTCTCTGCCTGCTTATTGTTACAGTGATATCAGCAGCGAAGTTTTGATTTTAATGAATTAATTTGCAGTCTAATCTGTTCAGCTCCGAATTTATGGCCTATTTATGGTCCAATCTTTAATAACTTTTATATCGTTAGAAAGAAAGAAAAATACTCTTTCAAAATATGTAATTTGTGTGAGGTTTTATCAATTAATCATTTTTTACAGCGAGTTAAAAAAATGTGATTATTGCGATACAAGCAGTGCAGTCTATACCAGTCAGCTCGGAATCTCTCGCCTATTTAGATCTAATCTTTAAAATATTTATATCTTTAGTAATAAGATGAAATAGTCTTTCTGAATATGTAATTTGTATGTGTTTTTATAGATTAGATTATTTTTACAGCGAGTTAAAAAAAAAAAAAAAACTACTACGTATAGCCGGTAAATAGCTGATAAGACGAATAAGGTTTTTTTTTTTTTTGCAGACTTAATTTGTCCATATTCTTAAATTGTACAGTACACTCATTTTAATTTTAATTTTTGTAATGCATAAAAATTGTAGAAATCAAAATTTACGCTTTACGGTTACATCATTAAAAAATATTTTAATCGTAAATAACAGTATCATGAAAATCAGTTTACGTCGTAAGTATGGTTACATATTTGTATAAATTAAACTAAGATTTCATTTGAATAAAAGACTTTTAATTCTTTAATTTATTTATTATTTTTTATTTAGAGTTTTAAAGGGTTAAAATAACAATAAGATTGACGAATTTCCTTAGAAACTGTTTTTCTTTTGTTTCGTTAACTAATATTTTCTAAACCAAAGATAAAAAAAACAAAACAAAGGTTACTAATACGGACAAAATCCGGTGTTTCATCTTTAGTCGAAGGCCCGACTGGAGATAAGTAGTCAATTATTTGTAAGACAAATTTATTTAATACTACCTCTGGTCACGGGAACCAAATGTAATACTACCTTCTGGTCACGGGAACCAAATGTAATACTATGCCGTCCTGTGGGAAGGCACAAAATGTACCATAATGCTTGTTTCGGGCTGTACCTGAAAGTGACCAAATTCACCATTGTTGTTCCACAATTACAACGGACGCGTTTTTAATAATAAAACGACCTTTATTAGTTATACAGTGATAAAAATCATGTACAACCACAAAGGGGTATTGATGTCGAAGTTGAAGTGGAGTCTGACTGGCGATATATGATGTTGATCTTCAAATTCAGGACTTTTGAGTAGCATGATGACAAAGCAAAGACGGTAACAAGGGCTGTGAGACGGAGTTATTAATCTGGTCAAGAACCAGCTTTCCGATCTGGTCAAGAACCAGCTCTCCGATTTGACTGGAACCCTTTTGGGACCTCTTTTTAGGGTTCCAAACCCCTGAATCCAGAGCTCTGATTGGCCAGCCAATAGAAATGTCGGACCAATGGCCCTACAGTGTAAACATCAGGAGGCGTACAAAAACCCACCTACGCGGTCACATTTGATTGGATGGCCAATCGAAATCTTGGCCTTGGCTTACACATCTGGAGGGGGGCAACAAGTCTCCGCCCCAGTTTCCTGATTGGTGAGGCAACTGATAATATTTTGTTATTGTATAAATGGTCTTGTGCCAGACTTATCTGTCAGTTGCTATGATAATTCCCAAAAATTGGTCTGGGATTATGTTATTCTTACTGAATCTATATTTTTAAGATTTAATCTTTAAACTAACTTTGTTGAGTAAATCTTATCTTATGCAGTCCTACAAGAACGACAATAGATATAAAATGACAGCAGTTGTATAAAACAGTCATTCGTTTTATATCAACCGACTTTTTAGCCTTTAAAATTTCTTTTGTTCGAGTAATTTTTCCTATCTTGTGCAGTCTTCACGTAAATGACAATATGACAACATATGCATAAAACAGCNGGATGAGAGATGGCGAATTTGGGTTTGGATTCGGGGGGTTGGGGGATTCATGTTACTGTGGTGGTACCCTTGGAGGGCTGGAACAGATTAGTGGCATTTCATTATCAATGGGATGATTTTTCGGGTTTTTTGAATTGAGTTATCAGTGGTATATGAAATATATCTTGTAGTCTGTGTAGCAACTTGGGGGGTCTAATTTTGCATTTTCATTTATTTCAATAGGAAAATTGGATTTGTCCAGGATTGAGTTACAAATGGAATGAATTAACTTGTAAAGTCAAGGTAGCAACTTGGAGGGCTGGAACGGATTTAATGGCATTTCAGTTTATTTCAATGGGGAAAATTGATTTGATATACAAGGAAATTGAGTTACAAGTGGAATGAATTAAACTTGTAAGTCAAGGTAGCACTTGGAGGGCTGGAACGGATTAATGGCATTTCAGTTTATTTCAATGGGGAAAATTGATTTGATATACAAGGAAATTGAGTTACAAGTGGAATGAATTAAACTTGTAAGTCAAGGTACCACTTGGAGGGCTGGAACAGATTAATGGCATTTCAGTTTTTTCAATGGGGAAAATTGATTTGATATACAAGGAAATTGAGTTACAAGTGGAATGAATTAAACTTGTAAGTCAAGGTACCACTTGGGGGTCTGGAACAGATTAATGGCATTTCAGTTTATTTCAATGGGGAAAATTGATTTGATATACAAGGAAATTGAGTTACAAGTGGAATGAATTAAACTTGTAAGTCAAGGTACCATTTGGAGGGCTGGAACAGATTAATGGCATTTCAGTTTATTTCAATGGGGAAAATTGATTTGATATATAAGGAAATTGAGTTACAAGTGGAATGAATTAAACTTGTAAGTCAAGGTAGCACTTGGAGGGCTGGAACGGATTAATGGCATTTCAGTTTATTTCAATGGGGAAAATTGATTTGATATACAAGGAAATTGAGTTACAAGTGGAATGAATTAAACTTGTAAGTCAAGGTACCACTTGGAGGGCTGGAACAGATTAATGGCATTTCAGTTTATTTCAATGGGGAAAATTGATTTGATATACAAGGAAATTGAGTTACAAGTGGAATGAATTAAACTTGTAAGTCAAGGTAGCACTTGGAGGGCTGGAACAGATTAATGGCATTTCAGTTTATTTCAATGGGGAAAATTGATTTGATATACAAGGAAATTGAGTTACAAGTGGAATGAATTAAACTTGTAAGTCAAGGTAGCACTTGGAGGGCTGGAACGGATTAATGGCATTTCAGTTTATTTCAATGGGGAAAATTGATTTGATATACAAGGAAATTGAGTTACAAGTGGAATGAATTAAACTTGTAAGTCAAGGTACCACTTGGAGGGCTGGAACAGATTAATGGCATTTCAGTTTATTTCAATGGGGAAAATTGATTTGATATACAAGGAAATTGAGTTACAAGTGGAATGAATTAAACTTGTAAGTCAAGGTAGCACTTGGGGGGTCTAATGGCATTTCAGTTTATTTCAATAGGGAAAATTGATTTGATATACAAGGAAATTGAGTTACAAGTGGAATGAATTAAACTTGTAAGTCAAGGTACCACTTGGAGGGCTGGAACAGATTAATGGCATTTCAGTTTATTTCAATGGGGAAAATTGATTTGATATACAAGGAAATTGAGTT
Organism: Doryteuthis pealeii; assembly: GCA_023376005.1. Taxonomy (NCBI): domain Eukaryota; kingdom Metazoa; phylum Mollusca; class Cephalopoda; order Myopsida; family Loliginidae; genus Doryteuthis; species Doryteuthis pealeii. The sequence goes on from CM042179.1 coordinate 39,026,405, forward strand.
ACAAGTGGAATGAATTAAACTTGTAAGTCAAGGTACCACTTGGAGGGCTGGAACAGATTAATGGCATTTCAGTTTATTTCAATGGGGAAAATTGATTTGATATACAAGGAAATTGAGTTACAAGTGGAATGAATTAAACTTGTAAGTCAAGGTAGCACTTGGGGGGTCTAATGGCATTTCAGTTTATTTCAATAGGGAAAATTGATTTGATATACAAGGAAATTGAGTTACAAGTGGAATGAATTAAACTTGTAAGTCAAGGTACCACTTGGAGGGCTGGAACAGATTAATGGCATTTCAGTTTATTTCAATGGGGAAAATTGATTTGATATACAAGGAAATTGAGTTACAAGTGGAATGAATTAAACTTGTAAGTCAAGGTAGCACTTGGAGGGCTGGAACAGATTAATGGCATTTCAGTTTATTTCAATGGGGAAAATTGATTTGATATACAAGGAAATTGAGTTACAAGTGGAATGAATTAAACTTGTAAGTCAAGGTAGCACTTGGAGGGCTGGAACGGATTAATGGCATTTCAGTTTATTTCAATGGGGAAAATTGATTTGATATACAAGGAAATTGAGTTACAAGTGGAATGAATTAAACTTGTAAGTCAAGGTAGCACTTGGAGGGCTGGAACAGATTAATGGCATTTCAGTTTATTTCAATGGGGAAAATTGATTTGATATACAAGGAAATTGAGTTACAAGTGGAATGAATTAAACTTGTAAGTCAAGGTAGCACTTGGGGGGTCTAATGGCATTTCAGTTTATTTCAATAGGGAAAATTGATTTGATATACAAGGAAATTGAGTTACAAGTGGAATGAATTAAACTTGTAAGTCAAGGTACCACTTGGAGGGCTGGAACAGATTAATGGCATTTCAGTTTATTTCAATGGGGAAAATTGATTTGATATACAAGGAAATTGAGTTACAAGTGGAATGAATTAAACTTGTAAGTCAAGGTAGCACTTGGGGGGTCTAATGGCATTTCAGTTTATTTCAATAGGGAAAATTGATTTGATATACAAGGAAATTGAGTTACAAGTGGAATGAATTAAACTTGTAAGTCAAGGTAGCACTTGGAGGGCTGGAACGGATTAATGGCATTTCAGTTTATTTCAATGGGGAAAATTGATTTGATATACAAGGAAATTGAGTTACAAGTGGAATGAATTAAACTTGTAAGTCAAGGTACCACTTGGAGGGCTGGAACAGATTAATGGCATTTCAGTTTATTTCAATAGGGAAAATTGATTTGATATACAAGGAAATTGAGTTACAAGTGGAATGAATTAAACTTGTAAGTCAAGGTACCACTTGGAGGGCTGGAACAGATTAATGGCATTTCAGTTTATTTCAATGGGGAAAATTGATTTGATATACAAGGAAATTGAGTTACAAGTGGAATGAATTAAACTTGTAAGTCAAGGTATCATTGTATTTATAAATGAAATTATTGTCAAGACTGAATAAAATAAAGAACTCACTTCTTTAAGTTCACTTTTTAGAATTTCAATTGGCCATGGGGACGTGCATCGAAGCTCTTGAATGACAAGAAAACGTTCTCCAGAATAAACTGACTCAATATTTTCAAACTGGAACAAAAAAAATAAAAATAAAAAAATGAATCAATCAAAGTAAATTAAACTTCATACAATTTATATAAATAAAAAATATGTAATATATTTTGCAATATGGTTTAACAAAAATAAGATCTATGCTTGAACATATGATTAATCTTCACTGTGTCTAAAAAAAATTATGTAGGACTTTCGGACCACCCTGTATATGAAAAATGTACACCCACTTTAAACATTAAAAACAGATTATAGTACAAGGTGGTCCGAAAGTCTTGTCACCCACATTCAAATTGTTTTAACCTTTTTGTTTTAATAATATATAAGTTATGGAATTGTTTTACCTCTAAAAAAAAGCAATATGTAGGGGTGACAAGACTTTCCGACCATGCTGTACATTAATCTACAGGGTGGTCCGAAAATCTTGTCACCCCCTTACATATTGTTTTAACTTTCATTATTTTTTGTTTTAATAATATCATATATAAGTTATGGAATTATTTTACCTCTTTAAAAAAAATGTAGGATGTAACAAGACTTTCACAGCCCACTTTGTATAATAATGCCATCAGTTTGATGATGATGATGATGATTGAATGAAAAAACTAAGGAGAAGAAAGTTATAAATGTTTCAATATAATTCTACTTAATGCTTTCCACTTACTTTCATTGATGATATTTTGGTAGACACTTCAAACGGAGTTACAGTATTCAAGTTAAAAGTGTCTTCCTTGTAGCAGGTACAGCTGAATGTTTGTTGATCCATTTGGATTTTTACATTATACGCAAGCTGGAAATATAAAAACACATTATAGGCAAGCTGGAAATATTAAAAAATATTATAGGCAAGTTGGAAATATTAAAAAATATTATAGGCAAGTTGGAAATATTAAAAAATATTATAGGCAAGTTGGAAATATTAAAAAATATTATAGGCAAGTTGGAAATATTAAAAAATATCATTAAATTATATTGTAATTATATTGTATATTATATAATATATATTTTATAGGCAAGTTGGATATATAAAAAAATATATTAAATTATATTGTATATTATATAATATATATTTTATAAAATATATTTTGATATATATTATATTCTAATATATAGAATTATACAGTTAGAATTATATAGACTTAGACTTTATAATTAGAATTATACAGTTAGTAAGTTAGTAATATATAAAATTATACAGTTAGTAAGGTTATATATTATATTTTAATATATATTTTATAATATATATATATATATGATAATATATATGTATAATTATATTGTAATTATATTAAAAATAATAAAAAAAACCATAGTGGCATGTTGGAAATATAGAAATAAAAGGTTTTAATGATTTTTTACCGATTCATAAGGAGACAATGCAAACACATACATATGGATACACGCACATACAGAATGAGGAATAAATTATTACAAACTAACATAGTTCCAATATCATATAATGAAGTTAAAAGATTTATTTTTATTAGGTGGGTAGTGGATTTTTACATACCTTAATATAAATTATTTTTTACTTACCTTAATATAAATTGTATTTATGCCAATTTCCATAGATTTTACAAAAATGTATCGGACAATCTGAAAGGAAAAAAAAAAAAAGATGACAAAAACTTTATCAATATGCAAAAAAGGGCAATTTTCACCAATAGATGTCAAAATTCCTAGCATAAAATTGTGCGTGCGCATTATCTGAAATAAACTTAATTGTTATTAAGAACACATTTTATGATATTTTTGTGTTAAAGCACGCAGTTGTATTGTTTTTGAAAAAGTTTCTAAGATTTGTATATTTCGCACGGACACATTCAAAATGGCTACCGGCTTGTTTCAAAGTGAAAGTAAGTTTGCTAAATTCCTAGCATAAAATTATCTGAAATAAACTTAATTGTTATTAAGAACACATTTTATGATATTTTTCTGTTAAAGCATGCAGTTGTATTGTTTTCGAAAAAGTTTGTAAGATTTGTATATTTCGCACGGAGATTTTCAAAATGGCTACTGGCTTGGTTCAAAGTGAAAGACAAGAGAGGTTACTCTAATTACCTTATTTGCTAGGAATTTTGACAACTAAAGGTGAAAATTACCCAAAAAAGAACCTAAATAGACAATCTGTAAGATTTTTAAATTGTAATAAGAATTTCCTAAGTAATTGTGATTGGTTGCTGAAAAAGTTTTCAATTTAAAAGTGAATTTAACGAAAAAGTGAACGAAGAAGGAAAAGTGAATTTAAGTGAATTAACGAAGAAAAAGTGAATTTAAGAATTTAACGAAGAAGAGAAAAGTGAATTTAACGAAGAAGGGAAAAGTGAATTTAACGAAGAAGGAAAAGTGAATTTAACGAAGAGGAAAAGTGAATTTAACGAAGAAGGAAAAAGTGAATTTTAACGAATTTAACGAAAAGAAAAGTGAATTTAACAAGAAAAAGTGAATTTAACGAAAAAGTGAATTTAACGAAGAAGGAAAAAGTGAATTTAACGAAGAAGGGAAAAGTGAATTTACGAAAGAAGAAGGAAAAGTGAATTAACGAAGAAGAGAAAAGTGAATTTAACGAAGAAGAGAAAAGTGAAAGAAAAGTGAATTTAACGAAGAAGAAGGAAAAGTGAATTTAACGAACGAAGAAGGAAAAAGTGAATTTAACGAAGAAGAAAGTGAATTTAAGAAAAGTGAGAAAAGAAAAGTGAATTTAACGAAGAAGAAAAGTGAATTAACAGAAAAAGTGAATTAGAAGAAAAAGTGAATTTAACGAAGAAGGAAAAAGTGAATTTAACGAAAAGTGAATTTAACGAAGAAGGGAAAAGTGAATTTCTTTTGAAGAATTAAAGAAACTTGAGAAGTGATATGCAAAATAATTAAATGTGAAAATGATATTGTCATTCACATTCACAGTCCAGTTTTGCCATTTCACGGCTCATCAGTGTGACTAGACAAGGCAGGCTACTTCAGGCTGGGTTCTACATCTACCCACCCACTTTTTAGAAATAGAATTTTATTGTTATAAACATACTAGGCCACTAGGGAGTGCTCTATCCATTTTAAGAAGAGCTATGCAATTTTTGCTTAATTAGTGGTCACCAGAAAATTCCATTTCCAGAAAGTTCAATCCACATTTGATTTTTTAAATCAAGTTTACATACATATATACATACATATCATTTACAAATACATATCTCATTTACACACAAACACACATATCATTTACACACACACAGACACACCATTTACACACACACATACAGACACACCATTTACACACACAGACACACCATATACACACACAGACACACCATATACACATACAGACACACCATATACATACAGACACCATATACACATACAGACACACCATATACACATACATCATTTACTACATCATCTACACTGAAAATACAAATTTATTCAAATCAATACAACTGCATGTTTTAACACAAAAATATCATATGTGTTCTTAATTGTGCTTGTGCATTATTTGAAATAAACTTAATTGTTATTAAGAACACATTTTATGATATGTTTGTGTTAAAACATGCAGTTGTATTGATTACAGTGAAATGAAAATGGCCGACCAAAACATATGGCCTCCTCAAAGTGAAATAAACAAGGGGAGATTACTCTCATTTATGTAGCTAATGTTTATATTACCAGATTCTTCATAAAAGACAATAAATAGTAGATTAATTATTATTATTACCTGTTCTCCTGGTTCCAGAGATCCTAATTCTATTCCAGTTCGTACAGGTTCAACTACACCATCATATTCTGCTTTATCTATACAAATATGGGCTGAAAATTAAAAAAAAACAAATTAGTTGTAAATAGGAAATAAAATACTAAAAGCATAATAGTAAGATTTTTTTCATAGTATTAATCCAAGGAGACTAGATGATACAAACACTAAAACATTGTGACAATTAGGATGAAAACATTAGTCCAAGTTTATATATATATATATATATATATATATATATATATATATATATATATATCAGTGATGCTGACAGCTTTTTAATTTAGTGCATCTTAGGATGCACGTATTTTCTTTAGAAATTGTGGATTTTGTATCTATGAACAACTAAAACCGTCTAACCCCTACCTTATACCCCATCTCATGTAATTCGTTTCAAAGAAAATATTGAAATGTATTTAAAGTTAGCAGGAAATGGTGGAGGAATAAAAAAAACAAAAAAAACACTGGGATGCATGGATATGATTTTTCTGCATCCTTTTAGATTTTTATGCATCAGTGACGCAGGATGCATACCTATCAGCATTGGTAATCCTTAACTATTTCCTTGTAAATTCCTACAATAAAATAAACTGAACTTTCATTTTATGTCTGTGTTTTTGCAATAAATGTTTATTTTTCTTGTACCCATTATTTTACAATACTAAATATATTTTCTTTATTCATTTTAATATTCACTTCAATGTGTATATTCTAAAAGTTTTTATTTTGTGAGGAGGCATAAATTGGATCCTCCTTTTATGACCGTAATTTTTTTTTTCGTCGACAATGATTAAAATCTGACGTCTTTATTTTAGAGTACCAAAGCCCAAAAAAAAAAAAATGAAAAGAAATAACAACAACAAAATGAGCCTCCACTTTAAAACTAAACATTCTCACAAAATAAAAAAAACTTTTAGAATATACACATTGAAGTGAATATTAAAATAAATAAATAAAATATATTTAGTATTGTAAAATAACGGGTGCAAAAAAAAAAAAACATTTATTGCAAAAGCACGGACATAAAATGAGGGTTCAGTTTATTTTATGGTAGGAATTTACGAGGAAATAGTTAAGGATAACCTCAGCATTTCTGTATAATAATTGTTTGAATTATGTTAGGGGAGATAATTTGTTAGGGGTGCAAAATTCATTTCTTTGAATCATCAGGTAGTTTGGGGCACTCTGTTAGATAAAGGGTTAACTGATATTAATTATAGTATAAAAATCAATTTTTTTAAAGTAGAGTTTAACAGGTTTGTATTCAGAGTTTTCCTTCTCCTAGACTGGTTGCCATATTAAAGCTAAAGAGCCCAATCTGTCATTACGATCCCCTCTGCACAAACAGGATGTGAGATAAAGTGTCTTTTTAAACTGAGTTTAACAGGTTTGTATTCAGAGTTTTCCTTCTCCTAGACTGGTTACCTATCCAAGGTTAAAGAGCCAAGTCTGCTGTACTATTTACCCATAGCTGGAGGGAAAGTAGATGTTACATACCTTTCCCAAGGGTATTAGCACTATGTGAAATGCAAACAGTCATGTACAGGATTTGAACTCAGGTCGATGAGTCCTTTTCCTATGACTAACCATTAGACCATGCGCCTCCATCTTTAGACCAGTATTATCATTCATCTTTAGACCAGTATTATCATTCATCTTTAGACCAGTATTATCATTCATCTTTCATCTTTAGACAGTATTATCATTCATCTTTAGACCAGTATTATCATTCATCTTTAGACAGATTCATCTTTAGACCAGTATTATCATTATCATTCATCTTTAGACCAGTATTATCATTCATCTTTAGACCATTCATCTTTAGACCAGTATTATCATTCATCTTTAGACCAGTATTATCATTCATCTTTAGACCATTCATCTTCCTAATTTGTAAATAATATTACTTACTTGTTTGTTCTGATTCCACATCTGACACATCCTGTATGCCTATAGTTAAACTGAAAAAAAGAAAAAAAGAAAGTTATTTTATTAAAATTAATAAAAAGAATAATCAAAGAAATTGTATTGATACTGTATAGAGGGTGATTGAAAACTTCCTATTTTAAACTATTCATAATTTTTTTTTTCAGTTACATTTTTCTCAATTCTTTAAAGTATGTTCTTAATATATGGCAATTAAATCTGTGTTATTCAAGATGGTGCTCCTCTATCTTTTTTCTATTGTCGTTAGTGAATGGCTGAATCACCATTTTCCTGGGAGATAGATGGGTAGATGTGGTCTGCATGAGTGGCTGGTCAGAAGGCCTGATTTAACACCCTGCAACTTTTTCTTTTGGAGGGGGGAGGTTGAAGGAGCAAGTCTACTCTACGAAAAGCAAGTCTACTCTGGAAGAATGAACACGAGAATTTATTTCTGCCATTCCACAAGAATTCCTAGGAAGATCAGTTAATGTGATTCCCAAGAGGCTGGAGGTGGATGCTTGTGTCCATATAGAATTTTAAATAAAACTTCATGTTATGTGTGTTCTTCTCATTCATTTTTTTGTAAAAATAATGATTCAGAAACAAATTATAAGATTTTTAAAATAGGGAAGGGAGTTACTTTGCAATCACCCTGTATATTTAAGTAAGGATATTTTTGTAAAAATAAGGATTCAGAAATAAAAGAGAAGATTTTTAAAATAGGGAAAGGAGTTACTTTGCAATCACCCTGTATATTTGGGGCAAAGATTTTTTTTTTTTTATTTAAAAGAGAAAAGTTTTAAAAAAGAGATGCCCAAGGAGGCATAATAAATAAACAAATTGTAACTTAATAGTATTTGATAATTTGCTTGAAGCATTGTTAAGTATATTATTAATTATATTTTGAAGGCAATTACAATGCATATAAAATAGTGCCCAATGTCTAATCAATTTCAAAATATCTTCATCTTCAGAGACTTTTTGAAAACATTCTCTGAAGATGAAGATACTTTGAAATTGATTAGACATTGGACACTATTTTATTTTATACGCATTGTAATTGCCTTCAAAATATAAATAACAAATTGTAACTTATTTCAATAAATACTGAACATGTATAAAATGTAAACAAATAAATATTACATCAAAAAGGATCACTTCACTGATGATTAAACTCATTTTTAGTTGATATTTATAAATCACATTTACATATTTTATCTTAGGAAAAAAATTTGATGTTAAGTAATACAATTTTTATTTTCAACAATGAAAATGTTCCCCCACCCTAAATAATCTATCTATCTATACATATATAAAGGGCAGTCTGTGTGTGTGTGTGTGTGTGTGTGTGTGTGTGTATGTATGTATGTATGTCCGGAGGAAAATATGAAAATAAAAAATTAATGACAAAGTAAATATATATATACACATTCACTATCACCAGATCTTGCTTTTTGAGCAAAAATAAGGAAGATTTTATTTTATTTGTGAAGATAATTAAAAAATAAAATTTATATGATAACAGCACAGAATTTTTTTTTGGGGGGTGGGGGAGTAGTATTTTAAATAGTAGACATTAATTTTTCTTTTCGCAGTGTCCGGATCAACGCAAGGTTTGTTTGTTTTTATGTAGGGATTTTAATGAGGTATCCTACAAGGATCCAACTCAAGATTCAGTAATAATGGATCTGCGAGATTAACTCTCCCCCCCCCTTTTCCTTCTAGTTTTAAATTAAAAAATCTCTTACCTCATATCTGTAATTAAAGTGTCTTCTTTGTTTGTAATTACCATTTTTACTTGGTAGAATTCGTTCACCAAACTTGGAGAATGGTGAATAAGTTTTACATCAAAACGTGCATGACGGGGAATAATTCTAGAAAAAAAAAAAAAAAAAAAAAAAAAAAAAAAAAAATTTAAATCAAAACATACATTGATAATTGATACAAATAAAATTTATTGATATTAATACTACTACTACTACTACTACTACTACTACTAATCACAATGATGTAGAAGAAAAATAAAATTTACATAAATAAAAAAATTAAAAATTAAAAAAAAGTTTGAAAAATCAAAGTAATTATCTATTCATCTTGGATTTTATTGAGATAATTATATTATTTGATAAATCAATTTCGTTTGTTTTATTTTATAGCTTATCAACATCGGTGTTTAATACCAACTAAGTTTTTGGATTCATAGCAATAAATGTATTTATGTATATATTTTAACTATTGTTCAATTACTCATATTTTTGAGTACAATCCCACTTCTTTGAGGAAATGTAAAATCCTGGATTGTCTTATTTTTGTGAAAAGTTTTGTTCAAATTACTTGCTTGGTAGTATTTTGTTCACATTAGATCTACACACTCTAGCAGTATATGTTTCACTGTAAATCTCTCTTGGCATGTAAAAGAATAAAAGAAAAAGTCTTCTTACCTGGTAACAGGCTTAACAGTAACAGACCTCCAGTCAATGCTTCCCATATTTATTTCAGGTTTTCGTTTGGGCCAAATTGTTTGTGCCGTTGGTGGGGGTGTAACTGCATCCCCACCAGCACCAATCCAATAGAGAACAGCCAGTCGCCCTTCTGTTCCAATTTCTAAAACTATAGTTTTGATCTTAGAAAGAAAAAGAAAAAAAGAAGAAGAAAGAATGAATAATGAATTACAGCTGGAATATAAAAAAATTAAAATACAATAACAAAATAAGTATTAATTTCTTAAATTCATATTTGTTAGGTCATCTAACGAAATAGACTCCAAGAGTTGCTTCCCTTACATGAATGTTTACATTTGAATTTAGAATGCGAGCGTTCTCACGCAGTTCATGTTTTTATCATCTGCGAGTTTAGAAGCATTTTCTAAGTCTGTTCTTAAAATAAATCCTTCTTGTTAAATTTTACAGTAACTTTGGTTTACATTCATTATTTCCATTCAACATATTTTTCATATGTACAAGAAAACAACAATATTCATAATTTTGAATTCGATGTTTCAACAAGTATATAAGATCCTATCATTATCACTATAATCAAATTTCAAAATATATAAAAAATAAAAAAATATATTTAAAAAAAATAATAAAAAAATAAAAATAAAAAATAAAAAAATATATTAAAAAAAAAATAAATAAATAAAAATTTAAAAAAAAACAAAAAAAAAACAACTGAGGTGGTCACTGCTAGAATAGGCTCAGTCCTAATTAGTGATCATCCTCCACACATTACTACAACAGCCAACATTATGTTTGTTGTTTTGTGTGACATTGTTTATATTGTGTAATATGTGAAAATAAACCACTGTCTTCTTTTTCATCTGTGTGTCAAAAACAGATTTTTTTTTAAAATCTAGGAGAAGGAAAACTCTGAATTCAAACCTTTTAAATCCGTTTGGGATGGTCACTACTAGAATAGGCTCAGTCCTAATTAGTGATCATCCTTCACACATTACTTCAACAACCATCATCATTACGTTTTTGTGTGACATTGTTTATATTGTGTAATTTATAAGTAAATAATAAATCAAGATAAATCCGACAGTATGATTGATTGATTCTTCAAGAGCAACTATATTGATGAAAGAAAGATGGAGGAATAGTTAGCAGTTTGGCACAAGAGGTTCAAATAACGCTTGTTAACTGTTAATGGAACAAGCCAAACACCTCCTCAACTTAGTGGACTGTTCCTAGCAGTAGTAGCAACAACTACTTAATCTGTTGCAGTTTGTCCATTGGGACTGAACTCGTAAATGCCTGGAGGAACTATAACATTCAACACCTTGACATTTATTAACGCTCACGTTCTGGGCTGGAATGTCTTTTAACATTTGTATAAAAATGCATAGTGTATGTGTAAATATATATATATATATATATATATATATATATATATATATATACCAACCCCTCCGCATGAGCTGGATGTGACACAAGGTCAATTTCTTAAGCGGAGTTCAACAGGTTTTAATTCAGAGTTTTCCTTCTACTAGACCAGTTGCCTAACCAAGGTTAAATAGCCCAGGATGCCCTACTATTTACCCATAGCTGGAGGGAGAGTAGGATTCATACCTTTCCCAAGGGTATTAGTGCTAAGTGAAATGCAATTACTACGTCCAGGATTTGAACTATGTAGCTTAAGTGGTCACCCAATTAAGTATTGAACAGTATCATTGCTACTTAACTTTGGTGATTGAACAGGACAGTTGATTGTTTTATTTTACCACATATCAACCTTTTTTCAGGTCATTTAATGCTGAATCAAGTCATTTTTGATAAACAAAGGACTCAGGTTGCTTACAGTACCTGCTGTTGCTTAAGTGGTCACCCAATTAAGTATTGAACAGTATCATTGCTACTTAACTTTGGTGATTGAACAGGTCAGTTGATTGTTTTATTTTACCACATATCAACCTTTTTTCAGGTCATTTAATGCTGAATCAAGTCATTTTTGATAAACAAAGGACTCAGGTTGCTTACAGTACCTGCTGTTGCTTAAGTGGTCACCCAATTAAGTATTGAACAGTATCATTGCTACTTAACTTTGGTGATTGAACAGGTCAGTTGATTGTTTTATTTTACCACATATCAACCTTTTTTCAGGTCATTTAATGCTGAATCAAGTCATTTTTGATAAACAAAGGACTCAGCTTGCTGACAGTACTTGCTGTTGATTCAGTGGTCACCCAATTAAGTATTGAACAGGCTCATCGTTGCTTAACTTTGGTGACTTAGTGAAAATCAGAGCTTTTAGTGTGACTTGTTCGCTATACAGACATTTTTTTTTAGTCCTATGCAGGTTATGAAAAAATTAGCAGGAACATTGATTGTAAAATACACGGTGATTAATTTATTTTTACAGGTAAATAATCAGGTAAAAACAAAATGTCTTACCTCTAGTGGTGTACCAACATCCTCCCGAACAGGTAAGAAAGAAAACCTGTAAACCCTGGTTTTATTAGGAACAAGGTACAGATCTCCATTTTCACCTTCTCCTTCTGATGTAACGGAGATACCATGTCCATCGTTGACTACACAATATTGGTTATAAACCTAATAAAATAAATAAAATAAAATAAAGGGCTAGTTTCAAACATAAAAATAATATATATAGGAACATTGTTTTTTGGGTTTTTTTTAAATATAGAAACAAGTAAATCTGTCACTAAAAATCATTATCACAACTACCAGAATATGAATTATTTTTTTTTCAAATGAAATATCAATTCGGACCATATAACCTTTAGGCACCCCCTCCGCGATCTTGACTCACAAGGACACTTTTCTCATTTACACCATCAAAATCCGGTTGTTTGTTAGGGCTTAGGGTTAGTTTTATAATTAAAAAAAAACAAAAAAAAAAAAAAAAAAATCGTCTTAACAATTAACTGGATTTTGACGGTGTAAATGTAACAAATGTCCCCACGAATCGAGATCGCAGAAGGGGTGCCTAAAGGTCATATGGTCCATTAATTCTACTGACATGACCAACTTGGTAGTAAAAATTAAAAATTTTTTAAAAAAATAAGAAAATACATATTGATAAAAGTAAATAAGATAAATCTCTATGTAAAAGGGTCAGCTAAAAAGTTCATATACTTTCAAGATACTTTCATGGAATCTGACCAAATGAGGTCTATTTTATGAACATAGCCTACCACCCCCAAAGTCCATACACTTCTTCCATCAGTGTTGCAGTGCTTAGATTCAATATTTCCAAAAAGTCATGACATCATCATCATGAACTTTTCATCCTACTCTTCATTCATACACTGTTATTATTTAATTTTCAGTTTTATTTTCAGTTTCTTACAATCCTTCACCAGGTCTTTACCCAAGACCTATCACGAGGGAAGGTAGTAATTATATCTATTCTGTTCCATCCATATTTTTTAGTATTACTTTTCTATTCACATTGATACTACTACTACGATTATTATTACGATTATTATTATATTTAATTTTCAGCTTTACTTTTGGTTTCTTACAATCCTTCATCAGGTCTCTAACCAAGACCTAACACGAGGGAAGGTAGTGATTATCCATATTCTATGTTCCATCCTTATGTGTTGCAGTGCTTGGATCCAATTGTTAAAAATAATGTTATCAACAGATATGACCTATGAACTTTTGGTCATTTCCTATAACTCCAACATAAACAAAGGGGAACCACTCTTGACTGATAAATTATTTATTTATTGATCTACTAGGAAAAAAGAAAACGGGTTTAGGGTTAGTTTAATGGGAAAACAAATAATTTAGCAGTCAAGAGTGGTTTCCCTTTGTTTATGTATAGACTTATAGGAAATAACGAAACTTTTTCTTCAGCTCTCACCCCCACCTTTGTAATAATTAACGATCAGCACTTATTTGGGTTTTTTTTGTCACACTTATGCATTATTAGTATTGACCCTGAAGATCCTTATGGTGAAACTCGAATAGGTTATTTCTGTACATACTATAATAATAAATTCGCTCTACTTATGTATTGAGCACTTTATATTTGTTTTAACGCTGACTTATCTTGGTACAACTTGTATAAACTAAACATTGAGACCAATTTCACCGGTAAGTCAACCCTTTTTCATGTGTGTGTGTGTGTTTAAAAAAATAAAAAAAACTTATTGTAATTCAAATAAATCTATTCATTTTGTTTTTTTACAGGTAAAAAGAGTCGGCAGAGTGCCCTATTGTCAGCATCAGTGGGACAGCGAGGGAGGCTATCTCATTTTCACTAGCGCTAGACCAGGGAGTTTATTCTTGCATCAACTCCCCACTTTACTGCACAGATCCAAGCTAGTCATGTTCTGAGTTGGCGAAGGCCATTATTGAACCCAGAACCCTGTGGTTCCGAAGTGGATGCTCTACCGACTGAGCTAAACCACCCCCCTTACTTTTCACAGGTAACAATTAGTAAATAGATAAATAAAATAAGTTAATCTTACCTGGCTGCTAAGAATGACTGATAGCCGAGAGAATCTCACTGGGAATGGGCAACTTACTCTGTAGAATATACATTAAAAAAATTTTTTTCAATTTTATTCAATTTATTTCAATAAAACATTAACAATTATTAATTTTGACCAGTATTTTTTTTTTTTGTCTTTTAATTGCTTTTTTTTTTTTAAATTTTTTAATTTTCCTCTCTTTATCATTTCTGTTCTTTCGAATGATAATTTTTTTTTTTTAAATTTTATCAAAACTCACTCAGGTGTCACAACCCAAGTGCTGATGCTGGTTGTTTTATTTTATGGCATATCAACCGTTTTTGGGTCATTTAATGCCAAATCAAGTCATTTTTGATAAACAAAGGATTCAGGTTGCTGACAGTACCTCCTGTTGATTCAGTGGTCACCCAATTTAAGTATTGAACAGGCACATCACTGCTTAACTTTGGTAGACTAGTGAACTGGTGCTTTCATCATGACTTGACCATAATCAGTGAGTATATGTGTATGTGTGTATATATTGGTTGCTTAACTGTTTTGTTTTACAACATATCAACCATCTTCAGGTTATTGATTCCCAAATCAAATCATTTTTTGGTAAACAAAGTACTCAGGTTACTTACAGTATCTGCTATTGCTTAAGTAGTCCTCCAATTAAATGTTTTCAGTGGGACTTGCCTATAATAGTCACATATGATTGTATTGTTTTATGGCATATCAACCCTTTTCAGGTCATTAATGCCAAATCAAGTCATTTTTGATAAACAAAGGACTCTGGTTGCTTACAGTACCTGCTGTTGTTTAAGTGGTCACCCAATTAAATACTGAACAAGCTCATTGCTGCTGAACTTTTGTGATCTAGTGGGAACTGGTGATTTCAATATGATTTGACCATAATAACCCTTTTTAGGTCATTTAATGCCAAATCAAGTCATTTTTGATAAACAAAGGACTCAGGTTGCTTACAGTACCTGCTGTTGCTTAAGTGGTCACCCAATTAAGTATTGAACAGGCTCGTTGCTGCTTAACTCCAGTGATCAAGCAGGAACTGGTACTTTTAGCACAACTTTACTATAGTAGTAAAATATGACAAAAAAAAAAAGAAAAAAAAAAAGAAAAAGAATTTGCTTTGTTTTATGGCATATCAACCCTTTTAGGGTCACTTAATGCCGAATCAAGTCATTTTTGATAAACAAAGGACTCAGGTTGCTTACAGTATCAGATGTTGCTTAAGTGGTCATCCAATTAACAACTTGAGTGAATAATGATAAAAAGATTTTTTTTTTTAAAAGCTGAAAAAAAAACTTTTGTCAAAATTAATGCCATATTAAAATCATCATAAAGATTCAAAGAAAATATATATATATATATATATATATATATATATATATATATATATATAAGTAATAATGTAGATATCCAAATACTGTATTTGACGTCATATAGGACGCGTTTTTTTCCCCAAAAAAATTTTGGCTAAAAAAAATTGCCCTGCGTCTTATACATCATAGATGAAGTTTGAGACCTCCCGTAGGCCCAGGCTAATCTTCTCTATGAGGCTCACTAACCCAGCAACTTATGCTCAGTATTTTTACCAACCCGAAACTCCATGCATCCTTATTTTATTGCTGTTTTTGTTATAATCATGGTTAACAGGAGTGTATGGTGGAAAAAAAAAACCAAACACACCGGTGTCAACACTAAACGTTTTTTCATGAATCTGACCTGCAGAAATGGGGGTGGGGGTGGGGTCTTATATGCCGTCAAATACGGTAATTACTTTTAAAAATTCAAAAGAAATATAAAATTGATAAAATACATTTACAAAAATCAATAAACCCAGTTAAAGATCAATATAAAACAAATGAACCCAATTTAAAAAAATTTTAAAAAAAATAAAATAAGACTTAGGACTTTTGTAATATTAGAAATGTATTAAAAACACTGCATCTTTCAAAGCCTCCATGCTTCCTGTAATCCACCAACACTATACCTGATACCTCCCTTCCAAACACATATGCACGCATGCGCACACATACATGTATGTTATTACTGTACGCTTCCTGTTCCTGACACTAATACATTATTCTATGTACTAGACATGAGACTTTGATGAGTTTTAGTGCACCTGAGCACTGTACACAATAAATTTCATTATTATTATTAAATCAAATATGCAACTGTTTTATATTTTAGGATTGATAAAATGTTTCCTACATTCTTTTCAAGTTCTACCAAAATATTTGTTCTATTTCTTCAGATATATACATATAAGTATAATCTTTTTACATCCACACTAACAAGATTGGCACACTTACTACACACATAAAACCCCATGGCTCCCTGATCCTGGTCGTCAACCCATCTAGGACAAGGAAGAGTTTGTTATAAAACCACCGCTGTTGAGTGGCTTTACATGATCCTGAGGAAAACCTAAGAGAGTAAACCCCCAAAACAAATTTGGAGCCAGAGTCTCTAGGGTGAAGTAACGCTGAATTTAAGTGCTACACAAAAAACTCATGCAACACTGCCATTGCCAAACTGCATTGGTACCTTACCTTTCCTTTGGATTACAGCGGCAATGTGGAGAGGGGGGGGGTCTGCTGCTTTGGCAACAGCATATCCACCCAGGCTACATAGTTAAAAAAAAGGTGGGGGAGACACTGTCATCGTCTTTCGCAGATGGAAGGATGACAACCATACAATATATACCTGGGTAAATGTTGAATTTTGAGGAATTGATTTTTAGGCTAAAAAATTAATACTCCTTGTAAATTGAGGAGTATTAATTTTGTAAGATTGGGATTAAAAATGAGAAGTATTAGGAGTTACCTTTGAATTTAAAAGATGAATTCCTTAAAGTGAAAATGTGTTACCATATTAACTCTTAATGTCCTATACCACCTCATTCGATCCGGTCGGAAGTCACATTCATTTTCCTAATCTACCCCAAATAATAGACTTTGTTTAAATGTAATATTAAACATATTTAGAAGTCTTTGAATTAAGGGAAATAACAGGTAACTTTAAATGAAAAGGCCATTTTTAGCCATTTATTGATAAATCCTTATAGGAATGGGGATGTGGACTTTGTTTAAATATAATATTAAATATATTTAGAAGTCATTGATTTAAGGGAAATAACAGGTAACTTTAAATGAAAAGGCCATTTTTAGCCATTTTTTGATAAATCCTTATAGGAATGGGGATCTGGACTTTGTTTAAATGTAATATCAAATATATTTAGAAGTCTTTGATTTAAGGGAAATAACAGGTAACTTTAAATGAAAAGACAATTTTTAGCAAATTTTGATAAATCCTTATAGGAATGGGGATCTGGACTTTGTTTAAATGTAATATTAAATATATTTAGAAGTCTTTGAATTAAGGGAAATAACAGGTAACTTTAAATGAAAAGGCCATTTTTAGCCATTTTTTTGATAAATCCTTATAGGAATGGGGATCTGGACTTTGTTTAAATGTAATATTAAATATATTTAGAAGTCTTTGATTTGAGGGAAATAACAGGTAACTTTAAATGAAAAGGCCATTTTTAGCCATTTTTTGATAAATCCTTATAGGAATGGGGATGTGGACTTTGTTTAAATGTAATATTAAACATATTTAGAATTCTTTGATTTAAGGGAAATAACAGGTAACTTTAAATGAAAAGGCCATTTTTTGATAAATCCTTATAGAAATGGGGATCTGGACTTTGTTTAAATGTAATATTAAATATATTTAGAAGTCTTTGATTTAAGGGAAATAACAGGTAACTTTAAATGAAAAGGCCATTTTTAGCCATTTATTGATAAATCCTTATAGGAATGGGGATCTGGACTTCTTAAATTTTCAACAAACAAAAATTTGAAGATGAGCAATAATACAACAAATACAAAATAAATATGTGCTTAGTATTATTGATTTCTAACTGTTTGGTTTTATCTTAATGAATATGAGTAAAAATCTCGGGGATAAATCTTAAGAGAAATCCATTAACAAGAAGAAATAACTAATTTTATTCCTTACTTCCTAATTTAACTAAATAGTTAAATTAAGAAAATTTAGCAGTTAAAGACGGGAGTGATGGAAGAGTAAGTTTCAGTTGTTCTGTTTTTCGATTATACACCCCCTTCTGTTTGAAATCTTTTTATCTGCCTTCTTATTTAGTTTCATTAGCCTTTCTAATTTAATATAATATTTTATTACATTAAAACTTAAATACTTGCACTGTTTGAAATCTTTTTATCTGCCTTCTTATTTAGTTTCATTAGCCTTTCTAATTTAATATAATATTTCATTACATTAAAACTTAAATACTTACACTCTGTTTGAAATCTTTTTATCTGCCTTCTTATTTAGTTTCATTAGCCTTTCTAATTTAATATAATATTTCATTACATTAAAACTTAAATACTTACACTCTGTTTGAAATCTTTTTATCTGCCTTCTTATTTAGTTTCATTAGCCTTTCTAATTTAATATAATATTTCATTACATTAAAACTTAAATACTTACACTCTGTTTGAAATCTTTTTATCTGCCTTCTTATTTAGTTTCATTAGCCTTTCTAATTTAATATAATATTTCATTACATTAAAACTTAAATATTTGCAAGTACTTGTAATTGTTAGTCTATGTCAACACCTTTTAGTTACAAGCTGTAAATATGTTTTACTTGGATAATTTACAACTGATTCATTAGAAATAGAAAAAGAATTTCTGAAAAATTCAAACATTTTTCAATAGGTGGCCCCATTGGGGGAGCCTTACCCCTCTGCAGAGGTGCAGTCGGTGTATTCTAAAGCCCTAGCTGACAGGGCTATATTTCTAAGTTAAATGGATTTTACATGTAAATGGAATAAATCATAAAATTACAGGTAATTAATAATTGGTCTTAAATTAAAGGTATATAGCTTAATTCAGGTGAGAATTTATGATGTGAAATTAATGAAAAAATGAAAAGGAAAATAAACTATTAAAAAAAATGAAAAAATAAAAAAGATGAAAAAAAAAAAAAAATGAAAAAAAAAAATTGAAAATAAATAAAATAAAAAAGAAAAATCATGAAAGAAAAACACCTTTAGAATAATTCCCAGTTCTAAATATTATGAATAAAAAAGATAGTTTAAAGTTTTGTGAAATAAAAGAATTAAATAAATAGATAGAATAAATAGATAAATAATTTTAAATAATAAATAAAATAAATATGTTCAAGAAAAAAATATTTAAAAAATGAAGCATACAAAATAAATAAAAATGTTTAAAAAAAAAAAAAAAATTTTTTTAAAAACCCAAAAACATGCAAAACTAAATAACTAAATAAAAATGTTAAAAAGAAGAAAAAAAAATCCCAAATGTTCCTCAAAACCTTTGCAGAAATCTGAAATAATTTTGTGTGTATTTTTTGTGCAGATGTATATTGATGCAAGGTCAGGTGTATTTTGTGTGTATTTACAAAAATACTTTGAAACATGCTTATAGTTTACTTTTTAATGTAAAGGGAAAAATGAATGCATATGGAAGGATAATAATTCTGTGGATATTTTGAAGGAAAGAGGAGCATTTATATTGGATAAAGTAAGAATTTTTAAAAAGTATGTATGAAATAAATATTCATTACTAAATATTAGTATTAAAATAAAATAATAAGTAATAGAATTGAATTAATTAATTGAATTAAAAAAAAAAAAAAAAAAAAAAAAAAAAAACTTAAAACTAAAATTCAAAATTTAGTGAATAAAATTAGTTTCAACTGCTGAATATCATTAGTGATAATTATAAAAAGAAAAAAAAAAAAAGAAAATGAAAAATACATCGAACAGGGGGGTCTGAAAATCTTGCCCGCCACCTACCCCATTTTTTTTTTTTTTAGAGGTCAAATAATTACAAAATACAACCTAAAATTCATGGAAATAATTTTATTCCTAAAACTATCTTTTTAGGTAAAATAACATAACTCATATATCATATTATTAAAACAAATAATAAATATATGTAGGGGTGACAAGACTTTCGGACCACCCTGTAGATTAATGTACAGCATGGTCGGAAAGTCTTGTCACCCCTACATATTGCTTTTTTTAGAGGTAAAATAATTCCATAACTTATATATTATATTATTAAAACAAAAAATAATGAAAGTTAAAACAATATGTAACGGGGTGACAAGACTTTCGGACCACCATGTAGATTAATATACAGCATGGTCGGAAAGTCTTGTCACCCCTACATATTGCTTTTTTTAGAGGTAAAATAATTCCATAACTTATATATTATATTATTAAAACAAATAATAAATATATGTAGGGGTGATAAGACTTTCGGACCACCCTGTAGATTAATGTACAGCATGGTCGGAAAGTCTTGTCACCCCTACATTGCTTTTTTTTAGAGGTAAAATAATTCCATAACTTATATATTATAATATTAAAACAAAATCTGAGTGTTAAAACAATATTTAATGGTGACAAGACTTTCGGACCACCTTGTACTCTAAGACAAATTGTCCAATTAGCATTATTTGTATTATTCTGACTATTGTCCTCATCTTCATTGTTATTTGTACAAGGTTTCAGACTCGTATCACTAACCCTTTAATAATTAATAATTAACACAGCTTAACACCTGTACCCCAGCTATGGTTAGTGGAATGAGAACAGGATACCCCAGTGAACTGAATAAAGGGTTAGGTTGTAAGTTTCGTGATGGTTCCCAATTACGACAAGAAGATTCCCGAATCCGAGAAGGTTCCAGAGTCCAACACGAAATACCTTAAGAAGGCCGGATGGCACATTGGCCGAAACGTTGTACAGATAACGATAAAGATAATGACAACAGTCCAAATAATACTAATTATCAAGCCTCATCTCTATAATTCAGAGAAATAGTGTATATAACAATAAAGATGAGGACAATAGTCTGAATAATCCAAATAATACTAATTATCAAGCCTCATCTCTATAATTCAGAGAAATAGTGTATATAACAATAAAGATGAGGACAATAGTCTGAATAATCCAAATAATACTAATTATCAAGGCTCATCTCTATAATTCAGAGAAATAGTGTAGATAACAATAAAGATGAGGACAATAGTCCGAATAATCCAAATAATACTAATTATCAAGCCTCATCTCTATAATTCAGAGAAATAGTGTAGATAACAATAAAGGTGAGGACAATAGTCCAAATAACCCAAATAATATAAATTATCAAGCCTCATCTCAAAAATCCAGAGAAATTGTCAATAAAAAAAGAAAAAAAAGATAAAATCCCTGATAAATGCAGAGAATTAAGACAATTATTTTGATGCAATTATTCTTTCAATTATCTTCCCATTATTCAATTCTTTTTATGTCAAAATAGATAATAAAAATAAATGTATATTAATAATAGAGATTTGGTCTATATTTGTCTGTAACCAAAACTACATCACTGCTTACATCATAGTCATGTCAGGAATTGCATAAGTTTATCAACGAGTAATTAATTTATAGTCAGTATCATTACTACATAAAAAAATATTAAAATTCTATGAAAAATCGTTTGTCAAATTTTCACGAAAAATTCGATACTTATTAACATTACGAGGAATTTATGTTTAAAATAGTTTTTTTTTTCTAAAATATATTAGGGGAAATATTTTTTACACCTTTATTTAATTTTATGAAGTCAGGAAAAGGATAGAGTAGAATTGCAGGAAAAAGTTTCTTTAATCTATTAATACTTATGATTCGGTCTCAGTTTGTCTGTAACCAAAACTATGTCACTGCTTACGTCACAGTCATTTCAGGAATTGCATAAGTTTATCAATGAGTATTTAATTTATAGTCAGTATCATTACTACATAAAAAATTTTAAAATTCTATGAAAAATCAATTAATATTCAAATTTTCATGAAAATTTTGATACTTATTCACCTTTTAGATGAATTTATGTTTAAAATAGATTTATATATATTTATATATTAAGGGAAATATTTTTTTTTACTAGATCTATTTCATTTTATGAAATCTGAAGAAAAAAATTTTTACTTGTATGATTTTAAAATTTTTCTCTAAAGATAAGAGTCTGAGTAATTAAATCAGAATTTTTAGAAACATTTTGGAGGTCCCCACTGTCGTAAAACAAAACAAATATCTCAGTGGAGTTAATATGATGCTTTTTAAGTAAGTAATTAATTTTTCAAAAATAGCAAATGTTTTATTATATTTATTTAATTTTCCCATCCTGCTCAGGCAATATCTTTCAAAATTTTATTTTTACACTGCCTGGGGGGCGTTTTTTTTCTTTTTAGGGGGTTTGCTAGTATACATAAAAGCAAATAGTGTCTTAAGTGTCTTTTTGGTAATTGCTTTTGGATATGTGTGTGTGTGTGTGTGTGTGTGTGTCCTACAAGTGAACATTGATGTCAGCTTTTTGGGGGGGTTGAAAGAAGTTGAAGAAATGAATACACCAGGAGTAGGAGGAAGAAAAAGGAGAAGGAAGAGGAGAATTAGAATATTGGAAGGTTTAATGTGATTAATATAACAGTACTTACTGTTTTATCCTGCAGGGAAAAAACAAAAACAAAAAACAAAAACAAGATAGAATAGTGTAATAATTTTCTAATTGTCTACATAGCTACTGAACGGGAAGAGAAAGGGAAGAAAAGTTAATGTTTGATACCTTATCAAAAAAATAAAATAAATAAAAATAAAAAATAGATAAAAATAAAATAAAGAGACCTATGACCAAATTGAAAGTGCAATCTTAACATGTTACATAAATGAGAGTAACCTCTCCTTGTTTGTTTCACTTCGAGGAAGCCGTATATATAATTCCTATTTTAAAGACTATTAGACACCAGTTTGTTTGTTTGTTTGTTTTGTTTTACGGCATATCAACCTCAGTGGGTCATTTAATGCCGTTAAAGTTTTGAAATAAATCAATTCTTAATGGATAATACAATTTTTTTATAAATACATTTTTCTATTTAACCCATAGATGGGATCCTAACAGGTACTACCACTCCGGGTCAGAGTGGACCAGGAAGCAATGGTGATGAAGGGGGTGCTCCACATTCCCCAAACCTCCAAAACTGGAACCTCACCCTCACATAGAGTTTAACGTCATTCCCAGGACATGTAGACCCGCAGCCACCGCCTTCTAGCACCCATATGATAAAAAGGGGTTGGGGCTTGCCATAAGGGCAATAGGGTTGGGAAAATCATATAGGTGCTAGGCTTGACGTGACCAGCCGATTGATCGGAGGGGGCCTCTCCGACCGCTCGTCTAGCCCAAGATAGGGCCAAAGTGGAGTATTGCATACATAAATGAGAGTAACCTCCCCTTGTTT
Organism: Doryteuthis pealeii; assembly: GCA_023376005.1. NCBI lineage: Eukaryota > Metazoa > Mollusca > Cephalopoda > Myopsida > Loliginidae > Doryteuthis > Doryteuthis pealeii. Next base: position 39,049,940 of record CM042179.1, read on the forward strand.
GTTTCACTTCAAGGAAGCCGTATATATAAATAAATAATAAATAAATAGATAAATAAAATAAAATAAAATAAAAAGAGACCTATGACCAAATTGAAAGTGTAATCTTAACATGTTACATAAATGAGAGTAACCTCCCTTTGTTTCACTTGGAAGGAAGCCGTATATATAATTCCTATTTTAAAGACTATATTAGACACCAGTGAAAGGCAATATAATACAAGTCAAAGTATGACTATCAAAACAACTAAGATAAGGATAATCATCAGAGTACATCAGTCAACAATAATGATAATTTCTCTCCCTCAGAAATTAAGACAAAAACTGATAGTCTTTTGGAAATAAGTAAAGTAAAGTCAACGGGGTGGCCTAAAGTCAGTATCAGCCAATCAGCGAGGGAGTCTATCCCCTTTTCAATAGCGCTAGACCAAGGAGATTGTTTTAACATCTGAGGTGGAGCGCCACACCTACCATCAGCTCCTTACTTTACCGCACAGATCCCTGTGCTACTCTATACGCCGAGTTGGCAGGGACCGGTATCGAACTAGGAACCTTGTGGTTTCTAGCCGAACGCTCTACCGACTGAGCTAACCCAGCCCCTTTAGTCTTATATATATATATATATATATATATATATATATATATATATATATATATATATATAAAATGAAGTTTGATATGTACGTGTGGATGTATAACTGCGAAACGGGAGGTCACTCAGATTCGAAATCTTGCATACACCTTAATATCCTTCTAACTAAAAAAAAAAAAAAACAAAAAAAAAAAATTTAATTATTGATTTTTACTGATTAAGGGATAATTAATTAATTAAACCAAAATTAACCGATTTGCGGAACTGTCCGTAAACCAGTTGCTGCAAATAATAAAATATTGTTCACTGCCTGCTATCTATTATAGCTATACCAGCAGTTTAGTTTAATTTTAGTGAACAAAATCGCAGTCTAAGCTGTTCAGCTCGGAATCTGTCGCCTATTTATAGTCCAATCTTTATATATAATCCAGTCATGGACCGGGTACTTTTGCTAGTATAAAATAAAGAATAAAGAATAAAGAATAATTAATAACTAAAACTAACTCTTTAGTGACTCTTGAAACTTTATGTAAAATTAACAGTGATTTACAGTTAGCTGGAAATGGTGGGGGAAGAAAAACAAAACAAAAAGCACTGGGATGCATGGGTACGATTTTTCTGCATCCTTTTAGATTTTTATGTATCAGTGATGCAGGACGCGTACCTATCAGCATCTCTAAATTAATTGTGTGATTTAATTCTTTTGCCAATGATTTTTAGTCATACTAATTCACTCTAGTTAAATATTAGGTTTTATTACTAACTTTAGGGCCAGGTTAGCTCAGTCGGTAGAGCGTTCGTCTAGAAGCAACAAGGTTCCTAGTTCGATACCGGCCCTCACCAACTCAGCGTACGAGTAGCAGAGGGATCTGTGCGGTAAAGTAAGGAGATGATGGTAGGTGTGGCGCTCCACCTCAGACGCTAAAAATAATCTCCTTGGTCTAGCGCTAGTGAAAAGGGGATAGACTCCCTCGCCGTCAGGCTGATACTGACATTAGACCGCCCCGACAACTTTACTTTTTTACTAACTTTAGTCGAATTCTAAATGTATTTCCTATTATTATTTGGTATATAAATCTCTAGGATTAGCATTTTCTCAAACAATTTTCTTTCTCAAGGGGAAATAGTATCTTTAAAATTCTTTTCTTTGCAAACAAATTCATTGTTCCTTCTTGTTATAATGAACAACATTTAATAATTTCCGTAAACAATAATTATAATTATAATTATTTTCACATCCGCAGACAGAATTGCTTGTTCAAGATAAGTAAGAATACGCAGAATTATGGTATTCAAATGCCTCAATTTCTTTATGGATTTCTCTTAACGACACCGTATTTTGATCTTCTCTTAACGACACCGTATTTTGATCTTCTCTTAACGACACCGTATTTTGATCTTCATAATTAATTTTTAATACATTTTAAACATTAAATTAGCCCAAAATCATGGAATTATTTGATTTAATAAAATTTTCTGTGTTGACTTATTAATCAATGAATTCTTTCTTTTAAATTTCTGAATCATTTCAATCAAACTGATTCAAATGGAAATAAATCAAAATTTTTTGTTCAATCAAAACAGTATGAAAATAACAAATAATCCATAAAGAAATTGAGGCATTGGAATTTGAATACCATAATTCTGCGATTCTTACTCATCTGAAAATTAATAATTATGTAAATCAATTAAAAATTTGTTTATTCAGGTTATACATTCAACACGTACATAATATTTCAAATAGTTATTTTTCAATCATAAGAAATGAGGAAAATATTCAATTGAAACACTACTTTGTCAAAATTTAGCATGTCCTGCCTCGGAATTAAAGTTTGGTGTTATAATTGTTGTTACCATATAAGTTGTTTTTTTATGTGGGCGCATGAGAAGACTTAATTCTGGTGAATGATTTTTCTATTAGAATTTCCCTATATTTGTAAAATCTGTCTGAAGAGGCTAGGCTCATTTTAAGTTTTTGGTTGAAATAAATTATAACACACAAATGACAGTTAAAATTTTTCTTTCTTTGAAAGTTCAATACGGCTCCGTATATAATTAATTTATTAGTTATTATACATTGAGCTCTCTTAGGGATTTAATAAAATCCTTGTATGAATCTATATGTTTGCTCCTACAAGAGCATACAGTATGATTGTACAGTGAGATTTTGATGATCCCAAATAGAATCATCCCTTACTTAGCAATCATTTGGATTATATATATATATATGTATGTGTGTGTGTGTGTGTGTGTGTGTGTGTGGTTGGTACTATCACACTTGAAAAGGTAGTAGTAAGCCAACATATAGTATTATTAGCAGAGTGCTCAATATCTGTGATAGAGTGTTAATAAATAAACAAATATTAAATATATATTTTTAGTATATATTTATTTGTATGGAAATAAGTCTGTGTTTCCATATATATATATATATATATATATATATATATGGAAATAAGTCTGTGTTTCCATATATATATATATATATATATATATATATGGAAATAAGTCTGTGTTTCCATATATATATATATATATATATATATATATATATATATATATATATATATATATGCTCCCAAACTTGGCCAAGCTCTTTAGGGGTGACTTAAATTAACTTTCACTGCCAGCATATATAAACAAGGATCGTCTGTAAACAGACTGGATTTCTCTGGTGATCATAAGAAATATAAACAAACGTTTGTATTTAATAGTTAAACACCACCCCTTTACGGCAGCAGCCAAATGGCCAAAAGGTTAAGAAGTTGGGCGGACAAAAAGACAGTCGGATTTTGATCCTGACCATAAGTAGTTGTTGTGTCTAGCCACACTGAAGAGGCGTTAAACACTGAAACATGATGTCTGTGGATGACTTTTTTTATATATATATATATATATATATATATATATATTACACATTTTTTATAGAAAAAAAAAAAGGAGAGAGAGTTAACAGTAACTGATTAAATCTTCACTCTAGAGCAGGGTTTCCCAACTAGGGGTGCGAGATAGCATTCTAGCGGGTGAACATTTGTTTTTTGTTAATATTAAGGGTACTGTCTGATCACATTCTTCTTTAGTGGCCTATTGTCAATCAAAATACTTACTTGAATTATTTTAAGTTTTATATATATTCATTTTTTTTAATCTCCTTTAAAATTATAAATTTTATGATTTACAAAAACATTTATAAAATTATATAAATAGATATAGAATTTATAGAATTATGTAAATTTATATAAATCTATATGAAATTTATAAAATTATAATAACTTTTAATTAATAATTTTAAATAACAACTATTAGCTAAATTCACTCCCCAAAGAGGATTTATCCTTGATAGTCAAATGCTATCACCGTTTTTCTTTTTGTATGTTTAGAACCCATGCTTATAAGTAAAAAAAAAAAAAAAAAAGGTCAGTGAAGTGGCCTATTGTCGATATCAGCCTGATAGTGACGTGAACTATCCCCATTTCGCTAGTGCTAAACCAGGGAAATTGTTTTTCTGTTTGCGACGGAGTGCTACACCTACCATTAGCTACTCACTTTATTCGAACCTGGGAGTTTACGATTCCTAGGCGGATGCTCTACTGAGTTAACTAAACCGTCCTCACTGAAGTAAGTTGGTAATCTGAACATTAGCTACATAAATGAGAGTAACCTCCCCTTGTTTCTTTCACTTTGAGGAAGCCGTCCGTTTTGGTTGACCATTTTCATTTCACCGTAATCAATACAACTGCATGTTATAACACAAAAATATAATAAAATGTGTTCTTAATTGTGCGTGCACATTATCTGAAATGAACTTAATTGTTACTAAGAATACATTTTATATTTTTGTGTTAAAACATGCAGTTGTATTGATTATGGTGAAATGAAAATGGCCGACCAAAACATGGCTTCCTCAAGGTGAAATAAACAAGGGGAGGTTACTCTCATTTATGCAGCTAATGTTCAGATTACCTGTAAGTTTACATAAAATAAACTAATTTTTCAAAACATGGATTCAAACATGAAAAATAACTTGGAAAGAAAACAGATTTAAAAAAAAAAAAAAAAAAAAGGTGATATTCTTAATAAATCTTTTTTTTTCTTTTTGTATGTTTAGAGCCCATGGTTATTAACAGGATTTATTTTTTGGATATAAAAAAAAAAGTGGTTATTTCTTATAACTCCAACATAAAAAAAGGGAAACCACTCTTGACTGATAAATTATTTATTTTTCCATTAAACTAACTCTAAACCTCATCTTCTTTTTCCCTAGTTGATCAATAGATAAATAATTTATCAGTCAAGAGTGGTTTCCCTTTGTTTATGTTGGAGTTATAGGAAATAACCAAAAATCTGTTGAAGTATTTATTTTCATTCTTATATTTTTGTTCAGCTTACCTGAGATATACTTCTAATTCTACCTCAGTATCTGCAGAAAAAGCATCATTTGTGAATCTTCCTTTACATTCAACTGAAAAATAAAATGAAAAACACTTAAAAAGGAAAAAAATTGGAAATTATCAGATAAATTACTTAACAGAGTTTAACAGCTTTGAATTCAGATTTTCCTTTTTATATATATAAGAAAATTAAAAAACACAGGTTTGAATAAGTTGAGTGGTAAGTTTATTGGCCGATGCTGCAGTGTTTCGATCTATTAGATCATCTTCAGGGCATTTGTTGGTATAAGGAAGGTGATAAAAAATTTTTTATCACAGAATAACGAGAAAAGCAAGTCCAACAAGGACTATCGCTTGCTTTTCTCGTTATTCTGTGATAAAAATTTTTTATCACCTTCCTTATACCAACAAATGCCCTGAAGATGTTCTAATTAATAGATCAAAACACTGCAGTGTCGGCCAATAAACTTACCACTCAACTTATTTAAACCTGTGTTTTTTCAATTTTCTTAATATACTACATACCGTTGGATTCACTTCCATCTCTCCACACATTATATATATATATATATATATATCACTAAACAAAGGTTTACATAGTATATGGTGTGGTTAATTTGTATACTGGTTTTTATCAAACCGCGTTTTCTGTTTTTACACTCTAAAATGCCAATTGTAATAAAGAATTAAAACAATTTAATTGTGACTTTATTATAAGAAAGTGTCTGTATAATTACTTACTAAAAGGAACAATGTTCTGCATTTCAACTCTGTACATGCCACTAGCAGCATCACTACTTGCCCATAAGTTACGTGCTTTTTCCACACATGATGGCTCAAGGCCAGGTTCTGGTTCTGGGGAGTCATTCTAAAAAAAATTAAAAAATGAAATTACATTACTAGTCAGATTCCAAAATTAATCAACAATTTGAAAATAGTAACTAAAATGCACCACAATTGGTAAAAAAAAAAAAAAAGTTTTAAAAAGGGGGTAAAAAAAAAAAAAAGAAAAAAGAAAAGTACTTGAGACTCATAGAAAACAAAGTGTCTTAGGTTAGTAAATTTACTTTCAGCGATAGAATGTAAATACTCAGGATTGTAAAAAAAAAATGTTCAGAATGCCTATACTGTGAATATTATCCTTGTACCCCACTTGTACTAGGTTAGGCACAAGGCCCTATTAACGTGGGACCACCTACAAGCCGAGACTCATTGGTGGCGGGGGTTAAAAATTGCGTCTATTCCCTCGGCATTCCCCCTCGGGGGGGGGGGGGCTCAGGCACAGGGCAATAAACCCAGCCCTGCTCCTTTAAATCGAGGGGGCAGGTGTTGCCTGGGGGGGATGGCCCCCTGGGATCGACGCTCGTGATTTTGACCCAGAATGCCTAAACTGTGAATACTCTGGATAATCAGAGAAAAGGTTAAGAAAAAAAGAAAAGAAAAAAAGAAAAAAAAAAAGATAATTAGATCCCACACTTAAAAGGATTTTAATAAAAATGATACTTACAGACATCACCCTAATGAAATTCATCAACACTCTTGTTTTTTCTTCTACCGGGCAACATATATCTTTGATCTATGTAAGGAAACAATGTGAAAAAACAAAAAAAAACAAACATGCACACACAACAAATAGAAATTTAAATCTATTAATAATGCAGATTTGGTCACTATTTGTCTGTAACTGAAACTATGTTACTGCTAACATCACATTACCCAAATTCTAATTATTTGGTTTTATTTTGAAAAATATAAGCAAAAATCCTGCCAGTAAATCTTAAAAGAAATCCATTAACAAAAAGAAATAACTAATTTTAACTAATAACTATTTTATTATTTACTGTCTTATTTAATTGTGAAAATTTAACAATGAAAGCTGGGAGTGATGGGCAGAGCTAGTATCCAAACTGTTCTATTCTTTGATTGTACCCCCCCCCCCATTTCAACTAAATTCTAATTTCATAAGTCTTTCTAATTTAATATATATATTAAATATATTTTATATCTATTAATAATGGAGATTAAGTCTTTATTTGTCTGTAACTAAAACTACGCCACTGCTTACATCACATTATCCAAAATCATCAATACATAGAATAAAGAACAACCTTGTATTATATACATTCAAAATTGAAGCATGCAATCTTAGACAGTCCTCATTGTTTTTTTAAAACTGATATTATATATAGTTTGTTTTATTTTAATATATATATATATATATATATATATATATATATATATATATATATAAAAAAGAGAGAGTTTTATAATTTGCTTGAAGCATTGTGTATATATTGGTTAGGAGGTTGATTTAAAGGCTATCACAATGCAGGTGTAAAGAAAAAATAAGGTAACAATGGTGTTGTGTGTTAACCTGTATTTTATTCTTGAATTTTCGAGATAAAATCTCTTTTTCAGAAGATCACTGGAACTGAAGTCGTCTTGTTATGGCATTTCTAGTTAGACTAGAAATACCATAACAAAACGACTTCAGTCTTGAATAAAATACAGGTTAACACACAACACCACTATTACCTTATTATTTTTTCTTTACACCTGCATTGTGATAGCCTTCAAAATCATCCTCCAAATATACAATATGTAATGATAATATATAATATGTAATAAAACATTACATGTTATAAAAAAAAAAAGAATAGAAAAATACAGATATGTTTTGTATCAATATCTCCAGAAATGTCTTCCTGATATGACATTTTAGGTTTAATTTTCTAGATAAAATGTAATTTAAAAGGATACGTTGACCAGTGAGTTCGAGGCATACAGTTATATAATCGTGAACTTTAGCTGTAAGATAAGCACATTTAAGTGATGTACGTAAGAGGAAGGTAAGTAAGGGCCACCATCGTTCAACTCTATAATCCCACATCACTTTATTCAGCATCCTGGATAACAAAAAAAAAAAAAAAAAAAAAAAAAAAGAAGAAAATAGATAAATTTAATTCATAAACAAATACATGTCTGTCAATAGATTTGCAATTTGTCTGAAATTTTTGAGATGAAGTTTTGTATTATTTAGATTTTTTGGACTGTTGTCCTCATCTTCATTGTTATATACTCAAAATTTCAGACAATATGCCCTAAGGCCTTCATCAGGTATACCTTGTTATTTTAGATGAAGCTTGATGTTTTGTAGATTTTTTTGGACTGTTGTCCTCATCTTCATTGTTATATACTCAAAATTTCAGACAATATGCCCTAAGGCCTTCATCAGGTATACCTTGTTATTTTAGATGAAGGTTGATGTTTTGTATTATTTAGATTTTTTGGACTGTTGTCCTCTATAACACTGTAGTGTTATGGACTGATTGGCGATGTCTGATTAGATACTTAAAAACAAAACAATTGAGTCTAGAATCGTACAAGCGACTTAGATTAGAGTACAAGTCAGTGGTGTGGTAAAGTCAACACTAGATAAAATTAATTACTCTAACACAAAGAAATTCTAATGGCTAAAAGTCGGTTGATGGTTGATATAACACAAATGACTTTTTGTTTATACAAATGTTTTCACATAAATATATATTATCATTCTTGTAGCGTCGAAACAAGATGATAAATAGTTTTGAACAAAACCAATCCTAATGGCAGAAATAGGCTGAGTAAAGCAAAAGTCTGTTTTATCATATTATCATTTACATGGAGACTCCAAAAGATAGGAACCAATTTATCCAGGCTAAAAGTGGTTGCTTTAAAAACGAATGTCTGGTTTTTATGACTGATGATATCCATATCTATTATTGTTCTTGTGGGGACTGTGTAAGATAAGGACATTTATTTAGCAAAAACAGTTTAAAGATTAAATCTTTAAAATGTTGATAATCTCAATTTGCCCGGGTGGTCTTAGGCCAGTTTCTGGGAATTATCATAGCAATTGACAGGACCATTTATACAATAACAAAAATATTATCAGGTGCCTCACCAATCAGAAAACTGGGGCGGAGACTTGTTGCCCCCCTCTGAGATGTGTAACCCAGGGCCATGATTTTGATTGGCCGTCCAATCAAATGCGACCGCGTGGGTGGGGTTTCGTACACCTCCTGATGTTTACACTGTAGGGCCATTGGTCCGGCGTTTCGATTGGCTGGCCAATCGGAGCCCTGGATTCAGGGGTTTGGAATCCATAAAAGAGGACCCAAAAGGGTCCCAGGTAGATTGGAGAGTTGGTTCTTGGCCAGATTGATAGCTCCGTCTCACAGCCCTTGCTTTGTCATCTTGTTACTCAAAGTCCTGAATTTGAATCAGAACCCAACATATATCGCCAGTCAGTCCACAAAATACCGACTCAACTTCAACTCGATACCCCTTTGTGGTTGTACATGATTTTTAATCACTGTATGATTAATAAAGGTCTTTTATTGTTAAAAACGCATTCGTGTTAATTGTGAAACAACCTTGGTAAATTTGGTCATTTTCAGGTACAGCCCGGAACAAGCACTTCAACTTTCCTGTGGGTCAAAGAACACCCATCGCGTTAGATTCGACGCCACGACAGCATTGTATTACATTTGGTCCCGTGACCAGATCATAGTATTACATTTGGCACCCCGACCAACATCGTATTACATTTGGTGCCACGTGACCAGCAAGGATATTATTACACCTCATCTTCATTGTTATATACTCAAAATTTCAGACAATATGCCCTAAGGCCTTCATCAGATATATATTGTTATTTTAGATGAGGTTTGATGATTTGTATCATTTACTTTTCAGACTATTGTCCTCATCTTTATTGTTATTTACACTATTTCTCTGAATTTTTCAGATGAGGCTTGATAATTTGTATTATTTGGATTATTCAGACTATTGTCCTCATCTTTATTATTATCTACACTATTTCTCTGAATTTTTCAGATGAGGCTTGATAATTTGTATTATTTGGATTATTCAGACTATTGTCCTCATCTTTATTATTATCTACACTATTTCTCTGAATTTTTCAGATGAGGCTTGATAATTTGTATTATTTGGATTATTCAGACTATTGTCCTCATCTTTATTATTATCTACACTATTTCTCTGAATTTTTCAGATGAGGCTTGATAATTTGTATTATTTGGATTATTCAGACTATTGTCCTCATCTTTATTATTATTTACACTATTTCTCTGAATTTTTCAGATGAGGCTTGATAATTTGTATTATTTGGATTATTCAGACTATTGTCCTCATCTTTATTATTATCTACACTATTTCTCTGAATTTTTCAGATGAGGCTTGATAATTTGTATTATTCAGACTATTGTCCTCATCTTTATTATTATTTACACTATTTCTCTGAATTTTTGAGATGAGGCTTGATAATTTGTATTATTTGGATTATTCAGACTATTGTCCTCATCTTTATTATTATTTACACTATTTCTCTGAATTTTTGAGATGAGGCTTGATAATTTGTATTATTTGGATTATTCAGACTATTGTCCTCATCTTTATTATTATCTACACTATTTCTCTGAATTTTTCAGATGAGGCTTGATAATTTGTATTATTTGGATTATTCAGACTATTGTCCTCATCTTTATTATTATCTACACTATTTCTCTGAATTTTTCAGATGAGGCTTGATAATTTGTATTATTTGGATTATTCAGACTATTGTCCTCATCTTTATTATTATCTACACTATTTCTCTGAATTTTTCAGATGAGGCTTGATAATTTGTATTATTTGTATTATTCGGACTATTGTCCTCATCTTTATTATTATCTACACTATTTCTCTGAATTTTTCAGATGAGGCTTGATAATTTGTATTATTTGGATTATTCAGACTATTGTCCTCATCTTTATTATTATCTACACTATTTCTCTGAATTTTTGAGATGAGGCTTGATAATTTGTATTATTTGGATTATTCAGACTATTGTCCTCATCTTTATTATTATCTACACTATTTCTCTGAATTTTTCAGATGAGGCTTGATAATTTGTATTATTCAGACTATTGTCCTCATCTTTATTATTATTTACACTATTTCTCTGAATTTTTGAGATGAGGCTTGATAATTTGTATTATTTGGATTATTCAGACTATTGTCCTCATCTTTATTATTATCTACACTATTTCTCTGAATTTTTCAGATGAGGCTTGATAATTTGTATTATTTGGATTATTCAGACTATTGTCCTCATCTTTATTATTATCTACACTATTTCTCTGAATTTTTCAGATGAGGCTTGATAATTTGTATTATTTGGATTATTCAGACTATTGTCCTCATCTTTATTGTTATCTACACTATTTCTCTGAATTTTTCAGATGAGGCTTGATAATTTGTATTATTTGTATTATTCAGACTATTGTCCTCATCTTTATTATTATCTACACTATTTCTCTGAATTTTTCAGATGAGGCTTGATAATTTGTATTATTTGTATTATTCGGACTATTGTCCTCATCTTTATTATTATCTACACTATTTCTCTGAATTTTTCAGATGAGGCTTGATAATTTGTATTATTTGTATTATTCAGACTATTGTCCTCACCTTTATTGTTATATATATAACATTTCAGATGATGTGCCCTAAGGCTTTCATCAGGTGTTTCTTGTTATTTTTGAGATGAGGCTTGATAATTTGTATTATTTGTATTATTCAGACTATTGTCCTCATCTTTATTGTTATATACACAACATTTTGGCTGATATGCTCTCCAGCCTTCTTCAGGTGTTTCTTGTTATTTTTTTAGATGAGGTTTGATAATTTGTATTATTTAGATTTTTCAGACTGTTATCTTCATCTTTATTATTTATATACACAACATTTTGGCTGATGTGCTCTCCAGCCTTCTTCAGATGTTTCTTGTTATTTTTTAGATGAGGTTTGATAATTTGTATTATTTAGATTTTTCAGACTGTTATCTTCATCTTTATTATTTATATACACAACAATTTGGCTGATGTGCTCTCCAGCCTTCTTCAGATGTTTCTTGTTATTTTTTAGATGAGGTTTGATAATTTGTATTATTTAGATTTTTCAGACTGTTGTCCTCATCGTTATTGTTATATACACAACATTTTGGCTGATGTGCTCTCCAGCCTTCTTCAGATGTTTCTTGTTATTTTTTAGATGAGGTTTGATAATTTGTATTATTTAGATTTTTCAGAATATTGTCCTCTTCTTTATTGTTATAGATTCAACATTTGAGTAGATAATTACAATTTAAAAACATCACAAGATTTAAATATAGAAATAATTATATAGGATTTGAAATGTTGGACCATATGACCTTTAGGCACCACTTTTGCAATCTTGTTTCATAAGGACTTTTTTTTTCATTTACACCGTCAACATCCGGTTGTTTGTTAACAGATGATTTTTAGAGTTTTTTTTTTTAAATTATAAAACTAAACCCTAACCCCTAACAAACAACCGGATTTTGACGGTGTAAATGAAAAAAAAATCCTAATGAAACAAAATCGCAAAAGGGGTGCCTAAAGGTCATATGTTTCAAAATGTTTTTACATAAGCAAGCAGTTTGCTTAGAAGGAAAAAACAAACTTACATCAAGGCTTTATTGTAATCTTTTGCATGAAAATACTCTTCTCCCATTTGTACCACTGAAATGAAAAATGATCAAATGTTAACAAGAAATAGAATTAAATCAAAATGTGGAAAAAAATATTAAATAAATGTGAAAAATAAAAGTTATAAAAATTATTTAGTTATTTCCTATAAGTCAAACATAAACTCAGTGGGTCATTTAATGCTGACAAAGTTTTGAAATAAATTCATGCACCGTTATAGTATGTGGCCTACCTTTTTTATTCTGTTATAGTATGTGGCCTACCTTTTTGATTTTGTTATAGTATGTGGCCTACATTTTTTGATTCTGTTATAGTATGTGGCCTACCTTTTTTGATTCTGTTATAGTATGTGGCCTACCTTTTTTGATTCTGTTATAGTATGTGGCCTACCTTTTTGATTCTGTTATATTAGATGGCCTACCTTTTTTGATTCTGTTTTAGTATGTGGCCTACATTTTTTGATTCTGTTATAGTATGTGGCCTACATTTTTTTTATTCTGTTATAGTATGCAGCCTACATTTTTTAATTCTGTTATAGTATGCAGCCTACGTTTTTTATTCTGTTTTAGTATGCGGCCTACATTTTTTGATTCTGTTTTAGTATGTGGCCTACATTTTTTATTCTGTTATAGTATGTGACCTACCTTTTTTATTCTGTTATAGTATGTGGCCTACATTTTTTTATTCTGTTATAGTATGTGGCCTACCTTTTTGATTTTATTATAGTATGTGGCCTACATTTTTTGATTCTGTTATAGTATGTGGCCTACATTTTTTATTCTGTTATAGTATGTGGCCTACCTTTTTGATTCTGTTATACTATGTGGCCTACCTTTTTGATTCTGTTATACTATGTGGCCTACCTTTTTCATTCTATTATAGTATGTGGCCTACCCAGTTTGAATGTGTCCTACCTAAGTAAGAGTATATTTATAAATATAAGTAGTAGGCAATTTATTGAAACTAATTATTTTTCACATATATTCAATTTCAAGAAATGCAATTCACTCATAAGCTGTATATAGTATGTGGCCTACCTTTTTGATTCTGTTATAGTATGTGGCCTACCCAGTTTGAATGTGTCCTACCTCAGTAAGAGTATATTATAAATATATGTAGTAGGCAATTTATTGAAATTAATTATTTTTCACATATATTCAATTTCAAGAAATGCAATTCACTCATAAGCTGTATATAGTATGTGGCCTATTTGATTCTGTTATAGTATGTGGCCTACCCAGTTTGAATGTGTCCTACCTCAGTAAGAGTATATTTATAAATATATGTAGTAGGCAATTTATTGAAACTAATTATTTTTCACATATATTCAATTTCAAGAAATGCAATTCACTCATAAGCTGTATATAGTATGTGGCCTACCTTTTTGATTCTGTTATAGTATGTGGCCTACCCAGTTTGAATGTGTCCTACCTCAGTAAGAGTATATTTATAAATATAAGTAGTAGGCAATTTATTGAAATTAATTATTTTTCACATATATGCAATTTCAAAAAATGCAATTCAATCATAAACCGTATATAGTAATTAAGAATAATTAAAAAAGAATTTATCCATAATTTATATGAATCAGAGATCTATTTAATTCTAAAATAGGGTTAGGGTTAGGTATTAGGAGTTATTATTATAACCTTATAATATGCTTTTTATGGTAGGCCACATACTATAAGAGGGACATGAACTGTCAAGTTCAAACAAGTTGATTATACCAAATAAAAAATAACAAAAAGAGAAAAAAAATTTAAATTTTAAAGAGAAAAAAAATTAAGAAAAGGGGGAAAAAATTAAGAAAAGTGAGAAAAAAAATTAAGAAAAAAGGGGGAAAATTAAGAAAAAGGGGGGAAAAAATTAAGAAAGGGGGAAAAAATTAAGAAAGGGGGGAAAAAATTAAGAAAGGGGGAAAAAATTAAGAAAGGGGGGAAAAAATTAGAAAGGGGGAAAAAATTAAGAAAGGGGGGAAAAATTAAGAAAGGGGGAAAAAATTAAGAAAGGGGGAAAAAAATTAAGAAAGGGGAAAAAAAATTAAGAAAGGGGGGGGAATTAAGAAATGGGGGGGATTAAGAAAAGGGGGGGGAATCAAGAAAAGGGGGGGGGGAATCAAGAAAAGGGGGAAAAAAAAGAGAAAAAAAAAGGTTAAAAAACTTACTTAAATGTCTTTTCATCCTGGGTGATTTGTATTTCTTGAACTGTGCAACTGCACTACTTAATTGAGGAATGATAATCCACTGTTAATATAAAAACAATATCAATCTCGTTACAAACATGATATCAATCTCATTATCAGTATTCATTATACCAACACACAACTTTCGCTGTTTGAGATAATTTGATTTTCTAAAAAAAAGTTAAAAATCAACCTGCCCTAATGTGCATCTAAACCCGAGTGCTCTCTTACCAAATCTCAAACTAAATAACTTTCCCAGAAGATGCGTGGTCACAAAATGTAAAAACGTTACATAAATATACTGCATACTGTCTTGAACAAATCTTGGAAGAAGCACCGTACAAAAAAGCAGCCTCCTGCCTCCTATCACACAAGCTAGCAAGTTAAGACATTGTTGGAGAAGCAAGGACAAATTCATAAGCGATGTTCTCTTTCACATAGACAGACTAGTGTAGGCTGACCAGCAAAAGCCTATCAGCTCTGCACAGATTCTGGATGCTGTACAGAAGACCTGCCAGCACAGATACCCATAAATTTCTCTCACCTACTGCTTTGGTACATTTTATTGTTTTTAGAACTTGTAAAAGGCTGACCACACTGCATTGCATGTTCTAAGAAGCATGTCATCAAATTTCCTTATCTTCTATACTTCAGGGGGTGCTTCGTCGAGGCCTGCTGCTTTGGTACATTTTATTGTTTTTAGAACTTGTAAAAGGCTGACCAGAATCATAACAGGGAGGATACAGCCTTTTGGCCATTTCTCAGTTGTTTATACACTGCATTGCATGTTCTAAGAAGCATGTCATCAAATTTCCTTATCTTCTATACTTCAGGGGGTGCTTCATCGAGGCCTGCTGCTTTGGTACATTTTATTGTTTTTAGAACTTGTAAAAGGCTGACCAGAAATCATAACAGGGAGGATACAGCCTTTTGGCCATTTCTCAGTTGTTTATACACTGCATTGCATGTTCTAAGAAGCATGTCATCAAATTTCCTTATCTTCTATACTTCAGGGGGTGCTTCATCGAGGCCTGCTGCTTTGGTACATTTTATTGTTTTTAGAACTTGTAAAAGGCTGACCAGAAACATAACAGGGAGGATACAGCCTTTTGGCCATTTCTCAGTTGTTTATACACTGCATTGCATGTTCTAAGAAGCATGTCATCAAATTTCCTTATCTTCTATACTTCAGGGGGTGCTTCATCGAGGCTGCTGCTTTGGTACATTTTATTGTTTTTAGAACTTGTAAAAGGCTGACCAGAAACATAACAGGGAGGATACAGCCTTTTGGCCATTTCTCAGTTGTTTATACACTGCATTGCATGTTCTAAGAAGCATGTCATCAAATTTCCTTATCTTCTATACTTCAGGGGTGCTTCATCGAGGCCTGCTGCTTTGGTACATTTTATTGTTTTTAGAACTTGTAAAAGGCTGACCAGAATCATAACAGGGAGGATACAGCCTTTTGGCCATTTCTCAGTTGTTTATACACTGCATTGCATGTTCTAAGAAGCATGTCATCAAATTTCCTTATCTTCTATACTTCAGGGGGTGCTTCATCGAGGCCTGCTGCTTTGGTACATTTTATTGTTTTTAGAACTTGTAAAAGGCTGACCAGAAACATAACAGGGAGGATACAGCCTTTTGGCCATTTCTCAGTTGTTTATACACTGCATTGCATGTTCTAAGAAGCATGTCATCAAATTTCCTTATCTTCTATACTTCAGGGGTGCTTCATCGAGGCCTGCTGCTTTGGTACATTTTATTGTTTTTAGAACTTGTAAAAGGCTGACCAGAAACATAACAGGGAGGATACAGCCTTTTGGCCATTTCTCAGTTGTTTATACACTGCATTGCATGTTCTAAGAAGCATGTCATCAAATTTCCTTATCTTCTATACTTCAGGGGGTGCTTCATCGAGGCCTGCTGCTTTGGTACATTTTATTGTTTTTAGAACTTGTAAAAGGCTGACCAGAAACATAACAGGGAGGATACAGCCTTTTGGCCATTTCTCAGTTGTTTATACACTGCATTGCATGTTCTAAGAAGCATGTCATCAAATTTCCTTATCTTCTATACTTCAGGGGTGCTTCATCGAGGCCTGCTGCTTTGGTACATTTTATTGTTTTTAGAACTTGTAAAAGGCTGACCAGAAACATAACAGGGAGGATACAGCCTTTTGGCCATTTCTCAGTTGTTTATACACTGCATTGCATGTTCTAAGAAGCATGTCATCAAATTTCCTTATCTTCTATACTTCAGGGGGTGCTTCATCGAGGCCTGCTGCTTTGGTACATTTTATTGTTTTTAGAACTTGTAAAAGGCTGACCAGAAACATAACAGGGAGGATACAGCCTTTTGGCCATTTCTCAGTTGTTTATACACTGCATTGCATGTTCTAAGAAGCATGTCATCAAATTTCCTTATCTTCTATACTTCAGGGGGTGCTTCATCGAGGCCTGCTGCTTTGGTACATTTTATTGTTTTTAGAACTTGTAAAAGGCTGACCAGAAACATAACAGGGAGGATACAGCCTTTTGGCCATTTCTCAGTTGTTTATACACTGCATTGCATGTTCTAAGAAGCATGTCATCAAATTTCCTTATCTTCTATACTTCAGGGGTGCTTCATCGAGGCCTGCTGCTTTGGTACATTTTATTGTTTTTAGAACTTGTAAAAGGCTGACCAGAAACATAACAGGGAGGATACAGCCTTTTGGCCATTTCTCAGTTGTTTATACACTGCATTGCATGTTCTAAGAAGCATGTCATCAAATTTCCTTATCTTCTATACTTCAGGGGGTGCTTCATCGAGGCCTGCTGCTTTGGTACATTTTATTGTTTTTAGAACTTGTAAAAGGCTGACCAGAAACATAACAGGGAGGATACAGCCTTTTGGCCATTTCTCAGTTGTTTATACACTGCATTGCATGTTCTAAGAAGCATGTCATCAAATTTCCTTATCTTCTATACTTCAGGGGGTGCTTCATCGAGGCCTGCTGCTTTGGTACATTTTATTGTTTTTAGAACTTGTAAAAGGCTGACCAGAAACATAACAGGGAGGATACAGCCTTTTGGCCATTTCTCAGTTGTTTATACACTGCATTGCATGTTCTAAGAAGCATGTCATCAAATTTCCTTATCTTCTATACTTCAGGGGGTGCTTCATCGAGGCCTGCTGCTTTGGTACATTTTATTGTTTTTAGAACTTGTAAAAGGCTGACCAGAAACATAACAGGGAGGATACAGCCTTTTGGCCATTTCTCAGTTGTTTATACACTGCATTGCATGTTCTAAGAAGCATGTCATCAAATTTCCTTATCTTCTATACTTCAGGGGTGCTTCATCGAGGCCTGCTGCTTTGGTACATTTTATTGTTTTTAGAACTTGTAAAAGGCTGACCAGAAACATAACAGGGAGGATACAGCCTTTTGGCCATTTCTCAGTTGTTTATACACTGCATTGCATGTTCTAAGAAGCATGTCATCAAATTTCCTTATCTTCTATACTTCAGGGGGTGCTTCATCGAGGCCTGCTGCTTTGGTACATTTTATTGTTTTTAGAACTTGTAAAAGGCTGACCAGAAACATAACAGGGAGGATACAGCCTTTTGGCCATTTCTCAGTTGTTTATACACTGCATTGCATGTTCTAAGAAGCATGTCATCAAATTTCCTTATCTTCTATACTTCAGGGGGTGCTTCATCGAGGCCTGCTGCTTTGGTACATTTTATTGTTTTTAGAACTTGTAAAAGGCTGACCAGAAACATAACAGGGAGGATACAGCCTTTTGGCCATTTCTCAGTTGTTTATACACTGCATTGCATGTTCTAAGAAGCATGTCATCAAATTTCCTTATCTTCTATACTTCAGGGGGTGCTTCATCGAGGCCTGCTGCTTTGGTACATTTTTATTGTTTTTAGAACTTGTAAAAGGCTGACCAGAAACATAACAGGGAGGATACAGCCTTTTGGCCATTTCTCAGTTGTTTATACACTGCATTGCATGTTCTAAGAAGCATGTCATCAAATTTCCTTATCTTCTATACTTCAGGGGGTGCTTCATCGAGGCCTGCTGCTTTGGTACATTTTATTGTTTTTAGAACTTGTAAAAGGCTGACCAGAACATAACAGGGAGGATACAGCCTTTTGGCCATTTCTCAGTTGTTTATACACTGCATTGCATGTTCTAAGAAGCATGTCATCAAATTTCCTTATCTTCTATACTTCAGGGGGTGCTTCATCGAGGCCTGCTGCTTTGGTACATTTTATTGTTTTTAGAACTTGTAAAAGGCTGACCAGAAACATAACAGGGAGGATACAGCCTTTTGGCCATTTCTCAGTTGTTTATACACTGCATTGCATGTTCTAAGAAGCATGTCATCAAATTTCCTTATCTTCTATACTTCAGGGGGTGCTTCATCGAGGCCTGCTGCTTTGGTACATTTTATTTTTTTAGAACTTGTAAAAGGCTGACCAGAAACATAACAGGGAGGATACAGCCTTTTGGCCATTTCTCAGTTGTTTATACACTGCATTGCATGTTCTAAGAAGCATGTCATCAAATTTCCTTATCTTCTATACTTCAGGGGTGCTTCATCGAGGCCTGCTGCTTTGGTACATTTTATTGTTTTTAGAACTTGTAAAAGGCTGACCAGAAACATAACAGGGAGGATACAGCCTTTTGGCCATTTCTCAGTTGTTTATACACTGCATTGCATGTTCTAAGAAGCATGTCATCAAATTTCCTTATCTTCTATACTTCAGGGGTGCTTCATCGAGGCCTGCTGCTTTGGTACATTTTATTGTTTTTAGAACTTGTAAAAGGCTGACCAGAACATAACAGGGAGGATACAGCCTTTTGGCCATTTCTCAGTTGTTTATACACTGCATTGCATGTTCTAAGAAGCATGTCATCAAATTTCCTTATCTTCTATACTTCAGGGGGTGCTTCATCGAGGCCTGCTGCTTTGGTACATTTTATTGTTTTTAGAACTTGTAAAAGGCTGACCAGAAACATAACAGGGAGGATACAGCCTTTTGGCCATTTCTCAGTTGTTTATACACTGCATTGCATGTTCTAAGAAGCATGTCATCAAATTTCCTTATCTTCTATACTTCAGGGGTGCTTCATCGAGGCCTGCTGCTTTGGTACATTTTATTGTTTTTAGAACTTGTAAAAGGCTGACCAGAAACATAACAGGGAGGATACAGCCTTTTGGCCATTTCTCAGTTGTTTATACACTGCATTGCATGTTCTAAGAAGCATGTCATCAAATTTCCTTATCTTCTATACTTCAGGGGGTGCTTCATCGAGGCCTGCTGCTTTGGTACATTTTATTGTTTTTAGAACTTGTAAAAGGCTGACCAGAAACATAACAGGGAGGATACAGCCTTTTGGCCATTTCTCAGTTGTTTATACACTGCATTGCATGTTCTAAGAAGCATGTCATCAAATTTCCTTATCTTCTATACTTCAGGGGTGCTTCATCGAGGCCTGCTGCTTTGGTACATTTTATTGTTTTTAGAACTTGTAAAAGGCTGACCAGAAACATAACAGGGAGGATACAGCCTTTTGGCCATTTCTCAGTTGTTTATACACTGCATTGCATGTTCTAAGAAGCATGTCATCAAATTTCCTTATCTTCTATACTTCAGGGGTGCTTCATCGAGGCCTGCTGCTTTGGTACATTTTATTGTTTTTAGAACTTGTAAAAGGCTGACCAGAATCATAACAGGGAGGATACAGCCTTTTGGCCATTTCTCAGTTGTTTATACACTGCATTGCATGTTCTAAGAAGCATGTCATCAAATTTCCTTATCTTCTATACTTCAGGGGGTGCTTCATCGAGGCCTGCTGCTTTGGTACATTTTATTGTTTTTAGAACTTGTAAAAGGCTGACCAGAAACATAACAGGGAGGATACAGCCTTTTGGCCATTTCTCAGTTGTTTATACACTGCATTGCATGTTCTAAGAAGCATGTCATCAAATTTCCTTATCTTCTATACTTCAGGGGGTGCTTCATCGAGGCCTGCTGCTTTGGTACATTTTATTGTTTTTAGAACTTGTAAAAGGCTGACCAGAAACATAACAGGGAGGATACAGCCTTTTGGCCATTTCTCAGTTGTTTATACACTGCATTGCATGTTCTAAGAAGCATGTCATCAAATTTCCTTATCTTCTATACTTCAGGGGGTGCTTCATCGAGGCCTGCTGCTTTGGTACATTTTATTGTTTTTAGAACTTGTAAAAGGCTGACCAGAAACATAACAGGGAGGATACAGCCTTTTGGCCATTTCTCAGTTGTTTATACACTGCATTGCATGTTCTAAGAAGCATGTCATCAAATTTCCTTATCTTCTATACTTCAGGGGGTGCTTCATCGAGGCCTGCTGCTTTGGTACATTTTATTGTTTTTAGAACTTGTAAAAGGCTGACCAGAATCATAACAGGGAGGATACAGCCTTTTGGCCATTTCTCAGTTGTTTATACACTGCATTGCATGTTCTAAGAAGCATGTCATCAAATTTCCTTATCTTCTATACTTCAGGGGGTGCTTCATCGAGGCCTGCTGCTTTGGTACATTTTATTGGTTTTAGGACTTTGTTGAATTTGTTCATTGTGAAGTCTCCTAGCTTGATGTCTAGTTGGCTATCAGTGATTTTTTGTATTATTTTATATGATTTTAGAGGGGTTCCTCAGCAGATTTTTAAAATGTTCTGGGTATATTCGCGGAGTTCTGTCCCAGCCTCCTGCCTCAGGTGGCTGCTGAAAAAAAAACACCAGCTACAATTGAAGTCCGTAGCCAAAGCGGTGTCACTAGAAAAAAATAGGGTTAGGGTTAGTTTAATGGGAAAATAAATAAATAATTTGGGCTCTGTTTTTTTTTAATAAAAAACAGAACACACAAATTTTGTAATAGAACTTAATTTTAACTAGGTGGGGTTAGGGTTAGGGTTGGGTTTTCGGGAAAAATACCCTAAGTTGGTTGTTTTTTCGGGGTTTTTTCCAAGTGACACCGCCTCGGTTTCAGACTATCGTAGCTGGTGTTTTTTTTCAGCAGCCATCGGCTAGCAGTTTTTGAGGCAGAAGGCCGTGACGGAACTCTGCAAAGAGTACCAATGTTCTTTACACAGAAAAAAAAAAAGTCTAGTAAAATATTTGCAAAGACTGAATAAAACAAGAAAAAAAAAAAAAAAAAAAACTGGAATACTTTACCGAATGATCGACTTCCAATTCCAGATTCTGTAATGCTAATATTCCCTCTTTTTCTTTAACAATATCAGGAGGATCAATGCCTGGGGGGGGGAAAAGAAAAAAGTTTTTTTTGTCTTAAAACTAGTTTTAATAATACAAATTGGTGATAAATATAATAATAAAATCATAGCATTAATCTATCTGGCTGTTTTTTTTTTTGTTTTTTTTTTATTTAAATAACAGAATGTTAAAGATATTTCAATCTTAAATTGCTTGTTAAAAAAACAGACCAAACAACAAACAAAAAAATGACATAATAAAATATATATTACAAACATTAAAACCAAAAAAATGCAATAAGACATATATTTTTAATCACAGAATTTGCAAAGGAGTATTTTAGAAAATAAGTAGTTTTTTTTTAAGTATATGAGTAGTTTTTTTAAATATAGTTTTTTTTAAATAAAGTGAGAGAAGAGTTAGATGAGAAGAGTAGTATTTTTTTTTTTTTTAAAAAGAAGAAGATACTTTTTTAAAAAGAGAGAAGAGTACTTTTTTAAAAAGAGAAAGAGAAAGAGTACTTTTTTAAAAAAAAGAGAGAAGAGTACTTTTTTTTAAAAAAAGAGAGAAGAGTACTTTTTTTAAAAAAAGAAGAGAGTACTTTTTTTTAAAAAAAGAGAGAAGAGAGTACTTTTTTTAAAAAAAGAGAGAAGAGTACTTTTTTTTAAAAAAAAGAGAGAAGAGTATTTTTTTAAAAAAAAAGAGAGAAGAGACTTTTTTTAAAAAAAAGAGAGAAGAATATTTTTAAAAAAGAGAGAAGAATATTTTAAAAAGAGAGAAGAATATTTTAAAAAGAGAGAAGAATATTTTTAAAAAGAGAGAATAATATTTTAAAAAAGAGAGAAGAATATTTTTAAAAAAAGAGAGAAAAAGAGAGAAGAATATTTTTAAAAAAGAGAGAAGAATATTTTAAAAAAGAGAGAAGAATATTTTTAAAAAAGAGAGAAGAATATTTTTAAAAAAGAGAGAGAATATTTTAAAAAAAGAGAGAAGAATATTTTTAAAAAAGAGAAGAATATTTTTAAAAAAGAAAGAATATTTTAAAAAAAGAGAAGAATATTTTTTTTAAAAAAGAGAGAAGAATATTTTTAAAAAAAAGAGAAGAATATTTTTTTTTGAGAAGAATATTTTTAAAAAAAGAGAGAGAATATTTAAAAAGAGAGAAGAGTATTTTTATTTAAAAAAGAGAGAAGAGTATTTTAAAAAAGAGAGAAGAGTATTTTAAAGAAGAGAAGAGAAGAAGAGTATTTAAAAAGAGAGAAGAGTAGTTTAAAAAAGAGAGAAGAGTATTTAAAAAAGAGAGAAGAGTATTTAGAGAGAAGTATTTAAAAAAAGAGAGAGAGTATTTAAAAAAGAGAGAAGAGTATTTAAAAAAGAGAGAAGAGTATTAAAAAGAGAAGAGTATTTAAAAAAAAGAGTATTTAAAATCTACTCACTTTGCAGAGTTCTTTGCAGAGTTGTTTACGAGCAATAGCCAAATTGGCTGCTTGTTGATAATAAAATCCTGGATGCTGTGTTTGAATTGCAGTTAGTCCCAATTTAATTGCTTCATCAAATAAATCACCAAATATCTGAAATCTGGAAAAAAAC
Organism: Doryteuthis pealeii; assembly: GCA_023376005.1. Classification (NCBI taxonomy): domain Eukaryota; kingdom Metazoa; phylum Mollusca; class Cephalopoda; order Myopsida; family Loliginidae; genus Doryteuthis; species Doryteuthis pealeii. The sequence continues at coordinate 39,073,501 of CM042179.1, forward strand.
AAGAAACAAACATTAGATTTATCAAAAGTAGGAAATTTATAAACAAACATACTTTTGTTTGTTTGGTTGGTTGGTTTTGGGGTCATGCCCACTCTTGTTAGGTTAATTTATGCCAATGAAATATAATTGTTAAATTATGGTCTCCAATTATATACAGTACCAAAATGTATCTTCAAGTAGTAACAGGTAAGCACTTCATTCTGAGTTCTTAAACAGGTAGGCACTTCATACTGAGTCAAAAGGTTTTAACAGTCAGCATATTATCTCAAACATCTATTTGTGACAGAGAACACAAGGTGAGTGGCAAATGTCAAGGCCTGCCGTATTCTCGAAGGAAGCGGGCTAGGGTTTGCCTGACATGTCGGACTGTAGAATTGAACCCGCTTCCTTCAGAATGCAAACATTGTCACCGAAGTCGAGAAGCTACAGTCCCGGATGTAAGCGCCAGGTGCCCGGATGATAGCTATGATGATTCCGGCGGTCGGGTTTGGCTCGAGAATCTCGTGTGTGGGGCGCAGACACCCGGATGTTGAGGAGAAATTAGTATAAATAGAAGTAGGGTAACGACAGGAGTGAGTTGCGATTTTTCAGCTGCTGAAGATATTTGACTTGGTGATTTTACGACGGATTTTTTGTGCTATAGATTTTGTGACGGCAACGACATTGTTCAACAAGTCGAATTTATTTTTCCCCTTTATTTTTTTTTTATTTTTCATTCGAGACTATTTAATAATGAAATTTATTGTGTACAGTGCTCAGGTGCACCACAACTCATCAAAGTCTCATGTCAAGTACACAGAATAATGGATTAGTGTCAGGAACATGAACAGTTTACAGTAGTAATATGCAATTTATGTGTGCACGTGTGTGCATATGTATGTGGAGAGTGGCATCAGGTATAGTCGGTGGACTACAGGAAGCATGGAGGCTTTGAAAGATTCAGTGCTTCGGCAGCCTACAGCAGACACGGGCAGTTTATTCCATTAGATTGATGTCTTTGTTTAATGGCATATCAACTTTTGCTGGTTATTTAATGCCAAAGCCATTCTTCTAAAAGAACAGTAGTGGTACTATTTAAAGCATAACTGGAGGGATGAGAAGGGTTTCATACCTTTCCCAAGGGTATTAGTCCAAAAGTGAATGTAATAGCATGATTGGAGTTTGGACACGTTTACTACATTGTCACGGTTCAGTAAGATAGCCACTACACCACAGAGATCTGCACCCTCCCCAGGATTTTATCATTTCTAGTGAAACATTACACAATTAAAACAGATGTCATTAGGTGTTATTTATTATAGGTGAATGAGAATTGTAATTGATCATATTGGTCATCACTTTAAACAAGTATCAGGTTACTATGACAACAGATTAAAAATAATCATAAAAATTCAAATATATATTAAATGATGTACAAACACACACACACTTCATTAATAAGTAAGCAATCATGTTACCATGACAATGAACAAGTACTAATTAAAGAACCCATATATATACAGGGTGGTCTAAAAGACACCCCCCCCCAATCAAAATAAAGCTCCTAATTAATCATCTATAATTACACGAGGTAATCTGCTGGAAAGGAAATAGAAAATTATATTATTATACATTATAATTAATGATATATATTATAAAAACCAACAAATAATGAAAGTTAAAACAATGTGTAAGGGGGTGACAAGACTTTCGGACCACCCTGTAGATTAATGTACAGCATGGTCGGAAAGTCTTGTCACCCCTACATATTGCTTTTTTTAGAGGTAAAATAATTCCATAACTTATATATTATATTATTAAAACCAAAAATAATGAAAGTTAAAACAATATGTAAGGGGGTGACAAGACTTTCGGACCACCCTGTAGATTAATGTACAGCATGGTCGGAAAGTCTTGTCACCCCTACATATTGCTTTTTTTAGAGGTAAAATAATTCCATAACTTATATATTATATTATTAAAACAAAAAATAATGAAAGTTAAAACAATATGTAAGGGGGTGACAAGACTTTCGGACCACCCTGTAGATTAATGTACAGCATGGTCGGAAAGTCTTGTCACCCCTACATATTGCTTTTTTTAGAGGTAAAATAATTCCATAACTTATATATTATATTATTAAAACAAAAAATAATGAAAGTTAAAACAATATGTAAGGGGGTGACAAGACTTTCGGACCACCCTGTAGATTAATGTACAGCATGGTCGGAAAGTCTTGTCACCCCTACATATTGCTTTTTTTAGAGGTAAAATAATTCCATAACTTATATATTATATTATTAAAACAAAAAATAATGAAAGTTAAAACAATATGTAAGGGGGTGACAAGACTTTCGGACCACCCTGTAGATTAATGTACAGCATGGTCGGAAAGTCTTGTCACCCCTACATATTGCTTTTTTTAGAGGTAAAATAATTCCATAACTTATATATTATATTATTAAAACAAAAAATAATGAAAGTTAAAACAATATGTAAGGGGTGACAAGACTTTCGGACCACCCTGTAGATTAATGTACAGCATGGTCGGAAAGTCTTGTCACCCCTACATATTGCTTTTTTTAGAGGTAAAATAATTCCATAACTTATATATTATATTATTAAAACAAAAAATAATGAAAGTTAAAACAATATGTAAGGGGGTGACAAGACTTTCGGACCACCCTGTAGATTAATGTACAGCATGGTCGGAAAGTCTTGTCACCCCTACATATTGCTTTTTTTAGAGGTAAAATAATTCCATAACTTATATATTATATTATTAAAACAAAAAATAATGAAAGTTAAAACAATATGTAAGGGGGTGACAAGACTTTCGGACCACCCTGTAGATTAATGTACAGCATGGTCGGAAAGTCTTGTCACCCCTACATATTGCTTTTTTTAGAGGTAAAATAATTCCATAACTTATATATTATATTATTAAAACAAAAAATAATGAAAGTTAAAACAATATGTAAGGGGGTGACAAGACTTTCGGACCACCCTGTAGATTAATGTACAGCATGGTCGGAAAGTCTTGTCACCCCTACATATTGCTTTTTTTTAGAGGTAAAATAATTCCATAACTTATATATTATATTATTAAAACAAAAAATAATGAAAGTTAAAACAATATGTAAGGGGTGACAAGACTTTCGGACCACCCTGTAGATTAATGTACAGCATGGTCGGAAAGTCTTGTCACCCCTACATATTGCTTTTTTAGAGGTAAAATAATTCCATAACTTATATATTATATTATTAAAACAAAAAATAATGAAAGTTAAAACAATATGTAAGGGGTGACAAGACTTTCGGACCACCCTGTAGATTAATGTACAGCATGGTCGGAAAGTCTTGTCACCCCTACATATTGCTTTTTTTAGAGGTAAAATAATTCCATAACTTATATATTATATTATTAAAACAAAAAATAATGAAAGTTAAAACAATATGTAAGGGGTGACAAGACTTTCGGACCACCCTGTAGATTAATGTACAGCATGGTCGGAAAGTCTTGTCACCCCTACATATTGCTTTTTTTAGAGGTAAAATAATTCCATAACTTATATATTATATTATTAAAACAAAAAATAATGAAAGTTAAAACAATATGTAAGGGGTGACAAGACTTTCGGACCACCCTGTAGATTAATGTACAGCATGGTCGGAAAGTCTTGTCACCCCTACATATTGCTTTTTTTAGAGGTAAAATAATTCCATAACTTATATATTATATTATTAAAACAAAAAATAATGAAAGTTAAAACAATATGTAAGGGGTGACAAGACTTTCGGACCACCCTGTAGATTAATGTACAGTGTGGTTGGAAAGTCTTGTCACCCCTACATATTGCTTTTTTTAGAGGTAAAATAATTCCATAACTTATATATTATATTATTAAAACAAAAAATCGGAAGGTCTTGACATCCCCACAATGTTGGTTTTTTTTTTTCAGAGGTAAAATAATTCCATAACTTTTATATTATTAAAACCAAAAATAATCAAAGTTTAAAAAAATATGTAGGGGAGACAAGCCTTTTAAACTACTCTGTACATGCAAATATGCTATTTAATTTCTTTTCTAAAAGAAATAAATCTCATAGAAATTTTAAAATATTTTAATAAAAAGAGCAAAAAAATAAATAATAAAACCAAACCAAAAAGAAAAGATAAAAGAAAACTACTTACTGTTTAGACATCCAAGCACTGTGATCAAATACTAAATCAGGAATTCCAACTCTGCCTTTGAAATAATCAATATGTTTTCTGAACTGAGCAATTGCATCTAATGGAGCATTGTGTTGAAAAGATAATCGACAAATCTGGATGAAAGAAATAAAAAGATATTAAAAAAACAGAAAAGTTGTTTATTATGCTAATATTGCAATATTTCAATCTGTTAAAAAAACAGTTTCTTTAATCAGTCTAGCATAGATAGATTTCTTAAGCATTTATATAATAACTATTAAATTTACTATATAAGAATAAGATAATATGAAAAACACACAGATGTTGTTCAAGTAAAGTTGTTTATTATGCTAATATTGCAATATTTCAATCTGTTAAAAATTAAGACAATCTATGAAAATTGTGACCGTTTTGTGATGGGATTAGCTCATACCAGAAAAGAGAATATTTTTAATTCTAAACAAAAATTCTCAAAGAGCATGTGTCACTTTAATAACCAGGTGTAACAGATTTTAATTTACTATATATACTCATCAGGTATAAGTTAATCATGTGTATAGTTCAACACCTGGAGACATGCAGCATAATGGTTAGAGTCAACACGAGTTCAATTCCTGGACGAAGCTGTTTGCATTTCATATGGCACTAATACCCTTGGAAAAGGTATGAATCCAATTCTCCCTCGAGCTATGGGTAAATAGCAGAGCAGACTGGGTTCTTTAACCGTTGCTAGGAAACCAGTTTAGGAGAAGGAAAACTCTAAATTCAAACCTGTTACATTCCATTTAAAAAATTGACCTTATGTCACATCCTGCTTGTTTTCCTAGACTGGTTACCCAACCAAAGTTAGGCAACCAGTCTAGAAGGAAAACTCTGAATTCAAACCTGTTACACTCCACTTAAGAAATTGACCTTAAAGTTTTTAAAAAAGAATACATATTAACAAGTTACAATAAGATATACATAATCTGATGACCGAGAAAAATGCGGCGTAAGTGCTCACATTCAAAACTATTGCATAACCTTTTTTTTCTTTTCTGCAAAATCAAGGTTTTTGTTTTGAACTCATATGACTTTTATCTTCGCTCTTAACACGGAGTATAAACAAGCTCTGAAGAGGATTTTTATAAAATCGAAATATTGTTCAATATCAGCTATGAATATGTTATAAAATGTTTTCACTTTAACAGCATTTTGTGGTGTTTTCATATCCTTTTATCTATACTCATATATATATATATATATATATATATATATATATACACATATAGTTCAACCCCTGATTAATGGTAATGAAGTCATTAATCTAAAGAATTAATTTTAAAAGTAGAGTGTTTCCCTAATTCCTTCTGTTTGAATGTCAAACAGTAGGTAGGTAGGTAGGTAGGTAAATATGTATAAAGGTAGATATATATAGATAGAGATAACAAAGTTATAAAAATAAATGTACAGGGTTTTTTTTTTTCGAATCAAGAAAGAATAGTGAAATTAAAGACTTAAATGAGCTAACATTAAAAAAATACGATTTAGTTGTTTATTTCATTTGTATTGTGTAAATGATTCTGGTCTAAGGAGAATCACATAGTAATTGATATTTGTTTATTCAATTAGGAACTGAATAAACCTGCAATATTTTGTGGTTTTTAACAAAGTTTGTTTAAATAATAAGTTGCTGCCAAAATAAATAAAATTATATATATATATATATATATATATATATATATATATATATTTTTATATATATATAATCCAAAAGTCCAGAGAAGAAATCTTCCTTACAACACAAGAGTTTTATTTAAAAAAACCTGTCGCAGTTTGAGAGTTCAATGTGTGCTCTTAATGTTAGAGTCACAGAGCAAATATACAAGTAATGAAATAACAAAAGACTTAGAGATTTAGCTTATAGTCTATTTCTCCCTGAAACAGACTATAATGCAAAATCTCTAAGTCTTTTGTTATTTCTTTACTTATATATATATATATATATATATATATATATATATATACTTTTATGTTTTTTTATATGTTGAAGTTGGACGTTATTATGAAGCATTTAAAAATAAATGAAGGAACTCGATGTTATAGAGTACTGTATTCACTTATTTTTTATTATTTGTTATCGTAAATTTTTCGGGATCATTAGATTCCCTTTTTCAAATGAATGTCGCTCCTGTTCAACGGATCCTTTGTCTTTGTTGTTAGCGGCAGCGGCTGTAAAATATTTGTAATAACGGAGTATTCCGATATCGGCGTTCAGTCCCCTCACGTGAGTTCGTAGTTTTAAAATTCATTTGGTTTCTGCTTGTTTTTGAGATTGCGTTGTTGGAAATGCATGTTCTATTAAAATACATTTGAGGTGTGTAAGGTTGTGTTGTGGGGTGTTAAAGTGAAGTGCTATCATACTATATATATATATATATATATATATATATATTAGTAATTCCATCTGTTTATTGTACACTCCACATGAAGTAAAGGACTTCAAGGGGTCATAATTCAAATATTTTAGGTTTTATAACTTATGTCATAATAGCAATAAAAGAAATTATGCACTTTTCTTATTTACATTCCTTTATATATATATATATATATATATATAATATATATACCTTTGAAAGGAAGGAAAAACTCAATAAACCGTCATTCTGTAATAAATTTATTTCAACCAAAACTTAAAAGGCTTTTAGAAATTTAAATCAATTTTTAAAACTCCCTAGAAGTTCATTCTCATCAGACAGAAGGCACAGATAGAAATTGTATTTGCACCTACTAAAACATGCAATAATTATACAGTGAGATTTTGAAGATCCCATGTAGAATCATCCCTTACAACCAGTTTGGGATACCTTACACACACACGTGTGTGTGTGTGTCTGTGTGAATAAAAATTGGAAGTGAACCCAACAATTAATAAAAATGGTTGATATTTAAAAACTAAAATTAAAATAACTAAATAATAAGAGTTTGGTTTTGTTGTTTTGTTTTATGCCTCAGCAAAAACTTTACTTTTAATAAGAAATGTATCCAGTGGAACTCTTAACATCCTATACCGCTTCATTCCATCCAGCCTGAAGTCACATTTGTTTTCCTAATCCGCCCCAAATGAGAGCCTTTGTTTAAATGTAATATTAAACATATTTAGAAGTCTTTGATTTAAGGGAAATAACAGGTAAGTTTAAATGAAAAGGCCATTTTTAGCCATTTATTGATAAATCCTTATAGGAATGGGGATGTGGACTTTGTTTAAATGTAATATTAAACATATTTAGAAGTCTTTGATTTAAGGGAAATAACAGGTAACTTTAAATGAAAAGGCCATTTTTTGATAAATCCTTAGAGGAATGGGGATGTGGACTTTGTTTAAATGTAATATTAAACATATTTAGAAGTCTTTGATTTAAGGGAAATAACAGGTAACTTTAAATGAAAAGGCCATTTTTAGCCATTTTTTGATAAATCCTTATAGGAATGGGGATGTGGACTTTGTTTAAATGTAATATTAAACATATTTAGAAGTCTTTGATTTAAGGGAAATAATAGGTAACTTTAAATGAAAAGTCCATTTTTAGCTATTTTTTTATAGGAATGTGCTGGACTTAGAAAATTCTCAACAGGATGTTAAGAGTTAAACATTAAAAAAAAAAGAAAGAAAAAAACAAAAAGAAGGTTGTTGAATGACTGATAGAATATTGTTACCTTGTAATTAACAAATCCAGCAATTGTTTTAATTTCCAGCAAATTAGTATCATGCATGCGCAATTCCAAAATATGGCCGTATGCCAATTTATAATGTCTGCAATTAAAAAATACAAAGAAACATATTTAGAAAAATTGTTAACAAGAATTGGGAGAAAATTTGGTAATTTTCACCTTTAGTTGTTAAAATTCCTAGTAAATAAAGTAATTAGAGTAACCTCCCTTGACTTTCACTTTCAACTAAGCCGGTGGCTATTTTGAAAGTCTCCGTGCAAAATAAACAAATCTTAGAAACTTTTTTGAAAACCATAGAACTGCATGCTTTAATACAAAAATATCATAAAATGTGTTCTTAATAACAATTAAGTTCATTTCAGATAATGTACACATACAATTTTATGCTAGGAATTTTAACAACTAAAAGGTGAAAATTACCGAGAATTTATCATGGGTTATTCCCTATAAGTCTAACATGATCAAAGGGGAACCACTATTGACTGATAAATTATTTATTTATTTATTGATCTACTAGGAAAAAAGAAGACGGATTTAGGGTTAGTTTAATGGGAAAATAGATAGATAATTTATCAGTCAAGAATTTTTCCCCTTTGATTATGTTAGTCCTATAGGAAATAACCTTCTCATGTAATCTGAACACACACAAAAATATAAAATGAAAAACAGAAATAAAAATTTTGGATATGGCTTGGTTTAGTATTATTTGGATTATTCAGACTATTGTCGTCATCTTTATTGTTATCTGTACAACGTTTCAGTTGATGTGCTCTTCGGCCTTCTTCAGGTATTTCTTGTCGAACTGGGAAATTTCTTGTCAGAATCAGGAGCTATCATGGAACTTTGAACCAACCCTTTATTCAATACACAGAGGTATTCTGCTAATCATAGCCGGGTGCAGGTGTTAAGCTGTGTTAATTATTATTAATATTATATAACTTTGTACAGATAACAATAAAGATGAGGACAATAGTCCGAATAATCCAAATAATACTAATTATCAAGTCTCATCTCAAAAGTGTAGTTAAGAATAAAGATGAGGACAATAGTCTGAATAATCCAAATAATACTAATTATCAAGTCTCATCTCAAAAGTGTAGTTAAAGATGAGGACAATAGTCTGAATAATCCAAATAATACAAATTATCAAGTCTCATCTCAAAAGTGTAGTTAAGAATAAAGATGAGGACAATAGTCTGAATAATCCAAATAATACTAATTATCAAGCCTCATCTCAAAAATTCAGAGAAATAGTGTAGATAACAATGAAGATGAGGACAATAGTCTGGATAATCCAAATAATACTAATTATCAAGCCTCATCTCAAAAATTCAGAGAAATAGTGTAGATAACAATAAAGATGAGGACAATAGTCTGAATAATCCAAATAATACTAATTATCAAGTCTCATTTCAAAAGTGTAGTTAAGAATAAAGATGAGGACAATAGTCTCAATAATCCAAATAATACTAATTATCAAGTCTCATCTCAAAAGTGTAGTTAAGAATAAAGATGAGGACAATAGTCTGAATAATCCAAATAATACTAATTATCAAGTCTCATTTCAAAAGTGTAGTTAAGAATAAAGATGAGGACAATAGTCTGAATAATCCAAATAATACTAATTATCAAGTCTCATCTCAAAAGTGTAGTTAAGAATAAAGATGAGGACAATAGTCTGAATAATCCAAATAATACTAATTATCAAGTCTCATTTCAAAAGTGTAGTTAAGAATAAAGATGAGGACAATAGTCTGAATAATCCAAATAATACTAATTATCAAGTCTCATCTCAAAAGTGTAGTTAAGAATAAAGATGAGGACAATAGTCTGAATAATCCAAATAATACTAATTATCAAGTCTCATCTCAAAAGTGTAGTTAAGAATAAAGATGAGGACAATAGTCTGAATAATCCAAATAATACTAATTATCAAGTCTCATCTCAAAAGTGTAGATAACAATAAAGATGAGGACAATAGTCTGAATAATCCAAATAATACTAATTATCAAGCCTCATCTCAAAAGTGTAGTTAAGAATAAAGATGAGGACAATAGTCTGAATAATCCAAATAATACTAATTATCAAGTCTCATCTCAAAAGTGTAGATAACAATAAAGATGAGGACAATAGTCTGAATAATCCAAATAATACTAATTATCAAGTCTCATCTCAAAAGTGTAGATAACAATAAAGATGAGGACAATAGTCTGAATAATCCAAATAATACTAATTATCAAGTCTCATCTCAAAAGTGTAGATAACAATAAAGATGAGGACAATAGTCTGAATAATCCAAATAATACTAATTATCAAGTCTCATCTCAAAAATTCAGAGAAATAGTGTAGATAACAATAAAGATGAGGACAATAGTCTGAATAATCCAAATAATACTAATTATCAAGTCTCATCTCAAAAATTCAGAGAAATAGTGTAGATAACAATAAAGATGAGGACAATAGTCTGAATAATCCAAATAATACTAATTGTCAAGCCTCATCTCAAAAATTCACAGAAATAGTGTAGATAACAATAAAGATGAGGACAATAGTCTGAATAATCCAAATAATACTAATTATCAAGTCTCATCTCAAAAATTCAGAGAAATAGTGTAGATAACAATAAAGATGAGGACAATAGTCTGAATAATCCAAATAATACTAATTATCAAGCCTCATCTCAAAAATTCAGAGAAATAGTATAGATAACAATAAAGATGAGAACAATAGTCTGAATAATCCAAATAATACTAATTATCAAGCCTCATCTCAAAAATTCAGAGAAATAGTGTAGATAACAATAAAGATGAGGACAATAGTCTGAATAATCCAAATAATACTAATTATCAAGCCTCATCTGAAAAATTCAGAGAAATGGTTTGGTTTATTTGTCTGATTTTTTTTCTAGATGAGATTTGATCATTTGTATTATCTAAAAGGCTAGAGATTCTAATATGAAGTCTCTTGAGTTTTACAAGAAACACCTGAAAATGGTCAGAAGCCACATTGTCTGAAACGTGTATATATAACAATGTAGATGAGATCAACAGTCTGTTGAAGTGAGCGTACTGTTGGTTTGAGCAACAAGATAAGCACAACTTAACCAGTGCCAAGACAATTGGTACTTATAGGAATCCAGAATAGCACACTCATGCATTTGGGTGATTCCATTCCTTGAGTCCTGATTGGCTGCTTGGTTTCTATGATGTTAGGAGGCTTCATAAATAACCTGCCATTTTGCAGTAGTCTTTGCAGCAAATCAGGTTCGTATTAAGTTACGACTGCTTGCTACCTTGTCTTACCAATTCGATGGTAATTGGAACTAGTATGATTATTCTACATCTCCCTTTCCTCCCCCTCTCCCTTTCCTCCCCCTCTCCCATTGCGTGAGCTTATTGGCCTTTGAGGAGAAATTAGTTCCTTTTGGCCAGGCTGATTACACCAAATCAGGTTTGTATTAAGTTACGACTGATTGCTGCCTTGTCATACCAATTCGATGGTAATTGGAACTAGCATGATTATTCTACACAGTCTAAAAAATCTAAATAATACATTGGTTTTGTTTGTTTGTTTATCAGCATATGGGTTGGATTGTTTAATGCTAAAAATAATTTTGCAGTTTCATTATGATCATTTATATTTTCAATTATGCTCTATTGAAATCATTTTCTTTTATTATACAACCATTATAAACAAAAAGTTACAAAAACACACACACAACCTATCAAATGACAGAAATCACACACATACATATTCTGCCAAAATATGGTTAATTAATGCCTGGGAAAGATATCAGAAGATCTGAAACCTGTGTCCCATATGTAACATAATACATTATTTTTTATTTTTTTTATTTTTTTAAACAATTCTTTTTGAGAACCTTTTTTATAGAATATCTAATTTTCTCCCATTGGACCCATAACACTTTATATAATTTTTTTTTTAAATTATCTTCATGAACATAAATCAAATCTTCATTATTTTTACTCAAAAAGTAAGATCTGGTGATAGTGAATGTGTATAAATATTTACTTTGTCATTAATTGTTTTGTAGTTTTCTTCTGACATACATAATTGTAATCATTTTCTTTTTTTAATCAAATTGTCAGCAATAATTATTTTTTTGCACCCACACATACCCACTCAGACACACACAATATCAAACATTCCTATTTAATATAAATAATTTGCACATGTATAGGGTTTCACATATTCTTATTTAATAGTAATTAATTTCTAAACAGATCTATTTGACCCATGCCTGGACACTTCACGTGGTGTAATAGTTCGATTCTCATTGGGTGCCCCATACTTCTGGCCTTGTGCCATAGCTAAGCTAAGCTTAGTAAATAACTATTTGACTCATGCCTGCAGGAGAGACGCGAGGATATGCTGTTAATGTCATGGAACAAAGAAAGATAACTTGAGTTATCTTTCTTTAAGAGAACTCTTCTCTTTTAAGAAACCCTTTTTTCGTGTGCCCATGCGTTTTTGTGAAATGAGCGTTCTTGACAACGGACTTTGGACATTGATAAGTGAAGCGAACGGATGTTGTAATTGTGGCGAGTCGGAAGTTATCGCTTCAACAGACGGAAGTCGAATGGCAAAAATAATTAGTTTGCGCATATGGATCGCACAACCTTAGTAAAAATAAAATTTAAAATACAATTCGTAAAATTCAACCAATCAGAGGCGTTCCCGCCTAATAAGAAAATTTATCAACTAGACTTTTTTGGAGCCTACTTGATTCTTATAAATAACAGAACTTTCAGATTCTAACCAGAAAGATTTTGCCTGCCAAAGAGAATCCTTGTCATTTGTTTTAAGAAAATTTAACGCATAAGGTACGAACTATCTATCTATCTTTCTCACTTTAAATAATCATCGCTTTAACAGACAATCTTAGTATCAGTACAAATACAGCCTGACTGATGATTATTTGGACATACAAACTTTAATGTTTCTTCTTATTGTGTATAGTAATATATTTTATTACAGTTTACATTTGAACTTTAAAAAAAGAACTTTGGGACGTAATCTCGCCCAGTATTCACTACTACCTTCTTGTAAATTTCTGTTAATACAATTTTGGTTGTTTAATAAAGGGTTTTGTCTTCTCTACCATCTTTGCTTGATTTATTTATGGTCTTTAAATGTTTGAATACTTTTATTGAATATTGACATCAAACTGCCCTACCTACCACCATATAATAAACAACCTTAATACATTTGTTGGTGTTTGTGTTGTTAGTGTTGGTTGTCAACTGCCCCCTTTTAGCGTGTTCAACATATTCCACATTAACACAAACATGTGTGAGGTAGATGCAGAAAATGGCCTGGCACCTTAATGAGTGAGGTGGAGAGGAGAGTTGCCTCGACAGTAAAGAGAGCCAGAAAGATGGAGAAAAGAGCAGTAGCCCCAGAAAGCATCACAGTTTGTGTGCAGTCAGTGCACCAAAGACTGTCACTCAGGGATTGACCTGCACAGCAACTAGGTGCAGATGCAGAGAGGAGAGCGTATTCTTCTCTTTT
>CM042179.1:39092017-39094517 GCA_023376005.1 Doryteuthis pealeii
CAATTTGCGGAACTGTCCGTATATCAGCCCCTCCTGATAATAAAATATTGTCTCTGCCTGCTTATTGTTAAAGCGATAACAGCAGCGAAGTTTTGATTTTAATGAATTAATTTTGCAGTCTAAGCCGTTCAGCTCCGAATTTATGGCCTATTTATGGTCCAGTCTTTAATAATTTTTATATCGTTAGAAAGATAAGAAAATACTCTTTCAAAATATGTAATTTGTGTGAGTTTTTATTAATTGAATCATTTTTTACAGCGAGTTAAAAAATTAAAAAATGGCTTCGGATAGCCACGCTGCCTATGATTATTGCGATACAAGCAGTGCAGTCTATAACAGTCAGATCGGAATCTCTTACCTATTTAGGATTTTAATCTTTAAAATATTTATATCTTTAGTAATAAGATGAAATAGTCTTTCTGAATATGTAATTTGTATGTGTTTTTATAGATTAATTTTTTTTTACAGCGAGTTAAAAAAAAAAAAAAAACTACGTATAGGCGATAATACGAATAAGCAGCTCGGAATCTCTTAGTCTTTCTGAATATGTAATTTGTATGTGTTTTTATAGATTAAATTATTTTTTACAGCGAGTTTGTCCATATTCTTAAATTGTACAGTACACTCATTTTAATTTTAATTTTTGTAATGCATAAAAATTGTAGAAAATCAAAATGTACGCTTTACGGTTACATTATTAAAAAAATTTTTTAATCGTAAATAACAGTATCATGAAAATCAGTTTACGTCGTAAGTACGGTTACATATTTGTATAAATTAAACTAAGATTTTCATTCGAATAAAATGACTTTTAATTCTTTAATTTATTTATTAATTTTTATTGTTAGAGTTTTAAAGGGTTAAAAATAACAATAAGATTGACGAATTTCCTTAGAAACTGTTTTTCTTTTGGTTCGTTAACTAATTATTTTCTCAAACCACGATAAAAAAAAAAAAAAACAAAGGTTACTAATACGGACAAAATCCGGTGTTTTATCTTTAGTCGAAGGCCCGACTGGAGATAAGTAGTCAATTATTTGTAAGACGAAATTTATTTCAAGTTTATCCGACAATATCCAGTTATTGGAACATTTCAAAAAAATTTTTATATGTAAGTACGAAAAATTGTAAGCGCTTTGTTTATCAAAATGACATGATTCGTTAGTAAATTACCCGAAAAGTTGATAAAACAAAACAACTAACAACCAACATTTAAATTATTATTCAAAATACAATTTAAAATATTCCTCAGAATTTGCCTTACAAATTAAATTTTAAGTTTTATGATTTTACTCTTTATTGTGAAGTCAATAAACATCGCTGAGTTTATAGTGCAACTTTTCAGTTCTGAAAAATTGGCATGTTTAAATAGAGATTTCATAGGTGACATTTGAACTTTTATGAAAATTGATGTTTTGTAATTAATACAAATTTTGTAATAAAACTTAATTTTAACTGGGGGGGGGGGGGGTTAGTTTAATGGGAAAATAAATAAATAATTTGGGTTCCGTTCAAGCGGTTCCGATATGGGGGATCAATTTACTATAAACTTATACGAGGAAATGAGCACCCGTGAATACTCAAATAATAAAGAACTTTTAAGAATTTTTTTTTCAATCTGATAGATTGGTGTGTAATCGATAATAATCAACTGAAGGAAAAAAATAGATGGGGGGGGGGGAGTCCAGATAATCAGGTCCACCAAAACGTTTTTAAACAATGTTTTTAAAATACTAGGTACCACCAATTTTACCCTGTGAAATTTACCCCCCCCCTATATTTAACACTATGAAACTTGCAGAAAAATTAATATTTTCTTGAAAAAATTTTTTCCATTTGAAAGAAAAAACATTAAATAAACTCCTGATGATTTTTTAACTTTTTTTCAGCTTACGGAAATAATGAAAATTATGATTGAAAAACGTTTTCATTTTTGCACTGTTAAATCAACTGAAAATTAACGTAGCTAAAAACAAGTTACGATAAGAGTTTTTTAAATTCTATGAAAAATCAATTAATTATAAATAATAACAAAATATTTCCGTTTTATTCAAGATGGCCTAAACTGATCAATTGGTGGTCCCTATAATACTATCTTAGGTTTTAGCAAAAATAGATATTGCAATACGAAGAATTTAAATTTTCGATTCTCAGCTTCTTTTTAAACTCAACATGCAATTAAGAACTAAATGTGAATTGTTGTCATGTACAAAAAATTTAAAACAATAACAAACAAATATACAAACGAATACTTTCAATTTGTTGTATAATAATATGAAATAATTTTAAACTATAAAACAGAAAATACAAATCCTGAAATATACAAATTCTCAATGATTTTAGTTTCAAGAATTATTTTCCTCTTACCCCCTCTCTAACTACTGTCTTCCACTTTCTCTCTCACTCCCTGGTGATCCAAATTTCATTTTAGTCCGGTCATGGACCGGGTACTTTAGCTAGTATATATATATATATATATATATATATAATATATATATAT
>CM042179.1:39102017-39187017 GCA_023376005.1 Doryteuthis pealeii
GAGGGTTCATACCTTTCTCAAGAGTATTAATCCAAAAGTGAACATAATAGCAGTATTGGAGTTTGAACTCATTTACTACAATGTCACAGTTCAGCACTATGCCATGAGGAATCCCTCCTTGTAGAAGAACAGTAGTGGTACTATCTAACCCATAGCTAGGGGATAAAGAGGTCCATAACTTTCACAAGGGTACTAGTCCGAAAGTGAACATAATAGAATGACTGGAGTTCGAACTGGCTTACTACGATGTCACAGTTCAGCAATTTAGCCGCTACACCAGTATTTCTCAACATTTTTTTTTACCTATGTACCTCTTTTGATTCCTATTTTACTCTGGTGGACCCCCTTGATTCCTATTTTACTCTGGTGGACCCCCTTTTTACCTATGTACCTGTTTTGATTCCTATTTTATTTTGGTGGACCCTTCATAGTCATTTAATATTTAAAAGTCCTATTGTATTTTTATGATTAAATATTTTTTACTTACTTGAACCCAAAAAAATGTTATATGGTCCCCGGGGGTCCACATGGTCCCCAGTTGAGAACCACTGCATTACACCATAGGGACTGATCCCTTAAAATTTAGTATTCAACCATTTATTGGAACCACGTATCTTTGAAGCGCAACAAAGATTCTCAAAGATACGTGGTTCAAAGGTCACTGACTTGAAACAATGTAAAAGTTTTTAAATAAAATAACTGGTGCATTGTAACTTTTATTCATAAATATATCAACACTGAAAATTTCATTAAATTTGGTTAATTCCTTGATTTTTGGTATTTTTTTTTCTTTCGGCGGGGTGACATACAATGGTGGAATTTAGGTCCGTTAAGTAGGATTTAACCACTTTTATTAATATCATCTGCGTTATTCGGACTATTGTCACCATCTTTATTGTTATTTGTACAACTTTTCGGCCGATATGCCCTCCGGCCTTCTCCAGGTATTTCTTGTCGGACTCGGTAACCTTCTTTTCAGACTCGGGAACAATAGTCCGAATAACGCAGATAATACTAATCATCAAGCCTCATTTCAAACATTCAGAAAAATAACCACTTTTATTTTATATTTATTGTCTTCAGTTTTCATTTTTTTTTTATGTTATTCAATTGTTTTATGTTTTTCAATTGATCGTTTTCTTAAAGTTACTGCTGTATCTTCATAGACACAAGGTGGGCAGAATAAGTAGGTATAACAAAGTTATAAGACTCACCTGATGTGTTGTTTTATTTAGAAAATCTTTATGTGCTTTCACCTTTCTTGCTTCATTGTGATAATAATTCTGGGATAATTCATAAAATGCATTTTCCAGTCTAAAAGGTAAAAAAAGTAAAAGAGTTTTTTTTTTAATGTTTTTTTTATACATTTCACTAAAACATAAAAATGAACAATACAAGATATAGTTCAGGTTTAGCAAAAAACACAAGTGGAAATTTGATATACAAAGAATGTTTAACCATTTTACTAATGACATATAGTTATACATTTCAAGTATTCCTATCTAATACAAATAACTTATACACAATTAGATGGTTTCAAGTATTCCTATCTAATACAAATAACTTATACACAATTAGATGGTTTCAAGTATTCATACGCGTCCTACGTCCCTGACACACAAAAATCTAAAAGGTCGTAATAAAATCATATCCGTGCTTCCCAGTGTTTTTCTTTTTTCTTCCTTCACCATTTCAAGCTAAATGTAAATACATTTCAATAGTTTCTTAGAAATGAATTACACAAGATAGGTTACAAGGTAGAAGTTAGACGGCTTTAGTTGGGACACACAAATTTTCCCAGGGACTCAATTGAATGCAAATATGTGTGTTCCAAGGATGCACTAAATCAAAAAGCTATCAGCATCACTGCATATCTAATACTAATTACTTATATGGTTCAAATTAACTATTCGGTAATTTTCACCTTTAGTTGTTAAAATTCCTAGGATAAAATTGTGCATGCGCATTATCTGAAATGAACTTAATTGTTATCAAGAAGACATTTCATGATATTTTTGTGTTAAAGCATGCAGTTGTATTGTTTTCAAAAAGTTTCTAAGATTTGTTTATTTCGCACGGAGACTTTCAAAATAGCTACCGGCTTGTTTCAAAGTGAAAGTCAAGGGAGGTTACTCTAATTGCCTTATTTGCTAGGAATTTTAACAACTAAAAAGGTGAAAATTACCAACTATTCTTATATAATAATCAATTTGAACAGTTATATGGTTTCAAGTATTCCAATATAACACTGATAATTTTCAAACAGATCTATTTGACCCATAAATGGGATCCAAACAGGTCAGAGTGGACCTGGGAGTAATGTTGTTTAGTATCATAACCAAGATGTCATACTTTTAATATTTGTAAATCAGACTAATCAGGTTTTATATACTTAATAGACTATGATTGAAAAGAGATTTAAATCAGACTAATCACGTTTTATATACTTAATAGACTATGATTGAAAAGAGATTTAAATCAGACTAATCAGGTTTTATATACTTAATAGACTATGATTGAAAAGAGATTTAAATCAGACTAATCACGTTTTATATACTTAATAGACTATGATTGAAAGAGATTTAAATCAGACTAATCAGGTTTTATATACTTAATAGACTATGATTGAAAAGAGATTTAAATCAGACTAATCAGGTTTTATATACTTAATAGACTATGATTGAAAAGAGATTTAAATCAGACTAATCAGGTTTTATATACTTAATAGACTATGATTGAAAAGAGATTTAAATCAGACTAATCAGGTTTTATATACTTAATAGACTATGATTGAAAAGAGATTTAAATCAGACTAATCACGTTTTATATACTTAATAGACTATGATTGAAAAGAGATTTAAATCAGACTAATCACGTTTTATATACTTAATAGACTATGATTGAAAAGAGATTTAAATCAGACTAATCAGGTTTTATATACTTAATAGACTATGATTGAAAAGAGATTTAAATCAGACTAATCACGTTTTATATACTTAATAGACTATGATTGAAAAGAGATTTAAATCAGACTAATCAGGTTTTATATACTTAATAGACTATGATTGAAAAGAGATTTAATCAGACTAATCAGTTTTATATACTTAATAGACTATGATTGAAAAGAGATTTAAATCAGACTAATCACGTTTTATATACTTAATAGACTATGATTGAAAAGAGATTTAAATCAGACTAATCACGTTTTATATACTTAATAGACTATGATTGAAAAGAGATTTAAATCAGACTAATCACGTTTTATATACTTAATAGACATGATTGAAAAGAGATTAAATCAGACTAATCAGGTTTTATATACTTAATAGACTATGATTGAAAAGAGATTTAAATCAGACTAATCACGTTTTATATACTTAATAGACTATGATTGAAAAGAGATTTAAATCAGACTAATCACGTTTTATATACTTAATAGACTATGATTGAAAAGAGATTTAAATCAGACTAATCACGTTTTATATACTTAATAGACTATGATTGAAAAGAGATTTAAATCAGACTAATCACGTTTTATATACTTAATAGACTATGATTGAAAAGAGATTTAAATCAGACTAAATACTTAATAGACTATGATTGAAAAGAGATTTAAATCAGACTAATCAGGTTTTTATACTTAATAGACTTAATAGACTATGATGATTGAAAAGAGATTTAAATCAGACTAATCAGGTTTTATATACTTAATAGACTATGATTGAAAAGAGATATCACGTTTTATATACTTAATAGACTATGATTGAAGAGATTTAAATCAGACTAATCACGTTTTATATACTTAATAGACTATGATTGAAAAGAGATTTAAAAAGAACAAATGTTAATTGTATGCTGAAAGATATTTGTTTCAACCTTTTATAAAAACGGTCTTCTTCAAGAGCAACTATATTGATGAAAGAAAGAAGGAGGAATAGTTAACCGTTTGGCACGAGAGGTTCAAACAACGCTCATGTTCTGGGCCGGTATGACTTTTAAAATTTGTATATAAAATGCAGATTTTGGATTAAAGATAAAATAAATTTTATTTTTAAAACTAAAAATCTCAACATCAATGAGAAAAACTCAATAAAGTTTGGAAGTAAAAGTGTAATAGAAGATAAAAGTTGTATCAAAAGTGTTTAAGATGAAAATGTGTTTAAATGGAAGTCTGCAGCACAATTAAGAAAGATAGGGAATGTTCTGGGGATTGGTATGGTTAACAGATCCATGGTGTTGCGGTCTTTGCCTGTGATAAAAAGTTTTGTTTTTTCTGTAGACAGTATAAGTATATAACAAATGGACTTAATAGACTAAGTGCAGAACTTACCTAATAACATTTTTCTAAACTATATACTTAATAAACAATATAGCTGACCAAAACATATAGCTTCCTCAAAGTGAAATAAACAAGGGGAGGTTACTCTCATTTATGTAGCTAATGTTCAGATTACCCTTAATAGACTATTTAAAGTTCATAACTTACCTAATAACATATTTCCTCAAAGTGAAAGAAACAAGGGGAGGTTACTCTCATTTATGTAGCTAATGTTCAGATTACCCTTAATAGACTATTTAAAGTCTATAACTTACCTAATAACATATTTCCTCAAAGTGAAATAAACAAGGGGAGGTTACTCTCATTTATGTAGCTAATGTTCAGATTACCCTTAATAGACTATTTAAAGTTCATAACTTACCTAATAACATATTTCCTCAAAGTGAAATAAACAAGGGGAGGTTACTCTCATTTATGTAGCTAATGTTCAGATTACCCTTAATAGACTATTTAAAGTTCATAACTTACCTAATAACATATCCCACTAAATGATCTGTGTGAGGTAAAACATAAAGAGATTTCATTGAGAGTTCACAAGCATTGCATAATGCTGAAGCTCGTTCAGTAGCAATTACATCCTCACCTGAAAAAATACATAAAAATAAGAAATATATATTTATTTAAAATATTTATACATAGAAAGAAAGAAAGAGATATGCTTATTTTCACACATTTTTTATAAAAAACACAACAAATGATTAATGTGTAGAGGATGAACACTAATTAAGACTGAGCCTGTTCAAGTAGTGACCACCTGTTGTTTCATGGGTTTTCAGGTTTAAAATATTTTAACAGATATAAGTAATTCTTTAAAGAAGAACAAATGTTATTCATTTTAAAAATATACAGTAGAGACTGGGTCTCTTTTTTGTTGGTATTTGATTACTTCTCTCTCTTTAACCAATATTAATTCCTCCATTAAGTGAAAAGTCTCTTTTGTTGGTATTTGATTACTTCTCTCTCTTTTAAACCAACCAATATTAATTCCTCCATTAAAGTGAAAAGAGTCTCTTTTTGTTGGTATTTGATTACTTCTCTCTCTTTTAAACCAACCAATATTAATTCCTCCATTAAAGTGAAAAGAGTCTCTTTTTGTTGGTATTTGATTACTTCTCTCTCTTTTAAACCAACCAATATTAATTCCTCCATTAAAGTGAAAAGAGTCTCTTTTTGTTGGTATTTGATTACTTCTCTCTCTTTTAAACCAACCAATATTAATTCCTTCATTAAAGTGAAAAGAGTCTCTTTTTGTTGGTATTTGATTACTTCTCTCTCTTTTAAACCAACCAATATTAATTCCTCCATTAAATTGAAAAGAGTCTCTTTTTGTTGGTATTTGATTACTTCTCTCTCTTTTAAACCAACCAATATTAATTCCTCCATTAAATTGAAAAGAGTCTCTTTTTGTTGGTATTTGATTACTTCTCTCTCTTTTAAACCAACCAATATTAATTCCTCCATTAAAGTGAAAAGAGTCTCTTTCAAGTTGTTGGCGATTTCATCTTCTATGTGATGATGGTCGACATTCTGGAAATCTGGGTCAGAATTTTTGGAACCCCGACATTTTTCTGTTGTATCAGGCAAACATTTCTTTGTGTCACCGAAGTTATTGCTAGTGCAGGTCTCTGTCAGCCGATAGAAAAATCACTAGAGCTTATAGTTAAGCTGTTGTGGTGTGAATAAAATTAAATGTGGCAATTTTTATTTGTGAATTTATGATAAACTTTAAATTATTCATTTGGATATTTTATTTTACGATACACTGGATATATTTTGTGAGGCCTCACATTAGTGAGGGGTGCTGGTGTGCAAATAAAACCAGTGAGAGGAAGGCCCCAAAACGGTGTACATTCTCTCCAGATGACCCCAAAACAAAATACATAACAATAATGGAGTTAAGACTGAAGAGCATTATGAACATCCTGCTCGCTTTCTGATGAGTTTCGGTTACTTATCAAGTAACTTTCTTCTAGCCTATTATTAATTTTTTTATTAATAAAATAAATAGGAAAGATATGGTGTTGTTTTTGTATTCTTTCTACTTTTTTTCTTCCCAATATCCACCAATCCCAGCCACTGATTTAAAATGTGCCCCCACCACAGATACCCTCACTCCCCAATATCCACCAATCCCAGCCTCAGATTTAAAATGTAAGCATTATATTGGTCAAATTATAATTTACCAGGAGGAAGAGGTGCATTTTTCTGAATGAGTACAACAGCGACTTTAGTTCCGCGTCCCAGCAAACTGTTTCTGTAAATGAAATAACATGGAAAAATTATTTTTTAAGTTTTACATATGAAAATGAATTTGAAAAAAAAAAAAAAAAAAAAAAAAAGTTGAAAAATATTTGGAGAATTTGAAGAGAATATTATAGACTATAAAAATAAAAATTAAAAAGTGTTAAAAATTTTTAATTAGTGTTTACATGTAAAATTTCATTAAAAAAAAATAACTATGAAGATTATTCTTAAATATCAAGACTACCTCTCAGGGTTAGAGTGGACCTGGGAGTAATGATGATGAAGGGGTGCTCTACATTCCCTGAACCTCCAGAACTGGGACCTCAACATATTAGATAGAGTTTAAAGTCATTCCCAGAACATGAAGACCCTCAACCACCGCTTTCTAGCACATATATGAAAAAAAGGGTTAGAGCTGGGACAATTATATAGGTGCTAGGGTTTGACGTGACCAGCTGATTGATCAGAGGAGGCCTCTCCAACCGTAGTGGAGTATTTATTGCATATCATGGACTGATCAGCCATCAGGATTCCATCATTAAGCATCAGGAGTTGCCACCCACGGCCAACAGGTAGCCCTATTTATGGGGGGGGGGTCTTACTCTTCTACAGAGGTGCAGTCGGTGTATTCTAAAACCCCAGCCAACAGAGTTGTGTGTCAATGTGAACAAGACTACTCTGGAAACTACAGGGGGTAGGGGAGGGGCGGAAATCTTTTCACCCCTACCAAGATATAACTCCTAATTAAAGTAAAAAGTAAAATTGGCAGATTGGGCATTGTATCAGCTGGAGAGTGAAGAAGTCTATCCCCTTTTCACTAGCACTAGACAAGGGAGATTGTTTTTGCATTTAAGGTGGAGTGTCACGACTACCATCAGCTCCACCACTTTACTGCACAGATCCAAGCTGAGAGTTGGCAAGGGCTGGTATTGAACCTAAAACCTTGTGCTTCCTAAGTAGATGCTCTACCAACTGAGCTAAAACAGCCGCTGACATCAAAGTACATATTTGGTCCATAGTAAAGTAAGTAAAGTCGTCGGGGGTGGCCTAAAGTCTGTATCAGCCAATCAACGAGGGAGTCTATCCTCTTTTCACTAGCACTAGACCAAGGAGATTGTTTTTTCAGCATCTGAGGTGGAGTGCCACACCTACCATTAGCTCCTTACTTTACCGCACAGATCCCTATGCTACTCATATGCAGAGTTGACGAGGGCCGGTATCGAACTAGGAACCTTGTGGTTTCTAGCCGAACGCTCTACCGACTGAGCTAACCCGGCCCATGGTCCATAGTACATACAAATACTAGCAATGAGAAAAATTGCTCGGGAAATCATACCTGACAATTTCTACACGAGTTGCACATTCCATTTGTTTCTCTTTCCACATAGGTTCATCCCAGTCCAAGTCAAAAAATATGACGACTACAGCAGGAACCAGGTTTAAGTGTTTATTCATCCATGAAGTTTTTAAAATCCCTTTCGGAATATACCACTCGTATGATGTCCGTTGCTAAAAGAAAATACAAATACAAACATAAAATTTAATAATCAAATAAATAATTAAATTAGCAAATTTATATATACTAGTACAAAATAAAAAACACCTTCCGGGCGATGTAAAAATAGATTTTTGAAACATATTGCCTGAGGGTAGGAGTAAAAAATTCAATGTCAGCGAGTTTGTAACCTAAGTAAGTAAAATCATCAAATTCATTAAAGGATTAAAAAATAAAACAATTTGAAATGTAAACTTTAAATATATATTAAAATAAAACAAACTATATATAGATATATAATGCCAGTAATGTATTTATTAAAACTTGTTTTAAAAAACAATGAGGACTGTCTACTGCTGCATGTTCAAATTTTCAGTGTATTTATTCTATGTTATGATGATTTTGGGTAATGTGACGTAAGCAGTGACGTAATTTTTGTTACAGACAAAAACCGGAAGCAAATCTCCATTATTAATAGATATATATATATATATATATGATTTAAAATTGTGGAAAACGCGGATAAAACTCAAAACAACTTTGCTCAAATGATATTTCGCCTCGGTATATAATGAAGTTTTGTCAAATTTATTTGAAGACAACTAAGATTTCAGACTGTTTTTATGCAGAAAAAAGTTATTGGGAGGGGCAGAAGAGGAGGGGAGGGTGGATGTGTGGTAAGGTGTGATGAAAAAAAAAAATGAAAAAAGAAAAAAAAAAAAAAAGAAAGAAAGGAGGAGGGTGGATGCATGGTAAGAGGTGAAAAAAAAAAAAAAAGGGGGGGATTTATTTGTTAACAGGGCATGGCATTTTTGTAGGTTCATATCATTAATTGAGTCAAGTTGCGAAAAGTGGATGGTGGATATATTACGAAGAATTTCGGAAACTAATTTTCAAATAAGACAAGCTATTATATCTACCATAATCATTGTTGGACTTTTTTTTTTTTTTTTTGGCTGTCTGCTCAACACTACCTGTTCATTTCTTCTTTTTTTTTTTTTGTTGGCTGTCTGCTCAACACTACCTGTTCATTTCTTCTTCTTTTTTTTTTTTGTTGGCTGTCTGCTCAACACTACCTGTTCATTTCTTCTTCTTTTTTTTTTGTTGGCTGTCTGCTCAACACTTACCTGTTCATTTCTTCTTCTTTTTTTTTTTTGTTGGCTGTCTGCTCAACACTACTGTTCATTCTTCTTCTTTTTTTTTTTTTGTTGGCTGTCTGCTCAACACTACCTGTTCATTTCTTCTTCTTTTTTTTTGTTGGCTGTCTGCTCACACTACCTGTTCATTTCTTCTTTTTTTTTTTTGTTGGCTGTCTGCTCAACACTACCTGTTCATTCTTCTTTTTTTTTTTTGTTGGCTGTCTGCTCAACACTACCTGTTCATTTCTTCTTCTTTTTTTTTTTGTTGGCTGTCTGCTCAACACTACCTGTTCATTCTTCTTCTTTTTTTTTTTTTGTTGGCTGTCTGCTCAACACTACCTGTTCATTTCTTCTTTTTTTTTTTTTTGTTGGCTGTCTGCTCAACACTACCTGTTCATTTCTTCTTCTTTTTTTTTTTGTTGGCTGTCTGCTCAACACTACCTGTTCATTTCTTCTTCTTTTTTTTTTTTGTTGCTGTCTGCTCAACACTACCTGTTCATTTCTCTTCTTTTTTTTTTCATAGTTGAGTGCCAGTAGCATTTGACACTGTATCCTTGTGTTTTCTCCAATGACTCACCAGGCCAGCCCAGCCCTGGAGAGACATACTCTTCCATATAAACTATGGCCAGACCTGAACTTTCAGAACCCCCCCCCCCCATCTAAAATTTTTGTTTTTAATTTTTTTTTCTTTCTTTCAATGGATTATTATCGATTGCACACCAATCTATCAGACTGTGAAAAAAAAATTCAAAAAAGTTATTTATTTTTCGAGTTTTCAGGGGGGCTCAGTTCCACGTATAAGTTTATTGTAAATCGATCCCCCTTATTGGAGCCGCTAAAAAAAAATTTTTTATTTATCTATTTTTCCTTCAATGGATTATTATCAATTACACACCAATCTATCAGATTTAAAAAAAAAATTCTTGAAAGTTCTTTATTTTTTGAGTTTTCAGGGGTGCTCATCTCCCCGTATAAGTTTATAGTAAATCGATCCCCCATATCAGAACCGCTTGAAAGGAAACTGGCGCAAAGGTGTCAAAGTTAGGGTGGCCCAGAAAAAACAGAACCCAAATTTATTTTCCCATTAAACTAACCCCAAACCCTAAACCCCCTTAGTTAAAATTAACAGTTTTATTACAAAATTTGTGGGTTCTTTTTTTCTGTGTCACCTTAATTTTGACACCTTAGTGCAAATTCAGCCCAACTGTTAAGATAGAGCAGTTCCGATTTACTATAAACTTATACGGGGAAACTTTTTAGAATTTTTTTTTTTACAATCTGATAGATTGGTGTGTAATCGATAATAATCCATTGAAGAAAAAGAAAAGAAATTATTAAGAAAAAAATTTTTTCAGCGGTTCCGATATGGGGGTTCGGTTTACAATAAACTTATACAGGGAACTGAGCACCCCTGAAAACTCGAAAAATAAACTAATTTTTTTAATTCTTCTTTTACAATTAGTGCGCAATCGATAATAATCCGTTGAAAAAAAAAAATTAAAATTAAAATTTTAGATGGGGGGGGGTCTGAAAGTTCAGGTCCGCCAAATTATGTTGGAACTTCTCCACTTTGAATGTTGCTGGACTGAAAATTACCCTTTCTAATAGCCTGCTTCAATTTTTGGTGTTTAATTCAGTTGGACTCAAATTCATTGTTGGTCATAGTAAACAATAAATAAATAAAAGTCTTACCTTCGATCTACATTTTGGGTATTCATGATCACCTTCAAAGACTTTGAACTTGAGTGGTACACGATCATGACGTCTGTTGTTGACAAAGGCATCCCAGACAGCCTTGTGAATGGCATTATAGACAACATCCAGTCCTGTCAGTACCACGAGTCCTGTGGGGCGACACAGCAGCTCTTCCGGAAGTTCAGCAGCCCAGGCCATGTTTTACTAGAAAATTAAAAGGATAAACAAATTTAGAAAAAAAAAGCTAGATTTATAGTCATAAAAAAAGTAAGGGTGATCTAAAGTTAGTATCAACGAAACAGTGAGGGAGTCTATCCCCTTTTTCACTAGAACTGGAACAAGGAGATTGTTTTGGCACTTGACCCCCTCCAGAAGCATGTGACAATTTTTAGTTTAGATTAGTTGTAGCCAGAAATTCAGAGTGAGCAGATGTGAATGTCTAAGATGTCGCTTCTCACCGTGTGGTTGAATCCTGGGCTGGGGTTGTTTAATAAAGACTTAAAAGAAAAACAACAAAGTTTTGTTAATTCATTAAAACAAGAGATGACCAGCCCAAACAAGAAAGAAGAAAGCAACCAAAAGAAGATGGCGGCAGACAAATTAGACAAGAGAAAACAAGTAAGAATCTCATATCTATCATACTGTCTCTCTCTCTCTCAATAATTATATACCAGAGATGAATGATATGCAAACAGGTATATAACACATGCTATTCCTTACTTAGATATTAAATGAGAAAAAAAAATCACAAGTAGAGAAATTCTACATCCAACTACACACCAGCATTCAGCTCCAGTGAAAACCTGATATTGTGCAAAAAATTCTACATCCAACTACACACCAGCATTTAGCTCAAATGAAAACCGGATATTGTGCAAAAAATTCAATTTCTGGAAACTAGGACTTCAATCAACCATTGTTACAGATAAGTAAATCCCTTTAACCCATAATAAAAAAATTTAAAAAACATTTTTGATTTAAATAGACCTAAGTATGGAAGCGTGTGGTGTAATGGTTAAAGTCATGAAAAATGGACTCGTCGCCCCGAGTTCAAATCCTGGACTTGGTAATTGCATTTCACTTAGCGCTAATACCCTTGAGAAAGGTATGAATCCTACTCTCCCTCCAGCTATGGATAAATAGTAGGGCAGACTTGGCTCTTTAACCTTGGTTAGGCAACCAGTCTAGGAGATTTCAAATTTGAATTCAAACCTGTTGAACTCCGCTTAAGAAATTGACCTTGTGTCACATCCTGCTAGTATGGAGGAGTTGGTGTATATATATATACATATACATATACCAACTCCTCCACACTAGCAGGATTGTTTTACTTTCAAGCATGATGCACTTTGTAAAAATTAAAAATATAACCCATCGGCCGCTCCTGAGATAAAGGGCTCACTGAATTTCTGAAAATTGGCCGTCAAGATCGGATCTTCTGCATCAACCACGGGTAGCAGGGTTTCTATACTTGCCGGAAGTCTGATTGAATACTCACGTTGTGTTAAGATCTCAAACGATCAAAAATCTGCTATATAAACTGATATTCCACGGTTAACGGTGGCCTAGTGGTTACATACAGAAACAACGACTCTTTTTCTTTCAAACACAACAAACGTTTATATTCAATAACAAAATACAAAATCAATTCTTACTCAAAGCTGTAGGAGTGATGGACCTCAAATCAATAACTTCTGGTTGGAATACAATCAGGGCTCTGCAAGGTATTGTTCAAAACAGTTCGTAAAGTTGACTAAGTTTTTCAATAGTCTTAGCTGAAGTCAGTTTCTGTCGGCTCTCGGTATTTGCGTTAATCTTCGCTTTTCTAACCCACTAAGCTCATCTACCCATCAAGCTTTCTTAGCTTCATCTCATTCATCCAGAGAGAGAGAGAGAGCTCAGTTAAATAGCTTCCCGACCCGGAATATTTGTATTTCTGTCCAGCATGAAGATATTAGTAACCCTCTCTGGACCTCCTACTCTGGAAAAGTACCGCCCTCCTTTAGTTCTAACCAGCCAATCGAATTCACTTCCGCTCACCAATCTAAGTGCTATCTCTTCTGGTTACTTGAGTGGTTTTTAAACAGAGTTTACCGGAAAACACCTCGTTTGATTTTTATCTAAGAAAAATCTTTTCATTCTTTTCATTAACTCTGAAGGATCAGCCAGTCAAGCTATCCAGATGCTTTTAGCGCTTCTAAACAAAAGGACAGGTTCCCATTTTAACCGTCGGGCTGATTCTTATCTACCTTCGCTGTTTATCTTTTCTTAATGGAAAAGTCCTTTATTCTAACATTGAACTAAATATGCTGGTGGTCAAGTTTTATTGCCGATTCCTATCTACGCCCACTCTTTACCTTTTCATTGGAAAAATCCCTTTTATTCTTTTTTTTATTTATAAATTCTGATCGCCGACAAAAATAAGATTTTCTTAAGTATTTCCAGTATCTTAATTCTGGTCTGCCCCACCCATGACCGGGTCACAAAAAGAATTTTTTAAATGTTAGTGATTTAGAGCATCTGACTAGGAACCACAAGGTTCCAGGTTCAATACCAGGTCTTGCCAACTCAGCATACAAGTAGCACTGGGATCTCTGCAGTAAAGTGAGGAACTGATGGTACGTGTGGCAGCCCACCTCAAACGCTAAAATAATCTCCTTTGTCTAGCGCTAGTGAAAAGGGGATAGACTTCCTTGCTTGTCTGGTTTATAGCAACTTTAGGCCACCCTGACAACTTTACTTTATGTTTAAATAAAAGTAAAGTTAGTGGAGTGGCCTATTGTCAGTATATCACCTTTTTATTAGTGCTAGACTAGGGAGATTGTTTTGCTGAAGTGAAGTGCCATACCTATCGCCAACTCCCTACTTCACTACACAAATTAGATGACTCAAACGGTGCTACTCTTGTGCTAAGTTGGTAGGAACTAGTATCGAACCTGGAACCTTGTGATTCCTCTACCAATTAAGCTAAACCCTTTTATGCGTGTTTTTTATATTGAATTTTTTGCATGATATCAGTTGAATTTATTTTATAGATCACAAAAGTTTTATTTTAGAAGCTCTGAAGGGTTGCACAACAAAAGCCTTCAAAGCAGATCTCATATGACCAATAGGCCATGTGTTGTGCAGACATCGATATCATTCAGTCAAAATTTTTACAATAAAAAATTGTTAGCATAATTATATTACCAGCAGTATTGATATCTGGCAATTTCATGTAATCATTTGTTTGTGCACAGTTGTATGGTATCCAGTGTTCCTATCTAATACAAATAATTTATACACAATTATATGGGTATCCAGTATTCCTATCTAATACAAATAATTTATATACAATTATATGGTATTCCTATCTAATACAAATAATTACACAATTATATGGTATCCAGTATTCCTATCTATACTACATACAAATAATTTTCAAACAGATCTATTTGACCCATAGATGGAACCCTAACAGGTCCTACCACTTCAGGTCCACTCTGACCTAAGAGTAATTGGTAATGTAGGAGTCACTTCATACCCCCAACCCACCCCAGAGATCCAGAAGTGTATCCTCACCACCAAACTTAAATAATCATTTTGTTTGCACAGTTATATAGTTTCACATATTCCTATCCAATATGAATAATTTTCAAACATCTATTTTATTCCGGCTGTGTAATACCACTTTCGGTCAGAGTGAACCTAGGAGGAATGGCTTTGTGAAGGGACACTCCCCCATTCCCAAGCGCTCCAGAGCACCCTTTTTTGTTTTAGTGGGGAGCGTTCTTAACTCTCTACACAAAATGCACCAACAGGGATTCCTGTTATTGATAATGAAAAAAGACATTAATGATAAACCTCACATATTCCAATAAGAATTCTCTTAGTCTTAACGCATAAGAAAAAAAAAAAAAAAAAAAAAAAAAAATTTAAATGGTCTATTGTCGGTATCAGCAGAACAGCAAGGGAGTTTTTTTGGTTTTTTTTTATAACACTTGGCCAGAGATAGTTTTGCTGTAGGAGGAGCATCACACCTACTGTCAGCTTCCAGATGTCTTACCACACAGATCTGATTACCCAATCTGTGCTACTCACACACAGGTTGGCAAAGACAGGTATTGAACCCGGAACCTCATGATTCTATTGTAACTCGAGTATCAGAGAAATAATAGAAAGAAACCCAATGAGTATTAACAATAGAGGAAAAGGTTTACTAAGCAAAGATACAAGGTGAACAGAATAATTAACAATTGCGAGGTTGAATTAACAAGTCCATGAAATCTTGTTTCTCATTCCAAAGTTTCATCAGACATTATTTATAGGAAAAAAAAAAAAAACAAAGCCCAGACAATTCCATTCTTATTATTTAGGTACTACAGAGATGCTGATAGGTATGTGTCCTACGTCCCTGACACCCAAAAATCTAAAAGGACTCAGTAAAATCATATCCATGTATCCTAGTGTTTTTCTTTCCTCACCATTTCAAGCTAACTGTAAATACATTTCAATAGTTTCTTAGAAACAAATTACACAGTATAGGTTACAAGGTAGAAGTTAGACGGTTTTAGTTAGGACCCATATATTTTCCCTGGAACTCATTCAAAGCAAATATGTGCGTCCCAGGATGCACTAAATCCAAAAGCTATCAGAATCACTGGGTACTATATGACAGATTCCTAGGCAAATGCTCTACCGACTGAGCTAAACAAGCCCATCTATACATACATAAATGGCAGTTGTGTGTATGTATGTCCGGAGGAAACTCAGAAAATAAAACAACTGATGACGTATATATATATATACACACACACACACATTCTCTACCACCAGATCTTACATTTTGAGCAAAAATAATGAAGATTTGATTTATATTCATGAAGATCATTAAAAAATAAATAAAATTTAAAGAATAAAAGCATGGAAATATATATTATAATACATTAATGATTTGAAGGCAATTACAATGCGTATAAAAAATAAAAACAAAAAGATGTTATTTTTGTCTTATCGATTTCGAAGTAGAAACTTCATCTTCAGAGGTGTATATCAGAAATTGCCTTCAAATCATTAATATATTATAACATACTTA
This sequence comes from Doryteuthis pealeii, assembly GCA_023376005.1. NCBI lineage: Eukaryota > Metazoa > Mollusca > Cephalopoda > Myopsida > Loliginidae > Doryteuthis > Doryteuthis pealeii. The sequence goes on from CM042179.1 coordinate 39,118,004, forward strand.
ACAATGCTTCAAGCAAATTACCAATTACTTTATATATATATATATATATATATATATATATATATATATATATATTTTGCATTTAACATTTTAAATAGGAGACATCAATCTTTTTTTGTTAGAGTGTGCGTGCACTTTTTTTCTCCTGACACAAGGTCTTTTATACAGAGATTTTAATGGGGCATACTGTGAGGATCCAACTCCCGATTCAGTAATGATGGATCTGTGAGACTAACTTTTTTGCCCCCTCTCTACCCAGGTGATGCCAGGTAGCCACTTCTAGTTAAGGCATAAAATATAGTCAAGATTTTAAAACCTGGTGATGTTATTGTTTTTTCAAGTTGAACAATGAACAGTGATGAATCTGAACGTACAAAACGTTGTAAATGTACTACACAGTGAGAGCAAGTATAATGTTTTATTTGGAGGAGGAGAAGTCAGAGACCTGTCTCGGTTAGATTTTGATTTAAAATATATATATATATATATATATATATATATATTTAGTGATATTTTAAGAATTTGTTTCTAATGATATTGGTACTTTTCTATTTTGTTGTATTGTAGATTTCCATATCAGGTGAGACTTATTAGTTATTTAATAAATAGATAATCACATTACTTGATAGTTTTAAATTATAACTTGATAAAACGTGACCCATTGGGTCACCCATTCAGCTCTGGGTAGATAATTGAGATTAGGAAAAAGGGAGTTAGCAAAGCGAATTAAATTTTTTAAAGAATAAATACGGCCGGACAAAACATTAAAATCATTTTGTAAGCTTCCTAAGATAGGGAATGTTTGACCTTATTTAAGCTACGGGCTGCTGGTTGTGAAATTTAACATAGAAATACATTTCAAATTCTCCCGGCTCTCTCTCTCTCTCTAGAGAAACATTATATAACGAGGAGGTAGTCAAGAGATACATAGAGGGGAAGAAAGTGATAGTCACAGAGTAAAGTAAGAGATTGGTCGGTTTTTTACTTAATTGCAAATTATGACTAATTAGAACCAATTAAAACAGATTTTTTTTTTTCAAACATAATTCAATCCTAAAAGTAAGGAATAATTTAGTATAATTTTTTTGTCATTAAACTAAACATTAAAAAAAACTTTAAGAAGCAAAAGTTGATTAACTCAGCTTTAGTATAATAATAGATAACAAAAGATTAATGAGTACCTGGATACACCTATGGTAATAATAAACGCTTACTAGAAAAATAAAAATAAAAATTTAAAAAGAGAGAGAATTCAAATATGAGTTGGGTTTTTTTTTAATTAAAGAAAGGCTTTATTAATTCTTATATATCAGAGAATCATAATTTTTTTTTTCTTCAAATGAATGGGTATCTCTAGTTTATGTCTATGTCTCAAGTTATTAGAGAAAATTTAGCACTTTCTTTGTAATTCTAAAAGCAAACTATGTTTTTTTAGTTTTTGTTTTTTCTAGAGATATTACATGAATCTACAACAAAAACATTTTTTTAAATGCTCGTTCGATTTCTTGAGGAATTTAAAGTATTTTATAAATCTTTAAAAAAAATTTAAAAGAGTACGTTTTCTAAATACCAACTGACTACAGTTCATTCAATATTTCGATGTAAATAGGTTGTTTTATTTATTTAAAATGAGCATATAAAATAAAATAATTATTTTAAATACAAACTGTTTAATGTCTGAGGTTTATTAATGTTTGTTTACAAATAAATTATATCCAGGTGACCTGGACTTGTAGTCTAGAGGGCAATAGTATAATGGCTAAGTGAAAGTAAAAATAATTAATGATAGTTGTTTTTTGGTATTGTTACTAGCGAAATTTTCGTAATTGATAGTGTTTAAGTGAAATCAATAATAATTAATAATAATGATTAAAAATTAACTAAATACAAACACGAGTACAGTTTAGTTGATAATTTAATTTTTGAAACGCATTTTATTCAAACGTGTAAGTAAATAATTAGATATTAGAGTTCACTTCATGGATTTTTTTTTTTTATTTCATTTATTTATTTATTTTTTACTAACAAAAAAAAAAACCAACAGAAACCAATCAATCTATTAAATGGAAAACTAAATAAAATTTATTTTTAAGATAACTTTGAATTTATAACAATTTTTTTTTTCTTCTCAAAATCATCCATTATTACTATAACGCACAATTGTACAATACTGAAAAATGTGTAGTATTTTCTTTGACTTGGTGTAAATGTATTTACTGTTTTATTACAATTAGGTTTATAAAAAGGATTTTTTTTCTTTTTTATAATATATAAATTATATTAGTACGGTTGTAAAGAGAACAATGAATGGTAATTAAAACAAACTAAGTTAAATAAGTAATACTAAAATTAAACATTTCTTTTTCAATCTTCCGACAATATCTTTTTTTTCCCCCGGTTTGCTGGAAATAAAAATTAATAAAAAAATACAGACTGAAGATTTTAAAACACTAAATAAACATACAAAATATTTAACTTATAGTTTAATTTTAATTAAAAACAAAAAAGGTTTGTATATTATTAATATGTTCAATCACAACAATATACATGGATTGTCACACAAAAAAAAAAAAAAAAAAATGATAACGATATAATTACAATTATAGCTTGAATAGAATATTCATTATAATTACTATTAGTAGTAATATCAAAATACCTAATTCAATTTATCAAATGTCATTTAATATCTGAAAATATTAGAAACAAATCAAACACGGTAATATTAATTTGTACGAAGAACCTTTTTCAATTGTTGGTGGGTGGAAACAAAAAAAAAAAAACGAAACGATGCGATATGGAGAGAGTTTTAGTGAGAAAACATGTCTTAGTCCTTACCACTATGTAGATATCTCGTTTAAAGTCGCTATATATCATTCGGGGTGTAGAAAAGATGCATCTCTCCTTTAAAATTGCACAGCTTTAGCTAAATAAAATGAGCGAAGAGTTTCCGTGGACCTGTAGTAAACATCAATAATCAGCCATTGTGAATGAAGAATTATGGGAAGGATTGTTGGTTGATGTATGAGGTGGGGGAGATAAGAACAGGTGACTACAATTTGAATCATTTTTTCTTTTTTTCATTATTTCGGTTTATTTTACGGCATATCAACCTCAGTGGGTCATTTAAAATCGATAAAGTTTTGAAATAAATTCATTCTCGATGAATAATCGATTTTTTTTTATAAACACATTTTTCTATTTAACCCATAGATGGAACCCTAACAGGTACTACCACTTTTACGGCATATCAACCTCAGTGGGTCATTTAATGCTGAAAAAGTTTTGAAATAAATTCATTCTTAATGGATAATTGATTTTTTTTTATAAACAAATTTTTCTATTTAACCCATAAATGGGACCCTAACAGGTACTACCACTCCAGGTCAGTGTGGACCTGGGAGCAATGGTGATGAAGGGGTGCTCCACATTCCCCAAACCTCCAAAACTGGAACATCACCATCAGATAGTTTAATGCCATAATCAGGACAATTTTTTCTGTAGTTCATTCATGATAAACTTTTCATTAGATTAAACCATCTTCGTTGAATTAATTTTAAAATTACTTTTTATTTGTATTATTACATGATTTTTTAATTTTTTTTTTTTTAATTTTAATTTTCAATATTTAAGATAGTTTATGAAATTATTACTTATATCATAATTAATTGTGAATAGATAAATAAATAAATAAAAGTAAGTAAAGTCATCGAGTTGGCCTAGTGTTGGTATCAGCCAATCAGCGAGGGAGTCTATCCCCCTTTCAATAGCGCTAGACCAAGGAGATTGTTTTTGTGTCTGAGGTGGAGCACTACACCTACCATTAGCTCCTTACTTTACCGCACAGATCCCTGTGCTACGCATACACTGAGCTGGCAAGGGCCATTATCGAACTAGGAATCTTGTGGTTTCTAGATGAACGCTCTACCGACTGAGCTAACCTGGCCCTTTACAAAAAAAAAAAAGATAAAAGTCATTTAATTGTTATATATTCCATGGAGAGTTATCATTTATAAGGATTCAAATATTTTTTTTATTAGTTAGGATACTTCTAAAAATGAGTTTTACTAATGTTTTAGAATTTTTTTCTCTTTTAAATTCTAGGGTCATGTCAAACAAGAGGGGGGGTGGGGGGCAGTGATAATTTTTATTTTACTATCTTGGACTTGTTTTTAGGAAATGTATTTATAAAATAATTTTTATTTTTTATTTTTTAAATTCACTGATACTTCTAAAAATGAGTTTTACTAATGTTTTAGAAGTTTTTTCTCTTTTAAATTCTAGGGTCATGTCAAACAAGAGGGGGGTGGGGGACAGTGATAATTTTTATTTTACTATCTTGGACTTGTTTTTAGGAAATGTATTTATAAAATAATTTTAATTTTTTAATTTTTTAAATTCACCGATACTTCTAAAAATGAGTTTTACTAATGTTTTAGAATTTTTTTCTCTTTTAAATTCTAGGGTCATGTCAAACAAGAGGGGGGTGGGGGACAGTGATAATTTTTATTTTACTATCTTTAACTTGTTTTTAAATGAACTAAACTATTCAATGTGTTATTTCTCCTCAATCATTAGAGATTAACTTTGTTGGTAAAAGTTAAGAAAATTCCAATTTGTCACTTAACCCAATTTTCATAAATGCTAACTTACTTGACCAAATTAAAACAAATTTTATTTCCTTGTATTGAATTTGGGATTGTTCATTCTTCTTACATACACCTTTCCAAACAGTGTCTAGATATTTCTTTTATGAGAATAAAGGCTTAACAAATAATATAATATAATATAATATAATATGATATAATGTAATATATATATATATATATATATATATATATATATTGGTTTGGAGATTGATTTTGAAGGCTATCACAATGCAGGCGTAAAAAAAAAAAAAAAAATATGGTAACAATGGTGTTGTGTGTTAACCTGTATTTTATTCTTGAATTTTCAAGATAAAATTTCTTTTTCAAAAGATCACTGGAATCGAAGTAGTCTAGTTATGGCATTTCTTTTTAAATTAATTTTTTAAAAAGAAAATGATGGTATTTTTTTATATAACTGTATTCTCGTGTTGCATGTTTACGTGAATGCGGGTTTTTTTGTTTGTATGTGTGCGTATGTTGTCATGCGCGTGTCCATGAAAATGTGTGTTGGCTGTGTCATTAAGACTGTATCCTAGCGCGGGATTGCATATGTGTATGTGCGTATGAAAGAGCGTATTTGTGTTTGGTGGCCATGGTGATGTATAATATTTCATGTTGGATGTAATATAAATCATTTATTATTATTATTATTATTATTATTATTATTATTATTAATATCTTTTCATCTATATATATATTTACCAACCCCTCTGCACGAGTTGGATATGACACACAGTCAATTTCTTAAGCGGAGTTCAACAGGTTTGAATTCAGAGTTTTCCTTCTCCTAGACTGGTTGCCTAACCAAGGCAAAAGACCCCAGTCTGCCCTACTATTTACCCATAGCTGGAGGGAGAGTAGGATTCATACCTTTCCCAAGGGTATTAGCGTTAAGTGAAATGCAACGTCCAGGATTTGAACTCGGGGCAACGAGTCCATTTCCCATGACTTTAACCACTACACCACGCGCTTTCTTTTCATCTATATAAGAGAAACTCTTAAGATGATTGCAATCCAGCTGGCAATGTCTAATGCAGGGGGTCACCAATCTATGGTGTGCGGGCTAGATCCGGCCTGTGAAGGCATTTTATCAGGCCCGCCAATGGTACTTGAATTTGTTTGTTAAAATGTACGCAACAACCGCAAAATATAAATGTACAATGAATACAATTCCCTAACCTCTCAGCCTGAAATAACCTTAAACTGGTTGATGTGCCATTAAAAACAATCAATCAATCAATCAATCTGCTAAGTTAGAGAATTTTAATGTTGTGTTAATAAAAAAAAAAAATCTCTCTACAATCATCCATTATCCTCATAGAGCTGATCAATGAAGATTTTTGCTGGTGTGTCCATGTGTAGTTGTCCAAGTGTCATGGCCGATAATCTCGGACACAAATTACATTTATAATTTTGCCTGAGATTCAGTTGTCCAGGATACAACTCAAAGGTTTCTGTAGAAGAGATGTCTTTACAGGTGGGAACACATTATCAGAATGAATATGATAATTCGGATAGGAAAGACGACAAACACGGGATTTCGATATGATGAGTTTAATAATCAACGAAGAACAGAACAAACCGTTTAAAAAAAAAAAACAGGAGTTGTTTCCCTTCCTTCAAAATTAATTCATCTTATATTTCTTAAAGTAATGAGAAGGGAATTTAATGGAGGAACAAGGCAAAATTTTGGTAATCTGAACATTAGTTACATAAAAGAGAGTAACCTCCCCTTGTTTGTTTCACTTTGAGGAAGCCATATGTTTTGGTTAGCCATTTTCATTTTCATTTCACTATAAATCTACACTGAAAATACGAATTTGTTAGAATCAATAAAACTGCATGTTGTTGAAAATATCATAAAATGTGTTCTTAATAACAATTAATTCAAATAATGTGCAAGCACAATTAAGGTTACTCTCATTTACGTAACCAAAATTTCGGACCATATGACCTTTAGGCACCCCTTTTTGATTTCGATTCAGAAGGACATGTTTTACATTTACACCATCAATATCCGGTTGTTTGTTAACAGATGATTGTTAGAGTTTTTTTTTAATTATAAAACTAACCCTAACTCCTAACCCTAACCCCTAACCCCTAGCCCTAACTCCTAACCCTAATCCCTAACAAATAACCGGATATTGACGGTGTAAATGAAAAACATGTCCTTATGAATTGAGATCAAAAAGGGGTGCCTAAAGGTCATATGGTCCAAAATTTCAATGTGCTAACATTTAATGAATAAAAGAGTTTTATAATTTGCTTGAAGCATTGTGTTTATATTGGTTTGCTGGTTGGTTTTGAAGGCTATCACAATGCAAGTGTAAAGAAAAAAGAGTTTTATAATTTGCTTGAAGCATTGTGTTTATATTGGTTTGCTGGTTGGTTTTGAAGGCTATCACAATACAAGTGTAAAGAAAAATGAGGTAACTATGATGTTGTTCGGGGGGCGTGTGGTGTATAAGGGAGGCACGTGGTGTACTAGTTAGAGTCTTAGGAAATGGACTTGTCGAGCCGAGTTCAAATCCTGGATGAAGCCAAAGTTCACATAACACTAATATGCTAGGGAAAGGTATAAATCCAATTGTTCTCCCTCCAGCTATGGGTAGATAGTAGGGAAGACTGAGCTCTTTAACTTTAGTTAGGCAACCAGTCTAGAAGGAAAAATCTTTTTTTTTTAAATTTAAAAAATTTTGTTTGTTTACTTTTGATTCATTTTTTTTGTCAGCTAAAAAAAGCCATATCAAAACACACCGCATGTGTATTTACTTCTCATACTGTCATGTAGAAGAAGTCACTATAAGAGGAATAAAAACTTACTTCTAAACAAAAGAAAAATCTAAGAAAGTCCGCTTGGTGTAGGGGGTTGCGATCCTCGCCTGTCAGCTTGACGGCTGGGTTTCGGATCACGCACAAGGTAGTCTTCCTATCTATAGCTCTGCTGATGAGGCCTAATAGGCCGAAATATACATACAGAGATTGATTTTTCTCGATTTGTTTAGCCTTACATTTAAATAGGTATGCCCACCTAATTAATTAATTATTAATTAATTAATTTTCAAAATTAGGTACGACTTCAATTAAGCACATATACTCCCAAAAATTGTTGGCTAAAGAATAGCCATATCATAAATACATCGTTTGTGTATTTACTTCTCATTTTGATTCATTCTTAATATTTTAGGATTTTAAAATAAATCATGAAAATGTGATGTATCCTGAAAAGGTTTCACAGAATGCAGCAACTGTTCAAATGAAATTAAAAAAGATATTAAAATATTCATTACTAGCTGGTGTACCTGGAAATACCTGGGAAAGGTGGGATTATTCACTAGGGTAGTTTGATTTTTCACTTTTAAAAAAAATATCAAATTGTCCATTTATGCAAAAGTTGTCTTTTAGTATACTGAATACTGACACCATTACTAGCTGGTGTACCTGGAAATACCTGGGAAAGGTGGGATTATTCACTAGGGTAGGTTGATTTTTCACTTTTAAAAAAAATATCAAATTGTCCATCTATGCAAAAGTTGTCTTTTAGTATACTGAATACTGACACCATTACTAGCTGGTGTACCTGGAAATACCTGGGAAAGGTGGGATTATTCACTAGGGTAGGTTGATTTTTCACTTTTAAAAAAAATATCAAATTGTCCATTTATGCAAAAGTTGTCTTTTAGTATACTGAATACTGACACCATTACTAGCTGGTGTACCTGGAAATACCTGGGAAAGGTGGGATTATTCACTAGGGTAGGTTGATTTTTCACTTTAAAAAAAAATATCAAATTGTCCATCTATGCAAAAGTTGTCTTTTAGTATACTGAATACTGACACCATTACTAGCTGGTGTACCTGGAAATACCTGGGAAAGGTGGGATTATTCACTAGGGTAGGTTGATTTTTCACTTTTAAAAAAAATATCAAATTGTCCATTTATGCAAAAGTTGTCTTTTAGTATACTGAATACTGACACCATTACTAGCTGGTGTACCTGGAAATACCTGGGAAAGGTGGGATTATTCACTAGGGTAGGTTGATTTTTCACTTTAAAAAAAAAAATCAAATTGTCCATCTATGCAAAAGTTGTGTGTTAGTATATTGAATACTGATACTAAAAATTAGATATTTTACTTGCACAATTGTTTGAGGAAATAGCATTAAAGATAATCTACTAAAAATCCTCATTTTCGCAGAATTTAGTCTTTAGAAAATGAGGATCTTTAGTGCATTTTAGTAGATGATTTTTTATGCTATTTCCTCAAACAATTGTGCAAGTAAAAGATCTAGTTGTACTTTAGTAGCAGGCAAATAGTTTTAAGTTAAGCAACATGGAGTAGTCAGGCATCTGTCAGTCTCTCTCTAAAAACCTTCCTTTAAATATCCAAACATAGGCCCCAGTTTCAGTCTTTTTTGAAAACTTCTTTTTTAGGCATGAAGGCCTCTGATTGGTCCAAAATTATCATTTTTATTATTTGTATTTTTTGCTTTATACCTGCACTGATCCTATGTGCAGATTGCTTACTTTTGTCCTTTTATTTCTGCTTTCAATGCATTAACATCTGGCTTGCTTCTTATCATATCACTACAATTGATTTTTATTGAAATCCAATTAACTAGTCCTGTTCCTGAATATATGTGGTGATTCACATTGCAAATGTAGTCAGGCATCTGTCAGTCTCTCTAAAAACCTCCCTTTAAATATCCAAACATAGGCCCCAGTTTCAGTCTTTTTTGAAAACTTCTTTTTTAGGCATGTAGGCCTCTGATTGGTCCAAAATTATCATTTTTATTATTTGTATTTTTTGCTTTATACCTGCACTGATCCTATGTGCAGATTGCTTACTTTTGTCCTTTTATTTCTGCTTTCAATGCATTAACATCCGGCTTGCTTCTCATAGGAAAGGCATGGACTGCTATAGACAGATTATCAATCATATGGAAATTTGATCTCTCTGATAAAATGAAGAATTGGTGATGATGATCCTAATTGAAACTTTCAACATAATTAATGGAATTTCTAATTATGGTAGACATTTTTTAGATATTTCTCCTCGACCTGAAAATTTACTGTCAGTGCAGATGTCAAAAACTAAGTCTATTAACAAATTGGATTTTGTTTGCTGATGAGTAATATATTTTGAAAACATTTTTTTAAAAAATCAGATCAGTTGGAGGTGGCACGTGGTGTAATGGTTAGAGTCGTAAGAAATAAACTCATTGACCAAAGTTCAAATCCTGAACGAAGCTAGAGTTCACATATGCCCCCTTGATTGAAAGGGGCAGGACTGGGTTTATGGTCCAGTGCCTAAGCTGCCTCCTTGAGGGGGAATGCCAAAGGGATCAACGCAATTTTTCACCCGCCACCCATGAGCTTTGGTTTGTGGTCGGTCCCACATTAATAGGGCCTTGTGCCTAACCCGTGCAAGTGGGGTACAAGGTAAATACCATGTATTGGAGACAAATTGGTTTTATTCTGTTCTATGAACATAAATTCAAAATAAGTCCTTTTCATTCTATGAGCAGGGACCAAAAAAGATTTGTTTTTATTCATTTCATGAACGGGGACAAGAAGAAGTTTTAAGTGGCTGAATTACCATGTGACCAATGAACATGTGACATAGGAAGCCACTCCCAAAAGTGAAGACAACTATTTTTATCTCCCTACAATAACATTATTACTTTTTTGTGGCAATGGAAATTTTTTGTTTGCCAGAAATAAATTGCAGTAATCTGAACATTAGCTACATAAATGAGAGTAACCTCCTCTTGTTGCTTTCACATTGAGGAAGCCGTCTGTTTTGGTCGGCCATTTTCATTATACCATAAATCTACACTGAAAATATGAATTTGTTTGAATCAATATAACTGAATGTCTTAACATGAAAATATCATAAAATGTGTTCTTAATTGTGCTTGCGCATTATTTGAAATTAACTTAATTGTTATTAATCTGTCCTAAAGGTAGAGCCAAATGTTGAGATATATTGACCCAACCCCACCCATGTGTAAATTTCTGGGTTAGATGTGTACACAACATTAGAAATAGCCAATTCTGGAAAGAAGACACCAAGAAGACCTTTCTGGTTTTAAGAAGTATGCACTTATATGACGAGACAATACCTCTATAATGAAAGAAGGCATCTCATCATGGTGTAATGGTTAGCTAGCTAATCTCACTGGTCCCTTAATACTGAACTCAATGGATGTCTCATAATTGTAACCTTGTGTCACATCTTACTCGTGGCAGATGGGTTGGGTAAATACCTACAGCTCTATGACAAAATCTTAGCAAGTGAATGGGTCGGGTTAAGTATAAAATCTCTAATATTTGTGATTAATTTTTAGCCCATAAAAATAGATTTATCATTTTTTCATTTTCACTGAAAAAAAAAAGAAAGAAAAAAAAGGGTAATAAGTTGCTTCCCTTGTCCGAAAAAAAAAACACGCTTACTTAAAATTCTATAATCGAGTGTGAGTTTGCGTTTGTGCACGGATGTGTGTGTGTGTGTGTGTGTGTGCATGTGTGTGCGTGTGTACATGTGTTAGCGTGTATGCGTGTGCACGTATTTGAATGCGTACGTATGTGCGTTTGCGTATGCGTGTGCAACGAACGTGTACATGCTCGCACGTGTGTGTACTGTACGTAAACAGGAATTGTGTGAGTTCAACGCTCACTTAAATTCATTGCTTGATAATTGAATTATTAATAATCTTCTTTTTTTTTCTTAGCTAAATAGCTACAGAATTATTAATTCTGTAATTATTTAGTTAAATAAAAAGATTATTGTATTGTTATGATATCAGAGAACTTTATACAATTATGAATGTTGGCTGAACTTGCACAAAGGTGTCAAAATTAGGGTGACCCAGAAAAAACAGAACCAAAATTATTTTCCCATTAAACTAACCTTAAACGCCAACCCCGGCCCTAACCCCTAAGCCTAAGCCCTAACCCTAAACCCCATAGTTAAAATTAACAGTTTTATTACAAAATTTGTGGGTTGTTTTTTTCTGGGTCATCGGTATACAGGGTGACCCAGAAAAAACAGAACTCAAATTATTTATTCATTTTCCCATTAAACTAACCCTAAACCCCAACCCTAATCCTAACCTTAACCCTAACTCTAACCCTAAACCTTAACCCTAAACCCTAACCCTAGACCCCCATAGTTAAAATTAACAGTTTTATTACAAAATTTGTGGGTTCTGTTTTTTCTGGGTCGCCCTTATTTTGACACTTTTGTGCAAGTTCAGCCTGAATGTTTAGAAGAAAAAGGAGAACGGGTGTTTGAGAAAGTCTCTCATTAGAGAAAGAGAGAGAGAGAGAGAGAGAGAGAGAGAGAGAGAGAGAGAGAGAGAAGAAAAAAGCTTTAAAATACGAAAATGACTTGTAGAATAATTATTTTTTTGAGTGCATAACTGTTTATAAATAAAATAAAGACATTATCATTATAACTAAAACTTATTCTTAAACTAGACAGTGAATAATATAAGTATTACAGGGTGGTCCGAAAGTCTTGTCACCCATACGTATTTTTTTAGGAGTAAAATAAATACACAATACAAATAGAAATTCTACAAAATAATTCAAGTTTTTAATATTTTTCTTTTTTTTTTTAGAGGTAAAATAATTATTTTACATATCAAAATATAAAATAAAGTTAAAACAATACGAAGGGGTGACAAGACTTTCGGACCACCTTGTATATTCATGTATTTTTTTTTACACACACACACACAAAGAAGCTATTCTGGACAAGCAACAACTTTTTTAAATTTTTTTTTTATTTTTAAATAAAGGTACCAGGTTATATATATTCAGTTCCAGAAAACCGGATGTTTTTGAAACTGGCTTTGTAGAAGTAATAGCAGTAATATAACAACGTAGAAAAACGATGAGCTGATGCAAAACTGGTGGTATATTGAAAAACAAAACAAAAAACAACTAAAGATTAAGAGAGAAATACGATTTAATAAATTTTCTTCATAAAATGTATATAATCAAAAAGAAGAATTGAAGAAAAATCTGGTGTTATTTTTTTCTCTCTTTCATTGTTTAATGTACAAAAACCGAATTATTTGTTTTTGAAATAAATTTGTTTAATGTGTTTACAAAACAAAAAGCACGTTGAGAATTTCGGTGAAAAAAAAAAAAATGAAATGAATATTCGTTTGAAAAAATGTCTTAGATCAAATTTATTTTTCTTATTTATTTATGAAATTATTAATTGGTAATAAAATAAAAGCAAATAAAATGAATAAAATAAGTGAAGATCTATTTTTTACGTGAGTTAGGAATTGTATTCAATTTACGTTTCTTTAATAAATAAATAAAGGGTCTTTCTTTCTTTATCAATCCGAAGCAAAACATGTTTTACACTTTGAAAATTAAATCTCTGAAAAATTAAAACCATTATTGGTTAAATTTCCCCGTAAATTTAGTTCTCTGGGATTTAATGGCCTGGAATATAAAAATTAAAAAAAAATGAAATTGTAAAAAAATAAATAGTTAAACTAAAATAATTAACAATTTTTCAGAAAAAAAAATTAATTGCTTGCAAAAATTGTTTATCTTAAATACATGCATCTAAAAATATATGAATTAACTAAAAAATAAAATAAACAAATAAGAATAAATAAATAAATAAATTAGTCCAAAGTATTTCCTGTAAAAAAAAATATCTTTAATTTAATGTATGCAATAATCAACATTCCATTATACAATCATTGATAACTTTTTATTTTATAATTTAAGCCTTGATCCCGAATAGAGGAAAATCCATAAAGTCGATTCTTGGATATTTCATTATTACTAAATGCAACAATTATTATACAATGAAATTGATGTTATGCAAGAAAGAAAATAAAAAATTCTATTTTCGCGACACTCGGTAATTGACACAGAATATAAATGGCGAAATTCATTGGATAAAATTTAATCCATTCAACTAGCTAATTTATTCAGCTAAAACAGACAAATATTTTGCTTAGTTTTAAATTAATCTATTTTCTATTATTCCTTTTTTTTTACATTATCAAGTTGAAAAAAAATTAAAAATATTATTTATTTAAAAAAACAAAAAAACAATCAATATTTATTTACTGCGGTATAGCACACATTCGGACCGTATGCTTTCAAACATGGCAGATGTACGAAGTTACATGATCAACAAGGGTTACGAAGAATATAAAACTGCCAAGAACTTAAGTGAAGAAGAATCTAAAAAAGATCCTGAAAATGATCCGTTTAGATCTAAGTATAAAGCACGGGAAATTTTATGTGGTATGCGAGAAGCTATCAGTGGGCTTAATGCCGAAGGAGAGGATGAATTGTTAAAGAAATTTCTAGTAGCCGGGCTTAATGTAAAACTTGGTATTAATTATATCGAAACAGAAGAACTGGGTGTGGGCGAAGAACATCTCACCAAAGTCCTGAAGGATATCGAAGAATATAAATTAAACAAGCTTGCTTGTAATATCTATCAGGAATCTTTAAACAACCTGGGAATATTATGGAGTCACCGCGGAGATTTTGGAATGGATGAAGCGGTCAAATTCCTTGAGCAGTCTGAAGGTATTTACAATAATTTTAAACATGAAATTGGGGGTGCCCCTTATTCCATGGAGGAACTTTTTCGACCAGAAGGGGAAGATAGTGACCAAATTGAACACGACAGGAATTTTAATTTCGAAAATACTTATACCCATTCAATGTTTTATCTCGCTCAAGCTTATGCTAGCAAAGGAGACAAGGAACTTTCTGCTAAATATTGTCACCAAACTCTACTTCGCCAACTGGAATCTGGACAGTACAACCCCCTCGAATGGTCAGTAAATGCTGCTAGTTTGTCCCAATATTACCTGACCGTTGAAGATTTTCAAATGTCCAGGCATTGTTTAGCAAGTGCAAGTCATATTCTTCAAGAAGCCGTTTCTAAACAAGCGTGCAAACAACAAAATGAACTATCAAATGATGATGAAAAAGATAATATTGCCAGACGAAAGGCCGACATTAGTCGTTGTTGGGCTAAATACGGACTTTCCCTCCTGGAATCTTCAAAGGAATTTTCTATTATGAATCTTATCGGACACTTAGACAGGACTGATCTTGTAAATAACATAAACAGTAAATCTTCTGAGGCTAATCACAATGCAGATAAAACAACGGACGAAGCTGCTAAGAACGACATTACAGAAAACACAGGAAATACTGATAAGGACACTTCACGTTTTAAATTGGAACTTACAGACATTGAAGAAAATGTCCCAGCTAAATTCGTCAAAGACTTCTCAGAAGCCAGGGAAGTGTTTCTGTCTGTGCAAAAATGGTTAAATGAAGCGAAGGAATATTATGTAATAGATTGCTATTGTAATGATTATGTTGAGGTGTCTCAGGATCATAGTAAGGCCTACAAACTTTTGGCTTGTTTTGAGGTGGACCAAGATCGCCAGTGTAAAATGCATAAACGGCGTGTAGATCTTTTGAATAAACTCCTGCAGGATTTGAACCCACAACACTACCTTCATGTGTGTCGTCAGCTGATGTATGAACTGGCTGAAACATACACTAGCATGTTGGAAATCAAACTAAACATGCACCAGGAAAGTGGCCAAGCTAACAACCCCCATGTAATAAAGAAGGTAAATATGTTGGTTTCCCAAAGTATCAAACATTATATGGACTATATCAATTCCTTGAAAAATGGTCGGCCAAAGTTACCCACCGAACTTGATGAATCTGACATACGTCCGGCACTTGTTGCTTATTTTTGTATGGGAAATCTCTATTCCAAATTTATTTGCTCTGATACGGAATTGAAAATTCAAAATGTGCGTAAAAGCATGGAGTGTTTTCAATTCATTGTTGACTATTGTAAGAATGATCCCAGGGGTCCGGCCGCCGTAGCTAACGAATTGCATATCTGTGAAGAAATGATTGATCTCTTACCCTGGAAAATACAGCAAATTCGGAAAAATCCATCGTTTTAAGAAAAACAAACAAAACAAAAACTTAATTTCACTCAGTCCACTCCTGACTTCGCTTAAGAACGTTTTTATTCGTTTGTTTTTGTTTTGATAAAGAAAATATTTTTTAAATGTTGAGGACTATATGCTTAATTTTTTTCAGTGTAATATTAATTAATTAATATTAATTAATTAATATTAATTAGGGAACAGTTGAGTTAAACACATCTCGCAGGACCTAATTTTTTTAATTATTTTTATTTTTTAAAGATTTTATTAAAAGAAAAACAAACAAAACAAAAAACAATTGTTTGTGTGTGCTTGTATTTTAATTTATTTTATCCAATTATTTAAAACTGCTTTAGCTTGAATTATCCAAAAACTGTTCTTAAGTAATTTGGGAGCAACCGGGTGGAAATATATGTATACTTCTCTTTGTTACATTAAATCCTCGTCAGCATTATTAAACGTTAGAAAGAATGGTTGAATTTCTTCATAATTAAAAAAAAACAAAAAAACAACAACATTTCACTTGAATTTATATAGATTCGATTTAATGTATATTTAATTCAGGAAATATCTACATATACACATACATACATACATCTCAACACAATTGAATATACGTGGAGCATAAAACAAAAATAACACAAAAAAAAAAATCTTAAAATAAAAAGTTACAATATCACAAAAATTAAAAAAAAAAAAATTGTAACGAACTGTAAATTAAAATAATAGATAAGAGAGAATTGCTTTCTGTGATGGTTTTAATTTTATTTTTTATATTTTATCTGTCTGGTTATAAACACTAATTTTAAATAGCAGGAAGTAACTTTTCTGTAAAAATTGGGAGAAGTATGTGTGTGTGTTTTGAAAACATAAAGAAAAAAAACGTGATAATTAATTTGATCTGTGTAAATTTACACAGATCAAATTAATTATCACGTTTTTTTTCTTTCTTTTCTTTCTTTTTTTTTGTGTGTGGTGCAATTAGCAGAATTACGTCCTAAAAACGATAGGCGGTGATAGTTGAAAAAAAACAACCCGCTCTACGAATGAAGTCCCTAACTGAAGCGGTACCTATTGTATTATGTGATACCATAAAATAATTTTTTTTTTAAATTAAAAATGACCAGGCATTTTTTTTTTTATTAAAATATAAAAGAATATCTAAATATTCAGATTTTTTTTGATCGGATTGGAGGCGTATTTATCGACAAATTATTATTTTTTATTTTATTTCAGTGGTTTGAAGGCATTAAAAGTACGCCATTTTTATCGACAAGTAAATGTAAATATTTACCCCCCCCCCTAATTTTTTTTAAATAGGAGGAGGGTTAAAATATTTACATTTACTTGTCATAAAAGGAATGGAGGGGGTAAAACATCACATTAATTTTTCGGGAGAAACGCCTTAAGCGCTGGTTGTTTTTTTTTTTTTGTTTTTTTTTGTTTTTTTAGCAGGCACCGCTTCAGCTAGGGACTTTATTTGTAGAGCGGGTTGTTTTTTTTTTTTTTGTTTGTTTTTTTTTTTTTTTTTTTTCAGCTATCACTGCCTAGCGTTTTTTAAGGCAGGGGGCCGGGACGAAATTATGCGAATAACACCCGGGGGTGGGGGCTTCATTTCAATTGTTGGGTATCAACATTTTTAAAAGATCAAATTGACTTCTTCCATTTGTCAAATTTTATTTCTAATGGCGTTTTTTAAATTTGAAAAAATGTATTTTTTTTTGTTGTTTTTTTGTTTTTTGTCACAATTATTATAAATAATGGGTAATGAAGGACTATTTGCTCGTAAATTCCTACCATAAAATAAACTGAACCCCCATTTTATGTCCGTGTTTTTGCAATAAATGTTTTATTTTTCTTGTACCCATTATTTTACAATACTAAATATATTTCCTTTATTTATTTTAATACTCACTTCAATGTGTATATTCTAAAAGCTTTTATTTTGTGAGAATGCTTAGTTTTAAAGTGGGGGTTCGTTTTTACACTTCAACTTTTTACTCGTAAATTCCTACCATAAAATACCCAAGCCTAATTTTATGGCAGGAATTTACGAGTAAAAAGTTGAATATTACTTTTTGTTGTTATTTCTTTTCTTTTTGGCTTTGCTACTCTAAAATAAAAACGTCAGATTTTAATCATCGTCGACGAAAAAACAAAATTACGGTCATAAAAGGAGGATCCAATTTATGCCTAAATTGTAAAATGAGCCCCCACTTTAAAACTAACTATTCTCACAAAATAAAAACTTTTAGAATATGCACATTGAAATGAATATTAAAATAAATAGAATATATTTAGTATTGTAACATAACATGTAATACAAAAACACGGACATAAAATGGGGGTTCAGTTTATTTTATGGTAAGAATTTACGAGCAAATAGTCCTTCATTACCAAATAATGTTATAATGACCACATTTTTTTTTGTCTGTTTAATATTATTTTTCAACATGTGCTGTTAAACGTTTTTATCTTTTTGTTAACTTATTTGAAAAAAACAATTTTTACATCATATATTTATTTATTAAAGCTGCTTTTATATTTGCTTAAAAAACTCACGATAAAAGCAAAACAATCAAACAAAAACACACGTTTCAGTGAACCAAAATGAAGAACTGTGTAATATTTTACATATTCACTTAAAAAAAAATCCTACAAGTCAATGAATTAACTGACTAAAAATATTTTAATCATTGCTTCAATAAAATACATTAACAAAATAGACTAATAAAAAATACATTGCTATCAAGAATTATGTACATAGATGATGATACGATTTATTTTAATTTTTGTTCATTGTTTTGGTGAAACATCATTTCTTTGTATTGCAAAATAACTTTTATTTATGAAAAATAAATCTCTTTTAATCGTTTACTGCTGAGATGTTCAGTTACACTGGGTCTTGTCACCCCTACATATTGTTTTAATTTTCATTATTTTTTGTTTTAATAATATAATATATAAGTTATGGAATTATTTTACCTCTAAAAAAAGCAATATGTACGGGTGACAAGACTTTCCGACCATGCTGTACATTAATCTACAGGGTGGTCCGAAAGTCTTGTCACCCCCTTACATATTGTTTTAACTTTCATTATTTTTTGTTTTAATAATATAATATATAAGTTATGGAATTATTTTACCTATAAAAAAAGCAATATGTAGGGGTGACAAGACTTTCCGACCATGCTGTACATTAATCTACAGGGTGGTCCGAAAGTCTTGTCACCCCTTACATATTGTTTTAACTTTCATTATTTTTTGTTTTAATAATATATAAATATAAGTTATGGAATTATTTTACCTCTAAAAAAAGCAATATGTAGGGGTGACAAGACTTTTCGACCATGCTGTACATTAATCTACAGGGTGGTCCGAAAGTCTTGTCACCCCCTTACATATTGTTTTAACTTTCATTATTTTTTGTTTTAATAATATAATATATAAGTTATGCAATTATTTTACCTCTAAAAAAGCAATATGTAGGGGTGACAAGACTTTCCGACCATGCTGTACATTAATCTACAGGGTGGTCCGAAAGTCTTGTCACCCCTTACATATTGTTTTAACTTTCATTATTTTTTGTTTTATTAATATAATATATAAGTTATGGAATTATTTTACCTCTTTAAAAAAGCAATATGTAGGGGTGACAAGACTTTCCGACCATGCTGTACATTTCTTTTATTCCTTGTTTTTCATAAAAAATGAATGGTACCATTATAGTATGTGGCCTACCATAAAAAGCATTATTATAAGGTTATAATAATAACTGCTACCCCTAACCCTATTTTATAATTAAATAGACCTCTGATTCATGTAAATTATGGATAAATTCTTTTTTAATTATTCTTAATTACAATATACAGCTTATGGCTGAATTGCATTTCTTGAAATTGAATATATGTAAAAAATAATTAGTTTCAATAAATTGCCTATTACTTTATATCTATATACTCTTACTGAGGTAGGACACATTCAAACCGGGTCGGCCACATTCTATAACAGCACCAATTTAATCTTATAAAATTTTTCTCTGTAAAATGTGAAGCCAGAGTATGGTATCTGATAATTCAGAACTTTTAGTGCAAAACATCTTTAAGCTGTAATTCTCAATTTGAGTGTGAGAAATTTAAAAAAAAAAAAAAATGAGCCTGGGATTTGGCCCAAAGAGAATTGAAATGCCTGAATCTAAACTAAGAAGGTTTAGAACTCAACTTGACAAGCCGATAGATAAACACCAGGAGCAATGTTGGTTGGTTGGTTGGTTTTGTTTTACGGCATATCAACCCTTTTCGGGTCATTTCGACACAAAATCAAGTCATTTTAGTTTTTTTTTAATGAAGATTATATTATAATTATCTGATTAATTATTCATGGAATGCAGGTTTCTTGCTCACACTAGAAACTGTTATTTTAAAGCAAACAATATGAAAGATCTGTTTGAAAATGTCAACATGGAGGATATTCTCTCTTTTTTTGAGGGGAAATAAAATTATACCATAGAATATAGACATGAAACAAATCGATACCATACAACATAATTCCCAATAATGCTAACACATTGTTAAAATCAATTACTAAAAAGTATAAATATAAATACATGATATGTATTACTTCCTAACTGTTAGGCATGACATAACCCCAGACGGGTTGATATGCCTTTTGAAGGAAATAAAATTATACCATAGAATATAGACATGAAACAAATCAATACCATACAACATAATCCCCAATAGTGTTAACACATTGTTAAAATCAATTACTAAAAAGTATAAATATGAATACACAATATGTATAACTTCCTAACCGTTAGGCATGACATAACCACAGACGGGTTGATATGCCTTTTGTGGGAAATAAAATTATACCATAGAATATAGACATGAAACAAATCAATACCATACAACATAATCCCCAATAGTGTTAACACATTGTTAAAATCAATTACTAAAAAGTATAAATATGAATACACAATATGTATAACTTCCTAACCGTTAGGCATGACATAACTCCAGATGGTTGATATGCCATTAAAATCAATACACAAACAACAAAAAAGATTATATTTCGCAATCTCCCATGGGGGGCAGTTTTGACATGTTTAGTTTAATAATAGTAGGGCCGGGTTAGCTCAGTCGGTAGAGCGTTCGGCTAGAAACCACAAGGTTCCTAGTTCAATACCGGCCCTCGCCAACTCGGCGTATGAGTAGCACAGGGATCAGTGCAATAAAATAAGGAGCTGATGATAGGTGTGGCACTCCACCTCAGACGCTAAAAAACAATCTCCTTGGTATAGCGCTAGTGACAAGGGGATAGACTCCCTCGCTGATTGGCTGATACCGACTTTAAAACAAAGCCTTTTAAACAATGCCAGTCCAACGTGTGCAGAGTTTTGTTTAAATTTCTCATAATTTTAAGTTGTTTTTTTCCAAAATTGAAAGTTTCATGAAAAAACCTTGGCAGTACAGCATCATTAATATTTCATAC
The DNA here is from genome assembly GCA_023376005.1 of Doryteuthis pealeii. Taxonomy (NCBI): domain Eukaryota; kingdom Metazoa; phylum Mollusca; class Cephalopoda; order Myopsida; family Loliginidae; genus Doryteuthis; species Doryteuthis pealeii. The sequence continues at coordinate 39,139,123 of CM042179.1, forward strand.
ATTATATATGAAAATAATTCTGAGGCTGTCTTCTATTAGTGATATAGTGCTCTTTTTTTCTTCTTTTTTTTTTCCCCTTCTCTTATACTTTTTGAAGAAATCTCTTTCAACTTTGGTATGTTCTGGTTTTGCTTCCAAAGGTCAGAAAAGAAAAATACAAATTTCTGCTTGTAATTATAAGTGTTTCCTAATTAAATATAAAATTTCAAGAATATTGATAAATATTTGATTTTACAAAAAAATGTAACATAAAATTTAGCGTTAGAAAAAATTCGTATAATGCATTTTTGTCTATTTGAAGCAAAATACCGGTTTAACTCGCTGTAAAAAATTATTTAATGGATAAAAACACATACAAATTACATATTTAGAAAGATTATTTTCTTTTATTTCCAACCATATTAATATTTTTAAGATTGGACCAGAAATTGTGAGTTGAACCGAATAAGGTGCAATTTTGCTGGTAATTCTAATATAAATACTTGAAACAATATTACTTTATGAATTATTTGTATTAGATAGGAATACTTGAAACGATATAACTGTGAAAAAAAATGATTATTAACAAATAAAGTGCAATGACAAAAATATTGAAATGTAACATTGAAAATGTTGTCTAATTTTGACTAAACTTTTAGAAATTAATCAAATTTCAGCTTTAAATAAACTGTAAGATATACTGGGAAAAAACCCAAACCAAACCATGTTTTTTTGTTTTATTTTTTTTATTCTTGTGCTATGTTGACAATATCTCTCTCTCTCTCTCTTTCTCTCTCTCTCTCTCATAATATAATTTTCTTCAAAGGTAACACACTTCCCAGATACAAAAAACCCCACCCATCCTCTCTTACTCTCCCCTATCCTTCCTTTATCCAATTAACTTTTAAACATAAAAAAGTGGATAGTTAATGCATTAATCTCAACAAAATCTTTAAGGACTTCTCTAAAACTTTTCAGACCATCTCCCCTTTCCTTATGAATCAAGAAGCATTGTTCCAGCCTTCAAATGAGAGTATGTATCCCTATTCTGTTAACTGTTCTTGAGCCACTTCTTCACTATAGGATTTCACTTTCTCATCACTGAGATAATGTTTTTATTGAAAAGAAGAATGAAAGATAGTTTTAGAGGCAAACATTATTGTACTATTTGTACTGAGCTAACAGTTGAAAATGTTTTATTACAGGTTAGAGAGTGATTCCAATTGATCAGTTGGATGCGATGGATATAAGCTTATTGCTATAGAACAAGATTGTGATGAGGATGAAATACAGACTATCTGTTGCTATCACAAACAGACCTTGTTGACTAAATATGAATGGCTTGAAAAGAGATGTTATATTCCATTTAAAAATCATAAAAGCAAATTAAAAGCAGTTTGAAACCAATTTCATTGGTGATGGCAGACAAGGTAAAGGCTAATTGGTACTAATCCCAGACAAGAAACTTGCCCTAATTGTCAAATACAAATCCACAAACTTCTTCCTGATGAGGAAATGAAAGAGCTTGAAGCAGGTACTTCTGCAGAATCAGAAAAGAGTAGTAATAATGAAGAACCAAGACATGTATCAGATCAGCAATGAAAAAGCTTGATACAAGTACTTTGCAGAACAGAGAAGAGAAATATCAATGAATGTTTCTCTGCTATTGGAATTTCTCCAATAAAAACAAAGGACAATCATTACTCTGGAAAAGCTATTTAGGTAAGAGAAAACATTCGTCTGTATTGCAATGTATAAAGACCAAAGTAGGCCAGGTCGTTAAATGTTTCTGACTGTTGAAATGATAGAGGCTTTGAAATTTTAGATAAAGCAAGTACTTTGATAAAATGATAAAGCTTTCTTGTAGCAAAAATGAAGAGAGTGGAATCAACCAACATAAAATACAAATCTTGACACTTGCCTCCTACCGACTGGTTACACAAAAAAGTCATGTGTGTGTTTGGAGTTTCAGAACACATTGTACGCAAGGCTCACAAATTGTGTTCGTAGAGGTATTTTAGCTGTGCCAGAACCAAAAGGGGGCAAATCTTTGCCTGCTAATATTGCACACTAGTGGAGCATTTTACTAAGATGATGAATATACTCAACTGATGCCAGGCAGGAAAGACTATGTTAGTATTAAACATAAATTCATCAGCAGAAAAAGACTCATCTTGTGCAACCTAAATGAGCTCTTCAGACCATTCAAGGAACAGAACCTGATAGCATTCTTGGAGTTTTCAAAATTTTATAGTCTAAGGCTGAAATGCTGTGTCCCTTGCTTAGTGCAGGTACACATGCCATATGTGTACGTACCATCCACAAAACATTAATTATTACTGGAACCACTGAATGTATCATTCAAGATCTCTTGAAATAGAATTGTCTGTAATACAGTAGCAGAGAGTATATGATTCATAGGTGGCCAAATTTTCCTAAATCATCAGGGCAACTTGAATAAAAATTTATGACATCATCGAAGGAAATATTGATAACACTGAATCAATAGAGTTCTCACAATGGATAACAACTGACTGATTGACTTTGACAACACAAAGGAATCCTGTCAAGCTTACATTTATTTAGTTGTTTTGCAATTGAATAAATTAGCACCTCATTCTTAATTGCTAAATCACAATCCTTAAAGCAAAGAAAGGAGGAGATTAGTGATTTGAAGTTTTGTTCCTGGGAGATTTTGCTGAGAACTACAAATTTGTAGTTCAAGATGAGATCCAGAGTTTTCATTGGAGTACCCCACAATGTACTTTAAATCCAGTGGTACCCTACTTTAAACTTGAAAATGCAATGCAAATCATTGTTTCTGCATTATGTCGAGTGAAACTCACATGTTGTAGCATTTATTTATATGGTACAGAAAAAAATTGAGGTAATCGGGCCTACCTTGCCAAATATAAAAATAGTGAGTATTTTACTGATAGTTGCCCAGCACAATACAAGAACTTTGCCAATTTTGCAACCATCAGAAATATTTGGGTCTCAATACAAAAATGGAATCTCTTTGAACAAGTCATGGTAAACAACTATGTGATGGTATAGGTGGGACAGTGAAAAGGATAGTGTCAAAAGAAAGTCTCTGAAAGACCAACTACCAAAGAAATCCTTTCCAAAAATCTATGTTTGAATATTGCAGATCTGCAATTGAAGGTATCAAATTAATTCTGGTTGAAAAGGAGGAAGTTGGGAAAGCAAGGAGGAGCCTCAACATGAGATTCAAAATGCATCCACAGTCCAGGAACAAGAAGTTTTCATCAATTTATTCACTCATCAGAGATAAAATAGCCAAAAACAATGTAGTGAAGATGAAAACTATGACTATTACATGACTTCTCTATTGGAACTGAAGAAAAACAGTGAAATTTGTTGTTTCAGGATATGTTTGTTGCAGGTGTGACAATAAAAATTTGAATTGATACAGAGAATGACTTGCTGATTAAGTTAATGTGCCCAGCCTCTTCCATCTTGTTCATTTTACTGGAAGAGAATTTTAAGGATATTTTTTGTGCCATTCACAAATATTCTGTGCACTGTTGATGCCCTATAACACCAAAATGGTAGAGTTTATCATCTGTCCAAGATGGTCTATACACACAACAAAATTTATGGCACAGTGTAGTTTAAAATGTAATATTTAAAGACTCCTTATATATTCATTTTTATTATTAATTTCTTTTGATTGAAAAACAGTAAAAAAAATTTTTATTTTTTAAAATAACAAAAAACACAACAAAAAAAATAACAAAGTGAAATCTGTAGTGAAGAAGTGGCTCAAAGAACAGTTAACAGAATAGGGATACATACTCTCATTTGAAGGTGGAACATTGCTATTGAAAAAAAAAAAAAAAAACAGTGACTGTGGGAAAGTAGGGAGGTGATCCACAGAGGACCAACTTCATTTTAATTCATGATACATGTTCCTGTGTCGGTAATTATACCTGTACTAACAAAATGATGGCATTACTTTTTGACTCACCATCGTATTTAATTTTTTTTTTTTTTAATTGATAAAAACAATATTATTGAATAGTTTAAGAAGTCACTGAGCAACAATATCAACATTTGAGAGTTCATGGAGCATTAGTATGATTGTCTTTAATTATAATCTTTCACTGAAATCCTGCACGTACATAGGAAAAAAACTCTGAACTTGGCAGGTTCATATCTTCTAAAGTAGACTTGACCCCTCACAAAATTCTTTGGTGAACTTAGGCAGACATAGTAGATGTTAAGAAAAAAATATTATGAAAATTGAAGAGGACCCATTTTTCGAATAGACTGACCGTAAGCTACATAGGTGAAAAGTTGTTGATTTTGGAGTCATGCATTGGGTGGGCAAAAATAAAATTTTCTGTGAGTATAGGGTAAAAATAGTTGGATATTTGGATTCTACAGTCCTTATTTGCCTTACATACCAAATTTCAGAAATATTGAATGTATGAAAGTATTTTTTAAAAAACACTGAGATTTTGCGACACTGCACAGCCTTAATTTTGAGGCAAAATAGCAAAATTATATCCCCCCCTGCTAAATCGGAACTGTAAGGTTTAAGACAAAATAATTTGGCACACTTTCCTAACTCATGAAGGGGAACATTTGTGCCAAATTTCAAGTAATTCCGGTGTCGGTGGGTGTAACACCCCGGTGAATTGACATGGAATGACCCATATGTATATTTTTTATTTTATTATTATCATCATGAATATCATCATGATTATTATTATTATTATTATTATCAAAAAAATTTTTTATTTTACTTTATATATATATGTATATTTTTTTATTTTATCATCATCATGATCATCAGTGTTATTATTATTATTATTATTTACTCCTTTGGAGTTTTCAACATCAGCATTAGCTGATGTTCTTTTCACTGGAGTCTGAGTGACAGCAAGTCTCCTCAGGTCTCCAGGACTCTTCTGATATTCTGGCAGATTGCAGCAGTGCAGTGTTCTGAATGGTTTCAATCCTTCCCTGATATCCAAACTTTCCAAGCCCTTTCTAATCCTTTTGGTACTGTTCCAAGTGCACCAACTACAATTGGTATCACTTTCACTTTCATATTCCATAACTTTTTCAGTTCTCACTGGCAAGGTCTAGATATTTGTCCATTTTTTTCATTTTCCTTTAGCTTCACTCTGTGATCTGCTGGCATTGCAAAATCCAACCAGTTGACAGTTCTTTCTTTTTTGTTTAATCAACACTAGGTCTGGTCTTCTTGCTGGGATAAGGTGATCTGTTTTTATTTCAAAGTCCCAGAAAATTTTATGCGTTTCGTTCTCAAGAACAGATTCTGGTTTATGCATATACCATTTTGTTTTTATGGTCAAAATTTAATTTTTTGCATAATTCCCAGTGGTCACCTTCCCCAAACGCAGTTGTGTCTAGTTTTGTACTCCCGTTGTGCTAGTTTGCTACAATTCGCAGAGTATATGGTTTACAGTCTCATCTCTATTACCGCAGTCTAGCATTTACAATTTGTTGGGTCTTATCAATTTTCGCTTTGATATAGTTTGTCCCTTATGGCATTATTTTGTGCAGCAATTATAAGTGATTCAGTTTCTCTTTTGAGGTTTCCTTTTCTTAACCAATGTCCAAGTCTTTCCATGTGCAACCTCTTCTATTTGTCGTTTGAAGCGTCCATATAATTGTTTTTCTTCCCATTTTTGTTTTCTAGTCCTTGTCGTTTTTCTGTTTGTCCATCTGTCGCTTGTTGGCCGCCATAAGTAGTTTGTCTTGCTCTTTCTTGTGTAATCTTCCTCTACGCATTCCTCTATGTTGGCAAGACTCTCCCTCTTCCTTTCTTGAGCATATAATCTATCTCTATCATCTCTAGGGTGGAGAGCCTTGTGCAATATTATTATTATTATTATTATTATCATTATCAAAAATATTTTATTTTATTTTTTATATATTTATATATTTTTTATTTTATCATCATCATCATCATCAGTGTTTTTTATTATTATTATACCTCAATCAAAAAATTTATTTCATTTTACTTTATATATATGTATAAAAACATTTTTTATTTTATAATCATCATCATCATCATCATCATCAATGTTATTTATTATTATTATTATTATTATTATCAAAAAAATTATTTTATTTTATTTTATAATATTATATATATATATATGTATATTTTTTTATTTTATCATCATCATCATTATTATTATTATTATTATTATCAAAAAAATATTTTACTTTATATATATATATATATNTATATATATGTGAGTATATTTTTTTTATTTTATCATCATCATCATCATCATCATCAGTGTTATTATTATATATTATTATTATTATCAAAAAAATTATTTATTTTATTTTATATTACTTTATATATATATATAATATGTATATTTATTTTATCATCATCATCATCATCATCATCATCATCAGTGTTATTATTATTATATTAGTAGTAGTAGTAGTAGAAGTATAATTATCATTTTTTATCTATTTATTTTTTTACTAGTATTATCATTATCACTTCTATGACATTGGAAATAAGAAATTTGTTGTTGGCATCCTTCCATCTACTGAAGACGATGGAGTAGTGTCCATTTTTTAATTCTTTTTCTTTTTTTCTTTTAATCTGCAACTGCGTGAGTGGCTGAACAGACCAGTTCTTGAATGACAATCTCTGGAGCAGTGACTGCAAACAAACAATGATGATTGCTGGAGTTGCTGTTGTCTCTCCTTCCTTTTTGGCTCTCTTTTCGGTGGCGGCTTCTTTCCTCTCTTTTTCGCTCCTTGCCTGACAAGGAGTCGCCAGGTCACACGGTATTCTGCACAAGCCTCCCATGTGTTGGTGTTGATGTGGCAGGTCTTCACTTCTATAACATTGGAAATAAGGGACCACATGACCTTTAGGCACCCCTTTTTGATCTCGATCAAGAAAGGACATGTTTTTCATTTACACCGTCAATATCCGGTTGTTTGTTAGGGGTTAGGCTTAGGGTTAGGGGTTAGTTTTATAATTTTTTTTTAAATCTAAAAATCGTCTGTTAAAACAACCGGATATTGATGGTGTAAATGAAAAACATGTCCTTTCTTAATTGAGATCAAAAAGGGGTGCCTAAAGGTCATACGGTCCGAAATAAGAATATGGGATTCAGAGTTCTCTCCCCTTTGTTTAAAGGAGGCAGTGTTCCAACAGAAACTGGGACACATATTCTGTATTTTTGTTTCTGTTGTACACTGTAACTGTCGTCACAAAATGATAAACTGAATAAATTCTAACAAAAATCACTTAGAACAAGGAAGATAAAAGATAATACTAGATAAAAAAAAAAAAAAATTATAAATGTTCATTTCATATAGGGCTGGGTTAGCTCAGTTCGGTAGAGCGTTCGGCTAGAAACCACAAGGTTCCTAGTTCGTTACTGGCCCTCACGAACTCAGCATATGAGTAACACAGGGATCTGTGCAGTAAAGACAGAGATCACAAAATGAAGGAATTAACCTAAAGACAGTTTCACCAGAAAAATTCAGGTCAGACAGCAAGTATAAGGTTTGGTTTGTTTGTTTTGTTTTACGGCATATCAACCTCAGTGGGTCATTTAATGCCAATAAAGTTTTGAAATAAATCAATTCTTAATGGATAATACAATTTTGTTTATAAACACATTTTTCTATTCAACCCATAGATGGGACCATAACAGGTACTACCACTCCGGGTCAGAGTGGACCAGGGAGCAATGGTGATGAAGGGGGTGCTCCACATTCCCCAAACCTCCAAAACTGGAACCTCACCATCAGATAGAGTTTAACGTCATTCCCAGGACATGTAGAGCCGCAGCCACCGCCTTCTAGCACCCATATGATAAAAAGGGGTTGGGGCTTGCCATAAGGGCAATAGGGTTGGGAAAATCATATAGGTGCTAGGGCTTGACGTGACCAGCCGATTGATCGGAGGGGGGCCTCTCCGACCGCCCGTCTAGCCCAAGATAGGGATCTGTGCGGTAAAGTAAGGAGCTGATGGTAGGTGTGGCGCTCCACCTCAGATGCCAAAAACAATCTCCTTGGTCTAGCGCTAGTGAAAAGGGGATAGACTCCCTCGCTGATTGGCTGATAACGACTTTACTTTACTATAATTATTATACTATTATATTATTAAAATTGTAGTAAATAATCTCCAATGTATTTATTGAAAAAGTCATCAATATAATTATAACAATAATCACAGCACAAACAAAATTACAGAAATATTAAATTCTTATTATTACTATCATTACAAAAATTACAACTACCATTATTAGTATTATATATCATCATCATCATTTTGCGCAGGCAGCACGGATATCCATGACAATCTCTCGCCAACTTTCCCTATCATTCATCGCTTCTGGGAGGTCTTCTGTGCAGCAACCAACAGCCTCGCATATCGATGTGTTGGCTTCCACATGTGAACGTCACTTATGAGCTCGTCCTTGCTTCTCCACCAGTGTCCTGCATGCCTAGTCCGTCTCACTCGGATGGTTTGTGAGATGGGAGGCAAGTGGTCATACAGCTGCTTCCTTGTGGGGTGCTGTTTCCACGACTTGTTCAAGACTGCATGTAGCATTCTTGTGCAGGTTCCATCTAGCTTATTCTCAAGGCGCTTCGTTAGGGTCCAAGTGGTGCAGCCATACAGCAGTACTGATATGAGCACAGCCTGGAAGAATTGTTGCTTTAACTTGTCAGGATTTCCATATGACTGGAATAGGAAAGGCATGGTATTATATATAAACAGGGATAAATATTTGACTTATACAGCAGACCAAATGTACAAATTAAATAGACAAAAATATTTCAATAGTCAATGAATTCTTTTTTTTGAATTTGACCTCAGAATCTAATATCACAAAATATGGCTTTGAGCATATTAGAAATAATTGATTTTTTTTCCCTCAAAATACTATAATTGTTTAAAATACTATTATCATAATGAGCCTAAAAGCTAGGAGCGTATATTATCCACTAGAACTTAATATTATATTTCGGTCACATGCCTTACCATATCTGGGGTTGGCATGACTGAAAATAGGTTATATCTATGGTCCAAACTAACTAATGTTTATACCATTTTATACTACTACAGAGAAAATGTCACTGGTTTGTTTTGGTTTGGTTCGTTTTACGGCATATGCAGCGAGATGGAAGGTCCTGAGTTTTGCGAGGACTACTATTAGAAAAGAGAGGAAGAAGAAATAAGAGATAGTAAAGTTTTAAAAAAAGTGATGAACACAAAACGGTTGTCGTGAGTTTGACCGGGGCGTGACCCCCACACCCCCCGAATGGAGAATTGAATGTCAACTGGAAGTTTCGGGTGTTGACCGGTGACGTGGAACAACGAAGAAAAAAACCTTTTTTTTTTTTTTGCTTTGAGAGTCATAGGGTATGGACCGGACCTCTGGTCCCTAGTGAGGGATTACAGTAATTTAACAGTGTCCTCTCTCTCTTTCTCTCTGCCTTTCCTCCTCTCCGACACAACCCACGAGATGAGCCTAGCCTGGAAATAAAAGCTAAGCAGCTTGTGATGATATATTTCTCGCGTTGTACTTTTTTTATCGACAAGATGACCGCCACGTGCCGAACACCTTTTTAGTGTCGTGAATTTGGAGGCACGTTGACAAGACCCACTATACAACATATATCGCTATTAGAACGTTACGTATATCCATTTTGGTATCATGAATATATCGATACTGCCACGTTACACATATCAACCTCAGTGGGTCATTTAATGCCAACAGTTTTGAAATAAATTCATCCTCAATGGATACTCAGTTTTTTTTTATAAACACATTTTCCTATTTAACCCATAGATGGGACCCTAACAGGTACTACCACTCCGGGTCAGAGTGGACCAGGGAGCAATGGTGATGAATGGGTACTCCACATTCCCCAAACCTCCAGAACTGAAACCTCACCATCAGATAGAGTTTAACATCATACCCAGGATGTGAAGACCCTCAGTCGCCGCCTTTTTAGCACCCCCATATGATAAAAAGAGTTGGGGCTTGCCATAAGTGCAATAGGGTTGGGACAATCATATAAGGGCTAGGGCTTGACGTGACCAGCCGATTGATCGGGGGGGGGGTGACAAATAGTCACTGGAATAATGTTTGTTTATAATTCATTTCTTCATTTTGTTGAAAGTGCATTACATTTTCGTGTGAACATGTTCTTAATTTGGTATTTCAAAACATTATATAAACTACATAAATTCTTATTTTTTTGTTGGTATAAACCAGACAAAAATTTGAGTATAAAGTAGGATAACAATTTTGCTAATTGAATAAATTAGATTAAATCATGATTGGCAATTCCTTGGAGGATAAGGTCCTACTGTCATTTGGATTTGTAATCTTATTATAATGGAGATTATGTGTTTGTCTGTAACTGAAACTATATTACTACTCAAGTTACAATTCCCTTAGTTATTTACGCATTCTCCATATTTTTTATTTAAACCCCAATTATTAATGAAATTGTTTTACATTATTAATACTGTTGGCCTTATCTACATACTAGATATTTACCACATATCTCACATGTATGGGTTAGGCACAAGGCCCTATTAATGTGGGACCACCCACGAACCGAACCTCATGGGTGGTGGGTGCAAAAAATGTGTTGATTCCTTCGGCATTCTCAGGCAATAATCCCAGCCCTGCCCTTTTAAATCAAGGCAGCAGGTATTGCCGGGGGGGGGGCTAGGATCAACGATGTTAACCTGTATGGTCAAGGGTTGAAGTTATCTAACTTCAGTTTCTATATTGGACATGCATGTCTACATACTAACAACATGCAATTGTATTTATATATACAACAAAATAGCGGTTTACAGTGTGAATAGGAAGGCTAATGTGTATATTGATATTAAAAATTTGATTTTAATAAATATATGTTTGGTATTATTGATTTCTAATTGTTTGGTTTTATCTTAATGAATATGAGCAAAAATCTCTTCAATAAATCTTAAAAGAAATCCATTAACAAGAAGAAATAACTGTCATTTTATTCTTTACTTCCTAATTTAACCAAGTAGTTAAATTAGGAAAAAATTTAGCAATGAAAGAGGGGAGTGAAGGAAGAGTAAGTTTCAATTGTTCTATTTTTCGATTAAACCCCAATCTGTTTCAAATCTTTTTATCTGTATTCTTATTTAGTTTCATTAGCTTTTCTAATTTAATATAATATTTTATTACATTAAAACTTAAATACTTGCACTCTGTTTCAAATCTTTTTATCTGCATTCTTATTTAGTTTCATTAAGCTTTCTAATTCAATATAATATTTTATTACATTAAAACTTAAATACTTGCACTCTGTTTCAAATCTTTTTATCTGCATTCTTATTTAGTTTCATTAACCTTTCCAATTTAATATAATATTTTATTACATTAAAACTTAAATACTTGCACTCTGTTTCAAATCTTTTTATCTGCATTCTTATTTAGTTTCATTAACCTTTCTAATTTAATATAATATTTTATTACATTAAAACTTAAATACTTGCACTCTGTTTCAAATCTTTTTATATGTGTTCTTATTTAGTTTCATTAAGCTTTCTAATTCAATATAATATTTTATTACATTAAAACTTAAATACTTGCACTCTGTTTCAAATCTTTTTATCTGCATTCTTATTTAGTTTCATTAACCTTTCCAATTTAATATAATATTTTATTACATTAAAACTTAAATACTTGCACTCTGTTTCAAATCTTTTTATCTGCATTCTTATTTAGTTTCATTAACCTTTCTAATTTAATATAATATTTTATTACATTAAAACTTAAATACTTGCACTCTGTTTCAAATCTTTTTATATGTGTTCTTATTTAGTTTCATTAACCTTTCTAATTTAATATAATATTTTATTACATTAAAACTTAAATACTTGCACTCTGTTTTCAAATCTTTTTATCTGCATTCTTATTTAGTTTCATTAGCCTTTCTAATTTAATATAATATTTTATTACATTAAAACTTAAATACTTGCACTCTGTTTCAAATCTTTTTATCTGCCTTCTTATTTAGTTTCATTAGCCTTTCTAATTTAATATAATATTTTATTACATTAAAACTTAAATACTTGCACTCTATGGGGGGTGGGTGCATATATTTGCTAATATATGTAAATGTAACAACTATTATTGGACAGTTGTATTATTTATGTTACCTCTGTCCCATAATAGATATTACATATGTTATTGTTGGCAGCCTTCTGTCTACGAGAGACGATGGAGTAGTGTCAAAGTTTGTTTTTTTTTGTTTTTTTAACTACCTAGCCTGGGCGGGTTCATATGGAGGATGAGCTGCAAGCCCCCCTTTCCACGCTGCCACTGTGATCCAAAGGAAAGGTAAGAGGATGGTAGAGAGATAGACTTCTTAGATAAATATAAATAGTAGTAAACAAAGTAGCTAAGTAATTTAGGGAGAGAAGATAAAGAAATCTTTCTTACCGGGTGCCTGATACAACCTTCTGGAATGGAAGAGGTTGACACACATCCTTTCATGCCGAGGATGGTAGAGAGATAGACTTCTTAGATAAATATAAATAGTAGTAAACAAAGTAGCTAAGTAATTTAGGGAGAGAAGATAAAGAAATCTTTCTTACCGGGTGCCTAATATAATCTTGTGGAATGGAAGAGGTTGACACACGTCCTTTCATGCCGAGGATGGTAGAGAGATAGACTTTAAATTTAGCGCTGACTAATAACCAGAAGTCGCCGGTCAAAAGGCAAAAAGTACCCTATTTACGAAAAATACACAAATTGGTCTAAGGGACGTAACTCTTACCGCAGAATCGTAATTACAAGCCGAGACACAATATTTAAAACAAAAAAGGTCATTTTAAATGAAACAAACAAAATATTATAACTAGAATTCAAATTAAAAATATGTCCCCATCACAACCGACACCTCTGATATGTTGCTTTTTACCTAATAATTAAGCTGTAACAGTGATAACAACTTTAAAAGATTGAAATATATTTCCTCAAACGAAAACAGTTTTGAAAAAAAAAATATTTTGTGTGATAATTCTTTATATTAATTTGCAACTTTCACCACATGGGAGATATTACAGTTCTAAAATTGACCTACCCTAATGACCATCCAATTGGGCTTCTCCAACCACCCATCTAACCCAGGTAAGTGGGATGTTGTTTTGAGGCTATTCAAAATGGCGGCAAATCAGAGTGCTGCACAATTGAACAGGGATCTGTCATCAAATATTTGGTGGCTGAGAAGTGCAAACCATGTGAAATTTAGAGAAGGTATGATGTCTAAGGAGAAGAATGTTTAGTCAAAATAACTTTTTACAAATTGGCTAGACATGGGTTTGCGTAATTATTAGGGTCTACCGGAATCTGGGATAAAAAATAAAACTGTATTCGGATTTCTGGAGAAAGAGAGGAAAAAGAAATAAGAACAAAGAAAGGTTAAAATTTGAGGAGTGAACATGATGTACGACAGAGTAATTTGACTGTACCTTCTCTCTCTTTCTTTCCTTCTCTCTGAAAAAGAACCCACGAGCCAAGGAATAAATAAACAGCTCCTTGTGACTATACAACCTGTGTTGTTCCTCTCTTTGTTTCTCTATCCGGAGTCCCTAAGGTGGTGTGATGCTGAAATTCAGTGCTACCCATCAACTCCTGCGGCACTACCGTTGCCAAACTGCATTGGTCCCTTACCTTTCCTTTGGATCACAACGGCAGTGTGAAGAGGGGGAATTTGCTGCATGGGCAACAGCTTATCCTCCATATGAACCCGCCCAGGCTATGTAGTTAAAAAAAAACTTTGACACTACTCCATCATCTCTCGTAGACAGAAGGCTACCAACAACAACATATGTAATATCTATTATGGGACAGAGGTGACATAAATAATACCACTGTCCCAGAATAGTTGCTACATTTACACATACTTCTTAGCCTTGGTCGGCAACCCATCTAGGACAAGGAAAAATGGATGAATCTTAATGTAATTTTTGCTGTAGTATGAAGAGGAAGGATTGTTATTTCCTATAAGTCCAACATAAACAAAGGGGAACCACTCTTGACTGATAAATTATTTATTTATTTTCCCAATAAACTAACCCTAAACCCTAACCCCGTCTTCTTTTTTTCCTAGTAGATCAATAAATAAATAAATAAATAAATTATCAGTCAAGAGTGGTTCCTCTTTGTTTATGCTGGACTTATAGGAAATAACCATATATAAAGAGCTGTTGCCTGTATGTATGTGTGTGTGTGTGTATTTCTGGAGGAAACTACGAAAATAAAGCAATTAACAACAATGTAAATATATATACACAATCACTATCAACAGAGCTTGCGTTTAGGATTAAAACATAAAACAATTATGCAAGACAAAAATAATCAATGTATCTGCGAGACTCTTTATTATCCCACCCAGGCAATGCTGGGTAGCCACTTCTAGTTCTTAATAAGTGGTAATTGTAATAACAAAATATCTTTTGTGAAATTCTTAGGACCATATGACCTTTAGGCACCCCTTCCACGATCTCAACTCACAAGGACACTTTTCTAATTTACACCGTCAAAATCCGGTTGTTTGTTAGGGATTAGGGTTAGGGCTAGGGGTTAGTTTTATAATTGTGGGACCATATGACCTTTAGGCACCCCTTCCACGATCTCAACTCACAAGGACACTTTTCTAATTTACACCGTCAAAATCCGGTTATTTGTTAACAGATGATTTTTAGAGTTTTTTTATATTATAAAACTAATCCCTAAGCCCTAACAAACAACCGGATTTTGACGGTGTAAATGAGAAAAGTGTCCTTGAGAGTCGAGATCACGGAACGGGTGCCTAAAGGTCATATGATCCAATTGTTAAACTTCGAAAATGTAGATGATATTTTATTCTTTCAGTACTATCAAAAGGTATATGTATTACGTGTGGAGATTAAAAAGAACCCCCCCCCCCCAAAAAAAAAAAAAAAAAAAAACTCCAATGGGGCCTTGACCGGAAGAACCCCTCTGTGCATGTCCGACAAAAAAGACTGACTCCCTACTCCAAAAAGGATATTTCGGCCATTGAAATTTAGGCTGCAACTAAGTGTAGTCGTTTCCTGGCCAGGGGGATATACCCTTGCCACAGCTGACTATGACCGGGTCAATAAAGCCTAAGTTATAAAGCTACCTTCTACCTTTGTCTCTTTCCTTTTTCGTTCTTTGAATGCCTTCATTTCAGCACACCCACCAAAAATGAGATGGGGTTAAAAGAAAACCTGAGGAACACACACCAAGAATATTCAGATACCTACATTTAAACTTAAAGCACCCAAAACCACTTATACCCCATATAATAACATAAACCCCATAAGCGCTATAAGATAAGATATTGCTTGATTCTTTCAAACTTTTTTAGAGCATTTGCCAATGAATCGCAATGTTGTGTTTGATACTGGTTCTTGCCACAGGAGTATCCCAGTTTGAGTAATTTGATCTGTGCAGTAAAGCATCTAGGAGCTGACAGTAGGTGTGGCACTCCACCTTCAGAAAAAATAATCTCCCTTGTTTAGCACTGGCAAAAAGGGAATAGACTTTCTTGCTGTTCAGCTGATACTGACAATATATACCGCTCCACCAAAAGCAATCGTTAATTTTCACCTTTAGTTGGCTAAATTCCTAGCATAAAATTGTGCGTGTGCATTATTTGAAATGAACTTAATTGTTATTAAGAACAAATTTTATGATATTTATGTATTAAAGTATGCAGTTGTATTGTTTTCGAAAAAGTTTCTAAGATTTTTATATTTCGCACGGAGACTTTCAAAATAGCTACCAGCTTGGTTCAAAGTGAAAGTCAAGGGAGGTTACTCTAATTGCCTTCTTTGCTAGGAATTTTGACAACTAAAGGTGAAAATTACCAAACAATCTCCCTAGTCTATCACTAGTGAAAAGGGGATAGACGCCCTCAGTTTGGCCGATACTGATAATAAGCCACTCTGCAGACTTACTAGAAGTGTTTTATTTTTTTTATTTTCCCACCTGCTTAAATAACATGTTTGCCATTTTATTTGCTGTATTATTGTTTTAGTAAAATCAACAAGGTGGCCTATTGTCAGTATCAGCTGAACAGAGAGAGAGAGAGAGAGAGAGAGAGAGAGAGAGAGAGAGAGAGAGAGAGAGAGAGTCTATCCACTTCTTCCTATCGCTAGGCCAGGGGAATTGTTTTTGTTAAGGTGTACCACCACACCTTCGTCAGCTCCCAGGTGCTGCTTTACTTCACAGACCCTGAGAACAAATCCGGAGCCAGGGTCCCTAAGGTGGTGTGATGCTTTGGTTTCTTTGTTTAAGGGCATATGAACCTGTGTGGGTTATTTAATGCCAACGCCATCCTTGTAGAACAGTAGCAGTACTATTTAACCTATAGCTGGGATGTGTGTGAAATCCTCATTATGCTTGGTTTGGTATCTTTGTTTAATGGCATATAAACCTTTGTGGGTTAATTAATGTCATAACCATCCTTGTATGCATGTACCCAACCCCTCCACACAAGCAGGATTTGACACAAGGTCAATTTTTTAAGCAGAGTACCACAGATTTGAAATTCAGAATTTTCCTTCTCCTAGATAGGTTGCCTATACAAAATTAAAGAGCCCAATCTGTCCTACTATTTACCCATAACTGAAGGGAGAATAGTTGGATGCATACCTTTCCCAAGGGTATTAATGCTATATGAAATGCAAGCAGCCTTGTTCAAGTTTTGAATTCTGGAAACAGAGTCTATTTCCTACGACAATAATCATTTAATCAGAGGCGCCACCTTGTAGAAGAAGAACTGTACTATTTAATCCATAGTTGGTGGGATAAGTGGGTTTATACCTTTCCCAAGGGTATTAGTCCAAAAAATGTAACAGCGTGACTGAATTTTGAACATATCTACTACAATGTCGCAGTTCAGCAAATTATCAATCACCCCTGAATTAATTTAACTGTTTCAATTAAAATAAATTAAAATAAATTAAAATCAATAAATTAAAATCAATTAAAATCAAATCCAAAAATTAAAACAGAAAGTTTTTTGGTGGTCCCCCATGACAGTTTAACTACAGTCTATGAATTAACTTTTTGCGAATTGGGTTACGATTTAGGGGTTTGGGGATTAAGGTTGTTTTTTATTACGTATTGCTTAAACAAAAAAACAAATTTAATTAACCATTGAAATTAATTATTGAACCCAACGGTAGACACATTAGTCTCAGTTGTTTGTGTAGACTGTCATGGGGGACCACCAAAAAACTTTCCGTTTTAATTTTCCGACCAATTTGCAAGTTTAGCCCAAGAAAATTATTTAGGTATTTACTAGGTATACCCCAAATTGACTAAAAATGCGTTTTTGACAAAATGACTTTAGCCCCCCTACAGAAAAATAATTTACCAAAAATCAGGGAATTATCGGATTTTAATGAAATTTTCAGTGTTCAATGAATGATCTTTATAATGCATTATTTATTTTATTTCAAAACTTTCTCATTTTTTTCAGCTCACTTAATTTTGACCCCCTTTACGTTGGGGGCATAACATTTTTTCGAATTGGTCTTATAATTTACTAATTACAGTATAAATAAAGAGATAACATCAACTTAACATCAGACTTTTCACATTTTAAATGAATTTTATATATTAATTTTTCATAGCAAAAATACTAAATTAAAGTTTTGAAACAAAATAACTGATGCATTATAAAATTCATTAATTGATAAATCAATACAGATTTTTGGTAATTTTTTTTTTTTTTTTGCAATCGCGAAAGTTACATTAAAATTGTAAACACGCGTTTAAAAAGAGACAGAATGGCGGATCGCGTCGAAATTGACCAAAACAAATCCTTTTAAATGTATTAAAAATAAACTGCATATGTAATGATATTTTTCTTTTTTTAATGATGGTCATTATGTTACTACTTATCGATTTTGACAAAAGTTTAACCTTAAATAATAGATTTAATTTTAATTCGTTTTTAAAAACCTAGCAAACGATTTTTGGGGGTATACCTAGTATTTACCACGTGTACGGGTTAGGCCCTATTAATGTGGGACCACCCACAAGCCGATACTCATGGGTGGCGGGTGCAAAAAATGCGTTGATCACGCATCTAGATTTATACTTATTTGCATTATTTTTTCAGTAAAGACACTAGTGTTAAGATATTTCAATAAATAGATTTAGCAGGTTTCGATGACGTCACCCAACTAAAATCAAAACAAAGGACAGATAACTCGTGACGGAAAGTCAGATACCATTTCGCCATTGTATTCAGGAGATCCCATATAAAATTAAAATTAATTAATTTCAAATTTGAAAAATTCCACGAGTTGATGAAGTTCTATTGAATGTAATGCAAAATATTTTATTTTTTTCGAGTGATAGTTTCAACTGCCATTTGTGCCGAATCAAGTTATGAAATCAATTTCCTCACACTGAGAAAATTGGGCGTGAGGTTCACACCCAAAACTATCTTTAGCTTCTATGATAATTATTCAACACGAATTCAGCTATCTAAATAAATGAAATACCTGTCAGAATAGAAGAGAAATAAAACAATTAAAGTTAATAAACAAAACACTCTACCAAATCGCTTTTTACGTCTTACTCTTATTTCACTTAAATTATATAATTTTTATTTTTCAATGAACTTTGCAACACACACACAAATCCTAAATAGTTAAAGTGAGAGAGAAGTGGTTTATTTTATAAAATAAACCAATTGTCTCTCTCTGTTTAATGTAAAAAAAAGTATTTTATATGAATATTTAACATTTTAACAAAGTTAAAAATAATAAATATCTGGAAATTTTTAAACTAGTATTTTTTCCTTCAGTTTTATTTTTTTAAACGTTGGGTTTGGTAATAATGCACTTTTAATATCTTAACTATTAATTAATAATTACTGATCAATAAATTTTCATTGAATAAAATAAACATTAAAAAAACGAAGACAACAAACAGTCTAATTAATATTTTTTTGTAACCAAATATCAAGGGAAAAAAATAATACAAAAGACGATTGTTATTATAAAGTACAAATAAATACTATTTAACTTTTTATCAAATTAATCACAAGATTTTGAGTTTATAAAAAAGATCTGATTAAATAATTTTTTGGGGTAATAGTAAAAGTTAACATAAAAAGAAATAATGTAACTTTCAGTGATACTGATAGTTTTTATTTATTTATTTATTTTCTTTAATCTGAAATTTACAAAACATTTTCGAGGATTAATTTATTTTGTAATAAAAATTATATTCTAGTTCCTGAAATAATTGGATATTCATATGAATAAATTATTTTTTTCAATTATTATAAAAAAATCCGGAAGATTAAATTTAAACCGGATTAGCGGGATAATCTCTCAACAGATGGCGCCAAAAATAACAAAAGGAATTTGAAATTTGAAATTCATTTCTAAGGAAGTGACGGGAAGGGTAAGACATTTCTTAAGAACAGAGGTATTTCTTTCTTTTTTTTTCTCTCTCCTTTTAAGAACTTGAAATGTGAAAAGGACAAACATTAATTGATATTTATTTTCTCTATGTAAATGTATTTTATATTGCTATTTGATTTTAATAAGTATTTAATTAATCGTTATTTTTTGTTATTTTTTTCCTTCTTCCCGGAAACGGTGAAAATTACAATAAGATTACAATATGGCGGAATAATTTTCATATAAAAATAAAGTTATCTTAATCAATTGGTAATCGTAAATTTTTAATTGCAGAATTATTTTATTAGGATTTAATTTAAACCTTGTATACATACATCTTATGGTTTCTTAACAGAAAAAAAAAAGGAGGAAAAAAATGACTTTCCAAATGTTGCTTCTTCCTGTGGCGACCCGAATACCACCCCTAAATTTTACATATATGTTTTCATTATCTGATTAAAAATCTGAAATTGTTTTATGAAATTTAAATAAAAAGTTAGAAAAAGAATATTTATATTATTAGGATTAAATTTTACTTTGTCATTGTCATTTCCAAATATACTTTTCACTCTAAATGTAGTGTAATTCAATATTTTCTTTTAAAAAATGTATTTTTTGACAATGTAAAAATTGTTGATCCTCGATAAAGACGGTATGCTAGATTAAAAAACAAACAAACAACAAACTAATCCCTAAATAACAAACTAATTAACTAAAAAAGTAATTAATACTTAGCTGATAAAAATTATTATTTTTATCGTTCGTTTCTTTCTGCTTTTTCATGGTGTATAAAAAAAACCCCATTTGAGTTGGAGAATAAAACAGTTAAAATGTTCAATTAAAACACCTAAAATTCATACACGATATTTCCCTTATATTTAATAAATGTACCCTCTTTTGACTAGTATTTTCTTTTTATTTAAGTTTTTTGTTGTTTTTTTGAGATCACACAGAACTTGTTAAAATTAATATGAGATGTAATAAACTTGGTAATTATGAACTTTTGTTTAGTAAATTAGGGTGTCCCAGAAAAAACAGAACCCAAATTATTTATTCTCTCATTAAACTAACCTTAAACCTAATTTATTTGTTTAATGGGAAAATTAAGTTTTCTTACAAAATTTGTGGGTTCTGTTTTTTCTGGGACACCCTAATTTACTAAATAAAAGTTCATAATTATCATAAACTTTTCACTTGTTGCAGTAAAATGACTATCACTTTTTTTCACCTACAAATTTTGCCATTTCAAAAAAAAAAAAAAAAGACAAAGGGAACTCCAATTAAAAGGTGAGTGAATAAAATAATTATTTTCCAAACTCGCTTTTAAAAATTGAAATTTTCTCCCATTATTATTATCATTATTATTATTAATTATTTTTTATTTTGCTTTTCAGATTTTTGCAAAAATGCCTACCGGAAATTTAACCATGGAAATTATTTTTTGAATTTTGCTTTACTTAATTTTAAAAATATTTGTAGACTTTAACATGACAAATTCTACAGAAACAAAAGATTCAATTTACATATCAATAAATTATAAAATATATATTTTAAAAATCACCTAATATATCAAGTAATTATTTTTTTTTATGTATTTATTTTTAAGCAAAAAAAAAAAAAAACAGTTAAATGTTTTTTTCTCTTTTATATTCAAAACCAGCTGAAAATATTTTTCCAGTAAGTGTGATCTTTTTATTTATTATTTTTTCAAAACTGCATTTTCAAGAAAACTGAAATTTTCACATGAAATACAAATTAGCAAACCTGAATTATTATTTTTCTTTTTTCTTTCAGAGATGAAAATAATAAACTGAATTTGTTGATGGAAATATTTATTTGAGAAACAAAGAATAATAAAACCTTTTTTGAGATGTGGAAAGATCAAGGGAAGATTTTTTTTTCTTCATATTTTCTAATCGATTTACTATAATTTTGGTTTAATTATTTGAAATTTGATTAGTAAAACCTGTTCTAAATTCATTATTAGAATGCAACATTGATGTAATAAAACAAACAAAAAAAACACATTACACAATTTGTGTTGATATCTTTTTTATTAAATGAAAAACTTCCTTTTTACAGTGGATGATGAACTTTTAAGAATTCCATTATATATGATCATCAGATGACAGGATCTGAAAATTAAAAAAATTAAAAAATATTAAGATAAAAAATAAAACAAAACATCATTTAAATTTTTTTTTTATCTGAAAAAATAAATGCTGGAAATTTAATTTTGGTATTTGCATTTTTTATCACTAAAATTCATAGAGAAAATATCAATTATGTTTGTAATTTCTTTTCTTTTAAAGATTTGATGCATGAATGTTTTTTTTGTTTTTTAAACCATTACTACATAATTTATATTTTTTGTTATTATTCATGAATCTCCCTTCTTTTTTTTTTAATACATATTTGTATTTATTTTATTCATTCATTTATTTTTTTTCTTCAGCCCATTTCAGTACAAGAAAGAAGAATTTGTTTTCTAAAGGTTTTGTTCTTTTTATGATTTTTATACTTTATTGGAATATGAATTGATAAAATTCTCAGTCTTTTTGTAAATTATTTGATAACTTCTGATACTACAGTTGGAATGTACTTTTTTCTCTATTAATTCCAACTGAAAAAATAAAGAATATCACAAGTTGTTTTTTTTTGGGGGGGGGGACCCTCCCCCCAACTTTTTTCAAAGCTGCATTAAAATAAAAAAAACCTTAAATTTTGTATTCTTTTAATTCATTTACATATTTAAAAAAACCTGTTATTCTCTTTATCACTAAAATTATAATTATGAATTCCTTTCTTTTAAGCTAATCACTTAACAAAAAGTTGAGTTGGATTTTTTTAAAACTGAGTTTTAATAATTTTTTTATTTATTAAAAATAAAACTGTTTTCCTTTATTATCAGCTTTACTCTTATGGTACATTAAATCAGTTATCTCCCTTATCCTGAAAATTCATATCTCATCAATTTTCTCTTTTCATAACAATGACATTTTTTATTAAACTTTTTTCTTGTTAAAACAAGAACTGAAGAACTAAAAAAAATTACATTCAAGGGTTTAATGAATATTGTAGCATTTCCTCATTCTTTTTAGCATTTTATTATATAACTTTCAAAATCTTTATCTGAAATACATCATTGCAGATTTTTAAAACAAATTATTAATTCAGAAATAATTGGAATATTTTGTCATTGCAAGAAAAGTTCAGCTTACAAAATAAGCAAAATAAAATTAGTGCCTTATCAGAAATATTTTACTTTCATCCTTAAATATTGTTAAGAAGTAGACATTCAAATTTGTTCTTCTCATTAACTTGAAAGATTATTTAAAAAAAAACAAAAAAACATAACTCTCTTCCTGTTAGATTACAAGTTTCAGCAATTTTGAGAATTTCTAGAATACACTAAATTACCAACTTGGAATAGCGGAAATATTTGCATATTGGTCAGATAAAATTCTAACCACTTTTATAAAAGAAAAAACCCAAAGTCATTTATTAGCTGGAAGCGATGCAGGAAGTACGTACACCTATGTTGGATGCAAGCTGAGACATGATCAATCTTGGCCGGGTCACTTTAGCGAGGGGGGTGGGGTATGATGTTGAAAATACCCGAAACCCCCCAATGAACATCAATGATGACACATCCAACTGAATCTTTAAAATTTATTTTATAAAATTGTGATCATTTTCATTTTAGAATAAAGTTTAAGGTTTGCAAACTAATTTTTATAAGCAGCTTTTTTTAAATTTTTTTTTTTACCCTCACTACATCTCCTGGTGCATACACATACATTTGTGTGTTTTACCAGGGGGAAAAAAAAAGAAAGAAAGAATCTCTGTTGAATTTTGGAAAATTCCCACCCACTTGAGTTTTGGGAATTAACACCAATTCCTCAATTCTTTCATAACATTTCTTGGACACTTTAATTTTCATCTTTTTTTCTTTCTATGAATATATTTTTTTCTCCTTTATTTTTAATCACCACCCAAACATTTTCATCTTATTTTTTTGTAAATACACTCTTAATTATTTTTGGAAATTCTCTCCAAAATACTCCATTGACACCTTCAATGTCATCTTTTTTCATCAAATGTGTCATCATTTTTTCATCAAACATCATCTCCTCTATCATAAATAGATTAATGAAATCTTTAATATACACCATTCTTCAATGTAGAATTTTTCACCCTCATATATCATCAATATTTTCAATATATCATTTGCTATCTTCATTTTCCACCCTCATATACCACCGCTATCTTCAATATATTATCTGCTATCTTCATTTTCCACCCATATTTTCAATATATCATCTGCTATCTTTATTTTCCACCAATATCTTCAATATATCATCTATCTTCATTTTCCACCCTCATATACCACAGATATCTTCAATATATCATCTGCTATCTTCATTTTCCACCCTCATATACCACAGATATCTTCAATATATCATCTGTTATCTTCATTTTCCACCCTCATATACCACTGATATCTTCAATATATCATCTGCTATCTTCATTTTCCACCCTCATATACCACAGATATCTTCAATATATCATCTGCTATCTTTTTTTTCCCACCCTCCTATACTACTGATATCTTCAATATATCATCTGTTATCTTTATTTTCCACTCTCATATACCACCGATATCTTCAATATCCACCCATATATACCACTGATATCTTCAATATATCATCTGTTATCTTCATTTTCCACCCTCATATACCACCGATATCTTCAATATATCATCTGCTATCTTCATTTTCCATCCTCATATACCACAGATATCTTCAATATATCATCTGTTATCTTTATTTTCCACTCTCATATACCACCGATATCTTCAATATCCACCCATATATACCACTGATATCTTCAATATATCATCTGTTATCTTCATTTTCCACTCTCATATACCACCGATATTTTCAATATATCATCTATCTTCATTTTCCACCCTCATATACCACAGATATCTTCAATATATCATCTGCTATCTTTTTTTCTCCACCCTCATATACCACCGATATTTTCAATATATCATCTGCTATCTTCATTTTCCACCCTCATATACCACTGATATCTTCAATATATCATCTGTTATCTTCATTTTCCACCCTCATATTGATATCTTCAAATATCATCTGCTATCTTCATTTTCCACCCTCATATACCACAGATATCTTCAATATATCATCTGTTATCTTCATTTTCCACCCTCATATACCACTGATATCTTCAATATATCATCTGCTATCTTCATTTTCCACCCTCATATACCACAGATATCTTCAATATATCATCTGCTATCTTTTTTTTCCCACCCTCCTATACCACTGATATCTTCAATATATCATCTGTTATCTTTATTTTCCACTCTCATATACCACCGATATCTTCAATATCCACCCATATATACCACTGATATCTTCAATATATCATCTGTTATCTTCATTTTCCACCCTCATATACCACAGATATCTTCAATATATCATCTGTTATCTTTATTTTCCACTCTCATATACCACCGATATCTTCAATATCCACCCATATATACCACTGATATCTTCAATATATCATCTGTTATCTTCATTTTCCACCCTCATATACCACCGATATCTTCAATATATCATCTGCTATCTTCATTTTCCATCCTCATATACCACAGATATCTTCAATATATCATCTGTTATCTTCATTTTCCACTCTCATATACCACCGATATTTTCAATATATCATCTATCTTCATTTTCCACCCTCATATACCACAGATATCTTCAATATATCATCTGCTATCTTTTTTTCTCCACCCTCATATACCACCGATATTTTCAATATATCATCTGCTATCTTCATTTTCCAACCTCATATACCACTGATATCTTCAATATATCATCTGCTATCTTCATTTTCCACCCTCATATACCACTGATATCTTCAATATATCATCTATCTTCATTTTCCACCCTCATATACCACTGATATCTTCAATATATCATCTGTTATCTTCATTTTCCACCCTCATATACCACTGATATCTTCAATATATCATCTGTTATCTTCATTTTCCAACCTCATATACCACAGATATCTTCAATATATCATCTGTTATCTTCATTTTCCACCCTCATATACCACCGATATTTTCAATATATCATCTGCTATCTTCATTTTCCACCCTCATATTCCCCATCATTGCTTTGATGGTTTTGATTTTTTTTCTCTCCATCATTGATATCTTAAATATATCATTTTATTAAATTGGGATTGGTTTCATATAAACATTCACACATAAAAGATAATGTTGAGAAAAAAAAAATGAGAAAAAAATTGAAAAAAATAAATTGACAAAAAATGAAGAAAAGAAAAAGAAAAGTTCTTTCACTTTTTACCCTCAACATTTTCTTTTATTCACCAGAATTTTTCACTTCCTCCAATTACTAACTTTAGTCAACTAATCTTTTTTTCCTATGAAACTTTTCCACTTTTCAATTTGGGATCATATTCCCACAAAACCATATACTCACCAACCCAAACAACCTTTTTATCTATTTACATTTTTTCTATCATAAAAATATTTACTTTCTTTAACCCCCCTCCAAGGAATTGATTTTTCTGCTTAGGACTCTTTTCTTTCTTCTTCATGACACTTTCATTTGGTAGTTTTCCTGTCCTTCAAATTTCATTTTTGTTTCTCTTCAAATGAAACTCTTTATTTTACTCCAACAAACCTTTTCTTTCATCAACATAGGATGATCTTTTTCCTATGATAATCCTTCGTTCTTTTTTAGGATTACCTGATGACCAAAAGGTTTAGCAGATTATTTTCCTATAACCTCTTTATTTTCCTCTGCTTAGACCTTCCCTAACAGCCTCTTCACTGCTGGCATTTTTTCATGTGTATTTCCTAAGATTTGACATTTCTTTTCATGTTATATTGACACTTCTTTTCATGTTATATTGACACTTCTTTTCATGTTATACTGACACTTCTTTATTTTTCAGTAAATTGAAAGCAAATAGAACTTTTCTTTTCAGTTAGTCAAAACTTTTTTTTTTCTATAATTTCATTATCAATAAAAAAAATATTTACTTAATATTTAAAAAAAAGAAAAAAAAAAGAAAAGAAAAAAAAAGACTACTAGATAATTTTCACACAAAAATGTGTGTACTCAAACCTTACTTCTATAACAGGGATCACCAAACTTTTTTCAAGGTTGGCCGGATAATTGAAAAAAAATAACAAGTGCAGGCCACATTATTATTGTGTTCAATACTTGCTAGTCAGAACAAAAGCTCTGAGAAAAACAAATTCAATTACTGTCGGCAGGCCTGATAAAAATGCATTTGCAGGCCAGGGTTTGGTGACCCCCTGTTCTAGGATGCATGAGTAATTAAGACCATATATTGATAATTTCTGCAACTTATTCTTTATTTTAATTTTCATTAAAATTACTGTAAATATAATTTATTGATTGTTGAATTTGACAGTAAAACTTTGTAAATATTGAAAATAACTGGATTCTTATGGTAAGATTTATACATTTTTATTTATATTGAATAGAACCTCCATATCTTAATAGCATAAAACATTTGAATTTTAAAATGTATTAATATTTATGTAAATTACCTTTTTGGGCAATAAAATATTTAAATTAATAAAACCTGTGTTGATCTTTTATTTATAATTTTATAAAAAAGGTAATCTATTTGAATACTGTTTCTTAATTTCTTTTTGTTGGCTGTGTATGTCTGATGCTATTTGTACATAAAAGAAATTACCAACTGCTTTGCTAATACAATTTGAATTTAATAATATACATTTCAGTTGGTAGAGCATTCACCTATGAGTTGCAAGGTTCAGTTCTTAATACCGCTCCTCACCAACTCATTATGGATATAATCTGGTCTTTGCAGCAAAACATCTGAAAGTTGATGGTAAGTGTCACACTCCACCCCAGCAAAAGCCATTTCCCTGGTTTAGCACTAGCAAAAAAGAGATAAGACTCCAACACTGTTCAACTGATACCAACAATAGGCCATTCTGTTGACTTTACTATATAATAAGTATGAAGAAGTCATAGCTATATATATTTTTTAGGCCAAATTTTATTAATATCAATACATAAATATGA
Source organism: Doryteuthis pealeii (assembly GCA_023376005.1). Classification (NCBI taxonomy): domain Eukaryota; kingdom Metazoa; phylum Mollusca; class Cephalopoda; order Myopsida; family Loliginidae; genus Doryteuthis; species Doryteuthis pealeii. Next base: position 39,166,735 of record CM042179.1, read on the forward strand.
ATATAATTTGATATGTTTACTATTCTATCATTGTTACCATTCATTAGATAATTGAATTATCTAGGAGGCCATAAGGTTATATAATGCTAATCCGAAAGGTAAGGTCTTCAAAATATTTAGAAATCACAGAAATGTTTATTGTCAATGATGTTTATCATTTTAAAGTTTGAACATGTATTTTTCTACATAATTGCCATTTTTTTTGTTGATGCATTTTTTTTGTATACCCAGGTCATACCAACTCACCATATTGTTGGAGTGTTGAACCTTGTCGCAAACTCCTTACACCACTTGTGGACGTTTTTGACAGCCATGCATGACTTGCCATACACTTCCATTAATTAGCAATGAATTTTAATCACTTTAATGCTTTTTGCATTCTAAAACTGAAGAACTGTGCCAACTACACACTTAGCGGTTGCGTCAATCGGGAGCTCCATCAGAAATGACTGCCATACCAAGACCAAGTGTGGCAACAAGGCACATGTACAACAAGCAACAATAAATGCCAATAGCCATACACAGTTTCCCTGCACCCTAGTGCTTTGGAGACCTTACTTTTGGTATTACCCTTGTACATTTCCAAAAATATTATATCAATTCTAAAATTGTCTTTCCTCATATAAAGAATTTATAACAATGAATAACATGAAAAAAAAAAGAAAAGAAAAAAAAGTTCTGTACTAATAAACAGTTATAAAGAATGCATACTAAGAATGAAAGAATAAAATAGTTCTGATGTTATACAAAAGTTTTAAAGTTATAATTTGATTATTTGGAGGACATTAAATTCAACTTCACACCATAAAAAAAAGGAGTTTTTGAAGATGTTTCAGCCAATGCAAAACTCAATGAAATAAGTGTGCTAAAGAAAATTATATTTATCATATCCCAATACTTTTGGTTTCTATGTTTAATAACATATCAACCTTTGTGGGTTATTTAATGCCAAGAGATGTTGCAGTCCAGTACATTAGCCACTACAACCCAGGGATTCACCCCCAATACTTTTTGAACACACCTTGTATGTATGATATAGTTATTTACTAAGCTAAAAAAATTTACTAAAAAAATCTCCCCTAAATTTTTCTTTTTTTAAAGATTTTTTCTTTACATTTAATTTTCAGTACTTATTTTCTACCGAAATTGCTTCTTATAAAGATTTTTTCCCCCCACACATTTGATCTTTTATCTCTTTATTTATACTGTAATTAGTTTCTACTTTATATAACCCCACTGATATTTTGCGCTCCAAAATATATGGGTGTTTGGCAAAGGTAAGTAACTTGGGAAAAAATTTTTTTTTGAAATAAAAAAACTGATGAATTATAAAATTCGTTCATTGATAAATCAACACTGAAAATTTCATTAAAATCCGATAATTTCTTGATTTTTGATCATTCTTTTTCAATCAGGGGGTTTAAACTTATTTTGTAAAATATGTCTGTCATCTTTGTTGACACCTATATAAACAAAATTTGAATCCTCATCACTAATTAGATTAAATTCATTTTCCTCTACAATAAATAATTGAGGTGCATGGTGTAACGGTTATTATTGAAGGAAATGAACTCAGTGACCCAAGTTCAAATCCTGGACAAGACTATTTGCATTTCACATAGTGCTAATATCCTTAGGAAGGGTATTCATCTATCTGCTATCTAATAGTAGGGTGGACTGGGCTCTTTAACCTTGGTATGGCAATCAGTCTGGGAGAAGGAAAACACTGAATTCAAACCTGTTGAACTTCACTTAAGAAATAGACCAAATGTCACATCCTACTTGTGTAGAGGGGTTGGTAGATATATATATAAACACACACACACATATATATATATATATATATATATATACACACACACAATACATATTGTCCCATCTATGGGTTAAATAGGAAAATGTATTTATAAAAAAATTGTATTATCCATTAAGAATTGATTTATTTCAAAACTTTATCAGCATTAAATGACCCACTGAGGTTGATATGCCATAAAACAAACCAAACAATACATATTTCCTTGCTATATGAACACAAACTTGTTGATGAATAAAAGTATTTATTTAATATAAGAATATATAACTGCAGTGTGTAGAATAATCATACTAAGTTCCAATTACTGTCAAATAAGACAAGGTAACAAGTAGCCGTAACTCAATACAGATCTAACCTTGTTGCAATTCTACTGCAGAATGCCAGAGTATTTATGAAGCCTCATAAAATCATAGAAGCCAATCAGGACTTAAAGAATAGAATCACCCAAATACCTGAATGGACTATTCTTGAGTCCCATAAGTACCAGCTATCTTGGGCACTGGTTCAGTCAGTTGTGCTTAGCCAGTTGCTGTTGTCCAAACCAACAGTATACTGACTGACTGGCTAGTTCAGTTGTGCTTAGCCAGTTGCTGTTGTCCATTAGCTGTAAATCTTCACTGAAAACACAAATTTGTTCGAAGCAATACAACTGCATGTTTTAACACAATAATATCATAAAATGTGTTCCTAATAACAATTAAGTTCATTTTAAATAATACGCAAGCATAATTAAGAACACATATGGCTTCCTCAAAGTGAAATAAACAAGGGGATGTTACTCTCATTTATGTAGCTAATGTTCAGATTACCAAGAAGTCTTCATGAATGTAGAGATTGGTGTAAATTGATTAGTATTCAACTATGTTGCAAGTTAAATCTGTTTCTGAGAATCCAGACTTGGTCAAGTCTATTTCCAGGATTTTGATTGGCTGGTGGAATTAGTGTGGATAATCTCATCCATATATATTGAACATCTGACCATGTCCTGTCTGTTGCTACAGAGTGTATTCAGTTACTGTCTTTTTTTTTTTCTCTTTTTTTAATGGTGACTGGATGTTAGTCACAGCCTTCCTGTGAAGGTGAGTATACATGTTCACTCTACAATGAAGTGAATAAAGTTATGTGCACAGTAAAAGAATTTGGTAATCTGAACATTAGCTACATAAATTATTTCACTTTGAGGAAGTCGTCTGTTTTGGTCGGCCATTTTCATTTCACCGTTAATCTACACTGAAAATACAGATTTGTCCGAATCAATACAACTGAATGTTTTAACACGAAAATATCATAAGATGTGTTCTTAATTGTGCTTGTGCATTATTTGAAATGAACTTAATTGTTACTAAGAACACATTTTATGATATTTTTGTGTTAAAACATGCAGTTGTATTGATTACAGTGAAATGAAAATGGCCGACCAAATCAGACAGCTTTTTCAAAGTGAATTAAACAAGGGGAGGTTACTCTCATTTATGTAGCTAATGTTCAGATTACCCTTAATAGAATATTTAAAGTCTATAACTTACCTAATAACATATTTCCTCAAAGTGAAAGAAACAAGGGGAGGTTACTCTCATTTATGTAGCTAATGTTCAGATTACCCTTAATAGACTATTTAAAGTCTATAACTTACCTAATAACATATTTCCTCAAAGTGAAAGAAACAAGGGGAGGTTACTCTCATTTATGTAGCTAATGTTCAGATTACCAAGGAAGTGTCAAGAGTCAGCAATTGAAAAAAGTGGTGATACAACAACATTTCATCATAGAAATTAATTAATGCCAAGTAATGAGTTCAATCATTACTAGATGGCCCATATGGTTTTGAGACAAATTAGTTTACTCACAGTCAAGTAAAGCAATAGTTCTGTAGAACCTTGAGCACCTTTTTGATCTCCATCTTTATAACACATGTGGGCATGCCTACAAATTTTCACGCTCAGAATTGCGGAAACATGGAATAAACTGCCCGCATCTGTTGTAGGTTGCTGAAGCACTGAATCTTTCAAAGCCTCCATGCTTCCTGTAGTCCACCAACACTATACCTGATGCCACTCTCCACATACATATGCACACATACATGTATATTACTACTGTAAACTGTTCATGTTCCTGACACTAATACATTATTCTGTGTACTTGACATGAGACTTTGATGAGTTGTGGTGCACCTGAGCACTGTACACAATAAATTTCATTATTATTATTATTATTATAATCATATTAGTTCTAATTACTGTTGAATTGGTAAGACAAGGCAGCAAGTAGTCGTAACTGAATACGAATCTATCTTGCTGCAATACTAAAGCAGAATTCCAGGGTATTTATGAAGACTCATAACATCATAGAAGCCAAGCAGCCAATCAGGGCTCAAGAAATGGAATCACCAAAATACATGAATGGACTATTCTTGATTTCTATAATACCAACTGGTTCAGTTGTGCTTAGCCAGTTGCTGTTATTCAAATCAACAGTACACTAACTCACTACAACAAGTTGCTATTAGATCATCAAAGTTCAGTAATGATGAACCCGTTCAATACTTAAGTGGATGACCACTTTCATTTAGTAACAGCAGTTACTATATGTAACCTGGGGCCTGTGTATTAGATTTAGCAAAGCTTAGTAAATAACAAGACTTTAAAAATTACCTATATTACAGTTTAATTTATGGAGGTGTGAGGCACAAGTCATTTTTGATAAACAAAGGGCTCATGTTGTGTACAGTACTTGCTTTTGCTTAAGTGCTAAACAGACTCATCACTGCTTAACTTTAATGATCTAGCAGGAACCAGTGCTTTCAGTGTGACTTTACTGTAATCTTATGCTGATAAGAAACTTTATCCAGTGGACTACTACACATGGACACACCAGGGTTAGCCGACCAGTAAAGATTTACATTCATCCGTTCAGTGCAGATACTGGATGCTGTGCTGAGGACTTGCTAGGTGCCATGACTGTTAGGGATGGGTGGTGAGAGAGAGTTATAAGAATTGGTGTTGTCAGCACAACTTGATGATGATAATGACTCTTACAATGATATTAAAATCAACATCATAAAAAAAGTAGTTAATATAGAGATAAAAGGAATAAAGAATAAAAGAATAAAGAATAAAAGGAATAAAGAATAAAGGAATAAAGAATAAAGAATAAAATGATGATGAAATTTTGAAAAATTAGTTGGAGGTATGTAGTGTAATGGTTAGAATCATAGGAAATGGTCTCATTGACCCAAGTTCAAATCCTGGATGAGGCTGTTTCCATTTCACATAGCGCTAATACCTCCAGCTATGGGTAAATAGTAGTGCAGACTGGGCTCTTCAGCCATGGTTAGGCAACCAGTCTAGGAGAAGGAAAACCTGTTAAACTCTGCTTAAGAAACTGACCTTGTGTTGTATCCTACTCGTGCGGAGGGGTTGGTAAATATATATATATATATATATATATATATATATATATATATATATATATATATGAGTAAGAAAAGGTGGAATGAAAACATCACACATATAAACTGCATAGGGATAGACATTTTTTTATTAGTCTACTTTAGTAGTGGAGAACCTTTTCACATTTAAAGGCCATAATTGAAATTTATTGTCAACTAGAAGGAATTAGCAAGTTAGAATGAAGAAAGCAATTAGTTTAAGTGGTTGTTCTTACCAAAGTGTGAATCCTTGTAAAAGTAAAAACAATTAAAACACAAGTAAGGTTATTCCCTATGGGTCATTCCAGGTCAAAACACCGGAAAAATTTGAAATCTGCACCCACCGACACCGAATTACTTGAAATTTGGCACAAATGTTCCCCTTCATGAGTTAGGAAAGTGTGCCAAATTATTTTGTCTTAAACCTTACAGTTCCGATTTTAGAGGGGGGGATATAATTTTGCTATTTTGCCTCAAAATTAAGGCTGTGCGGTGTCGCAAAATCTCAGTGTTTTTTTTTTATTTTAAAAAAATACTTTCATACATTCAATATTTCTGAAATTTGGTATGTAAGGCAAATAAGGACTGTAGAATCCAAATATCCAACTATTTTAACCCTATACCTCACAGAAAATTTTATTTTGCCCACCCAAATGCACGACTCCAAAATCAACAACTTTTCACCTATGTAGCTTACGGTCAGTCTATCGAAAATGGGTCCTCTTCAATTTTCATAATATTTTTTTCTTAACATCTACTATGTCTGCCTAAGTTCACCAAAGAATTTCATGAGGGGGGTCAAATCTACTTTAGGAACCACTCTTGACTGATAAATTAATTATTTATTGATCTACTAGAAAAAAAGAAGACAGGGTTAGGGTTGGGTTTAGGGTTAGTTTAATGGGAGAACAAATAAATAATTTATCAGTCAAGAGTGGTTCCCTTTGTTTATGTTAGACTTAAATAACCCACAAGTAAACTGAGAATTCCATATTATAGGATAATATTATATAATATTATAGGATACTATATAATAATACCGCCCTATCGGCTGGGGCGTTAGAATGCACCGACTGCACCTCTGCAGAGGAGTAAGACTCTCCCAATGGGGCCACCTGTTGGCCATCGGTGGCGACCCGTGATGCTTAAGGATAGAGCCCAGGTGGATGAGCAGTTCATGACTGGCAATACTCCACTTTGGCCCTATCTTCTTGGGCTAGACGGGCAGTCGGAGAGGCCCCCTCCGATCAATTGGCTGGTCACGTCAAGCCCTAGCACCTATATGATTGCCCCAACCCTATTGCCCGTATGGCAATCCCCAACCCTTTTTATCATATGGGTGCTAGAAGGCGGTGGCTGCGGGTCTACATGTCCTGGGATTTAGGAATGACGTTAAACTCTATCTGATGGTGAGGTTCCAGTTTTGGAGGTTTGGGGAATGTGGAGCACCCCTTCATCACCATTGCTCCCTGGTCCACTCTGACCCGGAGTGGTAGTACCTGTTAGGGTCCCATCTATGGGTTAAATAGAAAAATGTATTTATAAAAAAATTGTATTATCCATTAAGAATTGATTTATTTCAAAACTTTATCGGCATTAAATGACCCACCGAGGTTGATATGCCGTAAAACAAAACAAACCAAACCATATTATATAATAATATTATATAGAGGAGATGGTTTATTCCTATTGGCTAAAACTGGTTAACACATTTCTATTTAAACAGTTGGAATTTTATCTCTTTATCGTTTGCTTTTACAATGTGTGTCAATGTAACATGACACTTTCAAGTAGGTCATCTGACATTTCTTGGACATCAGATCAGAGTTGCAGTAGAAACTGATCTGATGTCGGACCATATCACCTTAAGGCACCCCTTTTTGATCTCAATTAAGAAAGGACATGTTTTTCATTTACACCGTCAATATCCGGTTGTTTTAACCAACGATTTTTTAAATTTTATTGTAAAAATAATCCATAACCCTAGCCCCTAACAAAAAACCGGATATTGACGGTGTAAATGAAAAAAAATTTTTTTTAAAATTGAAAAGGGGTGCCTTAAGGTCCCTGATGTCCAAGAATTCAAAATTGGCAATGAAGACCACACTGGACATATCATATAGAACAGGGGTCAGCAATCTTTTGGAGATTTATTTCCGACTACATCCAATAAAATTTTAGTAGTTATTTACTAAACTTAGCACAAGGCTGCAAGTATGGAGCACCCAATGAGAATCAAATTTACAAACAAGGGTTTGTTAATCCAGCTTGTTAACCATTATGCCATGTGAGGTGCCCAAATTTGAGTATGTTTAAAACAAAATCTTATGTTTGAATTAATATCAATTCCTAGTCCAAATTAATAATATACTACTTAAAAGAAATGAAAAATCTTTTTAATGACTCTTCTGCAACCCCCCAGCCCCCACTGACTCTTCTGCAACCCCCCCCAGCCCCCACTGCCATTGCAATATCAAATTCTAAAGTTGGGGGGATGTGTAATTTTAATTGATATTTTGACAAAGCAAATAGAAGGTAAAAATTGATGGTTCACTTATATAAATTCTATGGAAAATAAATATTTACTACTAGAATAAGTCATTAAATATATTGAACACTAAAATACTATTATGGACCCCCAAACCTACTATGTTGCTTGAGTGGACCCCCCCCCCCCCCAAAAAAAATCTCATATGGACCTTGGTTGAGAATCACTGATATAAATAGACACCTAAATCTGACTGAAGGTTTACTTGTGGAAAAAATGAACAGACATGTTTCAATTTCTATAAGATTAATTTTTTAAAGTAAAAAAAAATTAAATAACATATAGACATGTATTCATTTATTATATAAGAATTGTTTAATACCCCCCCCTTTTCTTTTTTGAGATGGTAACACAATGTTTAGTTCAATTGACACTAAGCAGTGTTTTTTTTTTTTTTTTTTTTTTTCTCGTGCAACTATAATTCGATCATCTCTTTCTAAATGGAATATTATAGTGACCAAAAATATCACACGCGTTTTATATAAGTGAATTTGTTATTAAACTAAAATCAGCTGTAAATTACATATATTCCAGTTAGTTCAACGAGAATATCAAATGTCGCAAGAAGCATAACGCAGTTATCTCCCTTATCCCATTGTAGTTCAAGTTGAGGTTTCATTAAATAGCTTTTTATGAGGTTAATGAGATTAAACTTACCATTGTCTGCAGATGGCCATAAACTAATCGAGATAGATGGGGTGATGGCGGCGGTTGGAGGATTATTATTATTTTTTTTTAGCGTAAATTAAATTTGATAAGAGAAACTAGTATCAATAAAGAATTACAATATCCAAAATTTTACTAACATAAAAAATATTAAGATGCTAAAGGAATTTTAAAAATGAATTTGTTCTTTAACTTGAAATCTGAATAGCGACCAAATTCATTGTCGTCATGGTTATCATTGTTGAAAACTCAAGATTTATGGAGAAATAAAACCATAAAATAATGGGTTCGATCCTGACTAGATGCTAGATCCTTGAAGGTAAACTTAGTAAATAGTATTTACTAAGAACCACTGACCTATAGTTGTTTGTGGGTATTTACTAAATACCCACAAGCAACTATAGGTCAGTGGTTCTTACCCCCTCCTCTTTTAACCTGTGGACCCCATTTTATTCTTATTTTACTGTCCCCTCCCCCATTTTTTTTACGTTTAAAACATCCAATTGTATTTTTATAATATTATTAGGAATCGTATAGAAAAAATGTTAAATAATTTTGGAATTGTAAAATTATAACTATTGCACATATACTAAATTCAATGAAAAATGAATATTTACTAGTAAAATAAGTCATTAAATATACTGACCACTTAAATATTATTGTGGATCCCCAAACTTACTATTTTGCTTGCGTGGACCCCGGGGGGCCATATGGATCCCGGTTGAGAATCACTGATATGAATGGACACCTAAATATGTTAATACTTCCCATTCCAATGTGTAAGCAAATAAATAGAATAAAAAGCAACAGTAATCATCCCAGCTGGCAATTAATGAATAAACACCTGAATTATTTGTTTTTATTTTTATTTTTGTGTGAATCGCAGATAAATATTTGTATAATTAATGGAAACCAAAAGTAGAAGAATAAATAAATTTGTACAACGAAGGTGATATCATCATATTGCGTGAAAGTCAAATGTTAAAAAGAACTGCAGTGATACGACGTAAATCAATTATTCGACAACACAGACATTTCAACCAATCATTTTTCTTACATTATCACGTGCATGTAATTCGGTCAACCAATCAATTCGAATACGTAGTAGTAGTAGGGGGAGGAGGAGGGGAAAGAGGTAGCAGAGGAGAGGCAACCAGAAGAGGATAGATAACAAGGAGGAGGAGGAAGAGGAGAGGCAACGGTGAGGAAGAGGCAACAAGGAGGAAGAGGAGGGAAGAGGAGAGGCAACAAACTAAATAGAAAAAAAATCGATCACAAGATTTTGCTGTTTGTCTTGCAAATTTATTCTCTCTTTTTTTAGTCCCGTAATAATTTCGATTATCAGTGAGTGCCATATGCACTTGTGACTTTTTGTACTAAAAGTTAAGCTTCCTAGATTATAACAATGAGAATTATTACTATTTATTAAGTAAAGTAAATATCAAAAGTAGTATCAAAATTAAAAGTATACTACATTGTTGATATTAATACATTGTAAAGTGCTGTCATAAAAAAAAAACAATTGTTTCATTTTCGTTTAATCTAAAGATAGTTTTGGTGTTGGAAGATGGCACATTTATGTTCTATTTTGCGTGGATGGGTTGTTTTTTTTTAAAATTTTTTTATTATTATTCAAATCTCATCACGTGATAATAACCTACTGAAAATCAAATAGAATTGACTTAAGTGTTCAAGATGTTTATTTTTAATTTTTAGACTTTTGGCGTTTGATATAATTTTTAAGTAGGTATGTAAAAAGAAAAGAAAACAGAAACACGCACATGCTAAAGTAACATTTTAAAAGACCCCCCCCCTCAAATCGGCTAATCATCGAATTTTAATAACATTTTCGGTATTTAAATCAATAAAAGAAAAAAAAATTCTTTAAAATTCTGAAGATATGTTTTAATGTCTTGTTGTCATGCCCCCTCCCCATAGTTTGTTAATTCGACTCCCTTAATGAAGGTACAGGTAAATGATTCGTTTTTACATGTTTTAGGTGTGGTGCTTCACCTCAAACGCAAAAAACAATCTCCTTAGTCTAGTGAAAAGGGGATAGACTCCCTCGCTGTCTAGCTGACTTTAAGCCACCCCGACGACTTTTTAAAACTTTTAAGGATAATTCCATGGAGAATTAGATTTTGTTTACATTTCTTATAACGGTTTGTCTATTTTGTTCGGATGGATGCCTTATTTTAAAAAATAACCCCCCAGGTAAAATAAGTTATGTTACAATACAAAATATATTTTATTTATTTATTTTAATATTCATTTCAATGTGCATATTCTAAAAGTTTTTATTTTGTGAGAATGGTTAGTTTTAAAGTGGGGGCTCGTTTTACAATTTAGACATAAATTGGATCCTCCTTTTATGACCGTAATTTTGTTTTTTTGTCGACGATGATTAAAATCTGACGTTTTTATTTTAGAGTAGCAAAGCCAAAAAGAAAAAAGTAATATTCAACTTTTTACTCGTAAATTCCTGCCATAAAATTAGGCTTGGGCATTTTATGGTAGGAATTTACGAGTAAAAAGTTGAAGTGTAAAAACGAACCCCCACTTTAAAACTAAGCATTCTCACAAAATAAAAGCTTTTAGAATATACACATTGAAGTGAATATTAAAATAAATAAAGGAAATATATTTAGTATTGTAAAATAATGGGTGCAAGAAAAATAAAACATTTATTGCAAAAACACGGACATAAAATGGGGGTTCAGTTTATTTTATGGTAGGAATTTACGAGCAAATAGTCCTTTATTACCCCCCGCCACCCCCAAAAAAAGGGCGGGGGCAAATAACATTGAAAAGCGGACCCTCGTATTTAAGTTGGGTAATCCTGAACTATTTCCTCGTTAATTCCTACCATAAGATAAACTGAACCTTCATTTTATGTCCGTGTTTTTGCAATAAATGTTTAGTTGAACAGTGATCTCTAAAAATTATAAAAAATGTATAAAATAAAATAAAATAATAAATATTAAAAAACAAATTTACTCACCAGAGAAAATTAAGGTGAAATCCAGGTAGTATGTCACGAAAATATTAATAAATCCAGGTAATCCTTCCTTATTCAATAAAAATTTGGGTTTCAGTTGTTATAAAAATTAAGTATCAATCAAAAATTGATATGTAACTGAAAATAATTGTAGATAGACATATCCAGTTCAGTTTGATTCTAAGAATTGAGAAACTGTGTAAGACCCATCCTAGTAATTATGATTATTAAAAGAAAAAAAATATTATAATTACTTAACTAACCTAGCAACATAAAATGTAAATGTAATATTTTTTATCCTGAGTGTTGAAAAAAAAAATCCGATGTCCGCCATTATTTAAAAAAAATTGGTTTGAAACCAAATTATAACTTTAAATTATTTTTCTCGTTATTATACGGCAGTTTTTTTTTTTTTGCTTGTCTTTTTAAAAGTCCAGGTTGAATAAATAAGAAGTAAAATTCTACAACTAAAATATATTATTGTTATAAGTTCCCAACGAAGATAAGAAATAGTCAAACAACGAATAACCTAAAAATTATACACATCCTACAGTTGCAGGTGAACCAGCAAAATCGTTTTAGTAAGGAAATATTCCTTAATGTAATTGAAATTAGTTAATAATGCCTACTCTTTAGGCTGTAGAAGTAATCTTGTTTTAAATAATAATTAATATTAACAAAAAAGTTGTTCATACAATTAAAAAATAAAATAAAACCGTTAAAATAGCCCATCTATCTGTATCTAAACCGAGTAATTGCAATGCTCGTTAAAGTCTCGCGTGATTCTTGTATTTCATTCAGAGTTAGTTTGTTTTTTTTAAATTTTAAGGTAAGCAGAAAAAATCGGAAAAAATGTAACAGTAATTTAAATAAAGGATTAATTAATATGAAATTAATGAATATGAAATATATATTTTTTTTGTACGAAAGTTTTGCTAGACTGCACGAAAACTAAAAATAGGTCATATTAAAACGTGCTGGGTGTGAGACATCCTTGTAGTGGGTGTGGATAACATCACGCTAGTGTACAGGGGTTAACGTGACACTAGCGAGTTTTAAAACACTTGGTACCGTTCAAGAAATGTGTGTGTGACATATTTACTTAGATTAGTAGTAGATTGACACAATTGTGAGAAACTAACTCGCTAGGCGGGGAGTAATAAAGGACTATTTGCTCTTAAATATATATTTGCTCGTAATTATATAAGTAAGGATGTGATGATCCACCGATGAATCTATAATGCAAGTTTTATTTTTAGGTACCACCAATTTTAACCTGTGAAATCTACCTCCCCTACATTTAACACAATGAAACTTGCAGAAAAATTAATATTTTCTTGAAAATTTTTTTCCGTTCGAAAGAAAAAACATTACATAAACTCCTGATGATTTTTTAAATTTTTTATCAGCTTACGAAAATAATGAAAATTATGATTGAAAAACAATGTTTTCATTTTTGCACTGTTAAATCAACTGAAATTTAACCTAGCTAAAAACAAGTTACGATAAGAGTTTTTTTTTTTTTAAATTCTATGAAAAATCAATTAATAATCTGATTTTCACGAAAATTTCCATAAATGTTTACCATTGGATGTAACTACATCAGAAATAGATTTTTTCTAAAATATATTAGGGGAAATATTTTTTTACGAGGTCTATCACCCCCCCCCTATTTTATTTTATGAGATAAAAAAAATGACGCGTCAGAAAACTTTTTTACCTTTTTTCTATAAAGATAAGAGTCTGAATAACTATATCAATGAAATTGTATGAATGTACAAGATGTAGTTTTTTTAGGAAAAATTAATGAAATCGGAAATAAAAAGTACAAAAAAATGTCATAATATTAATATTTGAAAACTTTTTTTTGCTTTTGTAATTGGTATGTACTATATTCTATTAAATTGTAAAAAAAAAATTTTTTTCTTGGGAAATTAATTTTTAAGAGATTTTCAATCTTTTGTGTGCTTAAATATTTTTATTTTCTGCATGAAATAAATTAAATATTTCTTTTTTTCTGCGTCAAAAAATATGAATTTTAGAATTCAGGTGAACTAAAAGTTGGTCCGATCCGAGCTCGATTAATATTTTTATTGTTGAATAGTAATGTGTGGTTCTTAGAATATACGGATGAGAAAAACTGACATCTTTGTTTTGTTTTTATACAAAGAGTCGAGACGCTACTCAGTAACCAAAGTTTGTTTTTCTTAGCGTAAAAAAATAATTTTATTTAACTTTTTTGACCAATTAGAATAAAAATAATATATTGATTATTTTATCAGTTTTTCTCTTAGAAAAAATATTCAAATTTTCATTTTATTTTCGATTTTAAAAATTAATACTAAAACCAAAGACATTTTTTTAACGTCAATTTCACTGTGAAATTTTAAGATTAAATTTTTTCAGGATTTTATTCATTTTAATAGTAAATTTTGGCTAAAAAATGATATCCGTTACACCCAACCGTACATAGACGCATAACCGTAAGAGGGTAATAATATGTATTTTTTTCTGTCTAAATTGTGGCCTGAAAATTACCCTTTCGCATGTAATACGGATAGGTTTGTTTATTTTTTAAGATAACGATGTAATAACTCCTATTCAATATTTAATAACACCTGTTCAATACTTAAGCAACATCAGGTACTATAAGCAGACTGAGTCCTTTGTTTATCAAAATGAACTGATTTGGCATTAAATGACCCCAAAAGGGTTGATATGCCGTAAAACAAAACAAACCTTTTCAGCATAAAAGAGTAAAATAGTTTCAAAGGAAATAAGAAATTGAGGCAATTTTATAATAAACAATAAATAAATTCTTTTTTTAAAATTTGGACCATCTGACCTTTAGGCACCCCTTTTTGATCTCGATTAAGAAAGGACATGTTTTTCATTTACACCGTCAATATCCGGTTGTTTTAACACGATTTTTAGATTTAAAAAAAAAATTATAAAACTAGCCCCTAACCCTAACCCTAACCTCTAACCCTAACCCCTAAAAAACAAACCAGATATTGACAATGTAAATGAAAACATGTCCTTAATAGAGATAAAAAAGGGGTGCCTAAAGAGTCCAAAAATTGTAACTAGCAAAAAAAAAAAAAAAAAACACCTCTGGCTGGTGTAAAATTTATTTTTAAAAGATATTGCATGAGTAGGGTGGAGTTAAAAATTCAATGTCAGAGAGTTTTCATCATAAGTAAGTAAAATCCTCATATTTATTAAAAGAAGTAAAAAAAAAAACAATTTGAAATTGAAACTTAGTTCTGTCTCCATCAAATAAAATGTTGTATGCATCTATTAAACATTTTTTCACGCTTAGAATTGCGGAGACATGGAATAAACTACCCGCGTCTGTTGTAGGCTGCCGAAGCACTGAGTATTTCAAAGCCTCCATGCTTCCTGTAGTCTGCCGACACTATACCTGATGCCACTCTCCACATACATATGCACACACACGCACACATACATGCATATTACTACTGTATGCTATTCATGTTCCTGACACTAATACATTATTCTATGTACTAGACATGAGACTTTGATGAGTTGTGGTGCACCTGAGCACTGTACACATACATGTATATTATTACTGTATGCTATTCATGTTCCTCACACTAATACATTATTCTATGTACTAGACATGAGACTATGATGCATTGTTGTGCACCTGAGCACTGTACACATACATGTATATTATTACTGTATGCTATTCATGTTCCTCACACTAATACATTATTCTATGTACTAGACATGAGACTATGATGCATTGTTGTGCACCTGAGCACTGTACACATACATGTATATTATTACTGTATGCTATTCATGTTCCTCACACTAATACATTATTCTATGTACTAGACATGAGACTTTGATGAGTTGTGCTGCACCTGAGCACTGTACACATACATGTATATTATTACTGTATGCTATTCATGTTCCTCACACTAATACATTATTCTATGTACTAGACACGAGACTTTGATGAGTTGTGGTGCACCTGAGTACTGTACACAATAAATTTAATTATTATTATTATTATTATTATTATTATTATTATTATTATTATTACTTATTAATTAAATAATTATTTTGAATATTTTGCACATACATTTTATACAAAATCGTTGGTATTTATTTATTTGTAAACTTTTTAGTTAACTTCTTGTTATTGAAAAAAGAGCGAGAGTAAAATATAATTTTAAAAATTGATTACAAAACTCGCAAATAATGTTTTCTATTTAAATTGATACAATTTTTTAATTAATTTCATAGTTTATATGGTTTATCTATTTAAATTGATACAATTTTTTAATTAATTTCATAGGGCCGGGTTAGCTCAGTCGGTAGAGCGTTCGGCTAGAAACCACATGGTTTCTAGTTTGATTCC
Source organism: Doryteuthis pealeii (assembly GCA_023376005.1). NCBI lineage: Eukaryota > Metazoa > Mollusca > Cephalopoda > Myopsida > Loliginidae > Doryteuthis > Doryteuthis pealeii. The sequence goes on from CM042179.1 coordinate 39,182,577, forward strand.
GGTCCTCGCCAACTCAGCGTATGAGTAGCACAGGGATCTGTGCGGTAAAGTAAGGAGCTGATGGTAGGTGTGGCGCTCCACCTCAGATGCCAAAACAATCTCCTTGCTCTAGCACTAGTGAAAAGGGGATAGACTCCCTCGCTGATTGGCTGATACCGACTTTAGGCTGCCTCGACGACTTTACTTACTTTACTTATATAGTTTATCTATTTAAATTGATACAATTTTTTAATTAATTTCATAGTTTATATAGTTTATTTATTAAAGGCCGGATTAGCTCAGTCAGTAGAGCGTTCGGCTAGAAACCACAAGGTTCCTAGTTTGATACCAGCCCTCACTAGCTCAGCGTATGAGTAGCACAGGGATCTGTGCAGTAAAGTAAGGAGCTGATGGTAGGTGTGGCGCCCCACCTCAGATGCTAAAACAATCTCCTTGGTCTAGCGCTAGTTAAAAAGGGGATAGACTCCCTCACTGATTGGCTAATACCGACTTTAGGCCACCCCGATGACTTTACTTACTTATTTATTCAAATAATATATAGTTTATTTAATGGAATGGATTCAAATGTTGAATTAAAAGGAAAAGCTTTTATCTATGTATTTTATTAACATTAATTGTCTTTTATTCCATATATTGACAATTTTGGTAATTGTGACATAAGCAGTGACGTAGTTTTGGTTACAGACAAATAGAAGTCGAATTCTCCATTATTAATACATAATAAACACATAAAATAAATAAAGATAGTAGCGAGGTTATCTCCCTTAAGCTGTAAGAGAACTAACTATGAGTCAGGAACATTATGCATAGTGGCTAGTCATGTGACAGTTGAGAACGCTACCCACTGCTATAAAAATGCTAAAGTCAATTTCTCTTTTTTTTTTCATTAAGGTCACTACCAAAATAAAAAAAACGCCCTCTGGGCGACGTAAAATAAATATTGCCTGAGGGGGTGGGAGTTGAAAATTTAATATCAGAGAGTTTGTATCATAAGTAAAGTAAAATCATCAAATTTATTAAAGGAGTAAAAAATAAAATAAATTTATTAAAGGAGTAAAAAATAAAAAAAATTTGAAATGGAAACTTAGTTCTGATAACTTTAAATATATATTGAATATATATATATAAATATATATATATATATATATATATATATATATATATATAGATAGATAGATAGATAGATAATACCAGGTATGTATTTATTAAAACTTATTTAAAAAAAACAATGAGGACTGTCTAACATTGCATGCTCAAATTTTGAGTGTATTCTATGTTATAATAATTTTAGGCAGTGTAACGTAAGTAGTGACGTAGTTTTTGTTACAGATAAAAACCGGAAGCGAATCTCCATTATTAATAGATGACATTTTTCTTGAGCAGAATTTTGTGTCTCCTTCATTCCAAAATATGTTGCTTGTTGGAATAAACCCTTTTCTATTTTTTTTTTTTAAATTTTGTGGTTTATAATTTCTCAGTCTCTCTAAACTAGGGGTTCCTGACCAGGGGGTACTCGCACCACCTAGAGGTGAGAGCATCATTCCAGAGGGGCAAGAAGCGTCTGTTCAAATTTAGATTATTTCAGATTATTATCATTATTTAGAGAGCGAAATATATAATCTTTGGATAAAACCGTAGTATGGATTCACATTCTATATTTTTGATAAAAAGTATAAATTGTAGGGGTGCGAGGTCAGAGAAAAAACTCTTTTAAGGGGTGAGAGGTCAGACCAAAATTCCTTTAAGGCGTGTGAGGTCAGAGCAAAACTCTTAAGGGTGCAGGAATGGATTTGTTGAAACTCTGGCGTCTGGCAACTGACCTGGTAAACGCTCATAAGGTCATTAATCATCTTAACAACAGCAACCTTGAGTACCTTTTTGATCTCCATGTTCCTAACACACGTGGGCATGCCTACAAAGTCAGAAAACAGCACTGCTCACGTGACTTTCGGAAACATTTTTTCACGTTCAGAGTTGCTGAGGCATGGAATAAGCTACCTGTGTCCATTGTGGGCTGCTGAATCACTACATCTTTCAAAGCCTCCATGCTTCCTGTATTCCACCAACACTATACCTGATGCCTCTCTCCACACACATTTGCACACACGTGCACACATACATGCAGATTACTACTGTAAACTGTTCATGTTCCTGACACTAATACATTATTCTATGTACTAGACACGAGACTTTGATGAGTTGCGGTGCACATGAGCACTGTACACATACATGTATATTATTACTGTATGCTATTCATGTTCCTCACACTAATACATTATTCTATGTACTAGACATGAGACTTTGATGAGTTGTGGTGCACCTGAGCACTGTACACATATATGTATATTATTACTGTATGCTATTCATGTTCCTGACACTAATAAATTATTCTATGTACTAGACATGAGACTTTGATGAGTTGTGGTGTACCTGAGCACTGTACACATACATGTATATTATTACTGTATGCTATTCATGTTCCTCACACTAATACATTATTCTATGTACTAGACATGAGACTTTGATGAGTTGTGGTGCACCTGAGCACTGTACACATACATGTATATTATTACTGTATGCTATTCATGTTCCTCACACTAATACATTATTCTATGTACTAGACATGAGACTTTGATGAGTTGTGGTGCACCTGAGCACTGTACACATACATGTATATTATTATTGTATGCTATTCATGTTCCTCACACTAATACATTATTCTATGTACTAGACATGAGACTTTGATGAGTTGTGGTGCACCTGAGCACTGTACACATACATGTATATTATTACTGTATGCTATTCATGTTCCTCACACTAATACATTATTCTATGTACTAGACATGAGACTTTGATGAGTTGTGGTGCACCTGAGCACTGTACACATACATGTATATTATTACTGTATGCTATTCATGTTCCTCACACTAATACATTATTCTATGTACTAGACATGAGACTTTGATGAGTTGTGGTGCACCTGAGCACTGTACACATACATGTATATTATTACTGTATGCTATTCATGTTCCTCACACTAATACATTATTCTATGTACTAGGCATGAGACTTTGATGAGTTAAAGCGCCAAATAATCTTGCCCTGGTCCTGATAGTCATGTAATTTTAATATTGTATCAGGGTATACTAGACTATATAAACTTTTAATAAGTGTACCAATTATTCTTAGTAGATTAAAGCTTTCTAAAGTCTATCAGTATTATTGTTTGTCATTACACAGACATTAATAAAAATAATTTTCTTTGAAACGAAAGATACTATGATTTAAACGAAAGATACTAGGTTTTTCCTATTGCTAGTGGAACATTATACAGCTAAACAGTGTGGCACACAACCCCATCAAAAAAAAAAAATCTCTCTGGTCTAGCGCTAGCAGAAAGTGGATAGACTCCCTTGCTATCTGGTTGATACCGACAATAGGTCACTCCACCAACTTTTACTTACTTTACTTACATATCTTTCCAAGGGCATTAGTTCAAAAGGAAATTCAAACAGCTTCAGACAGGATTTGAACTTGGTTCACTGAGTTTATTTTCTTATGTTATTGTAGAATAACCATTATGCTACCACTGTCTAAATGGTTGGATCATTTCCAGACACACCCCACTCATGCCCCCCCCCACATTCCTACCCCACCCCACCCCTGTATACTGGGTACCAGCTGTAATGATAGTTAACTATTTCACAGACTGTTCTATGAAAGCTCAATGTTCGCTTGGGGGTCGGGGTAGGAGTGGGTGTGGCATTATTTGCATCTAAACTTAGCAGGTATCTACTTAGTGTATGTATCTTGAATGGTTTCAGTAGTCATTTACTAAGCTTAGCTTTGTTTGGTACAAGGCCAGGAGTATGGGGCGCCCAGCTAATATACCAGTATTCTTTCATTTCTAGTGGAAAATTTATACAATCAAAACGGATATTATTAGGTATTACTTACAGTATTAGCCATAAATTCTTCTAAATCAAAGATACTAGGATTTTCAGACCATATGACCTTTAGGCACTCCTTTTTGATCTCGATTAAGAAAGGACATGTTTTTCATTTACAACGTCAATATCCAGTTGTTTTAACAGACGATTTTTAGATTTAAAAAAAAAATTATAAAACTAACCCTAACCCTAACCCCTAACAAAAAAACGGATATTGATGGTGTAAATGAAAAACATGTCCTTTATTAATCGAGATCAAAAAGGGGTGCCTAAAGGTAATATGGTCCGGATTTTCTTATTTCTAGTGGTACATTATACAGTCAAAAGAGACTTTGTGCTGATTTTGGATGCTGTGCAAGAGGACCTGTCAGGAGTGATGACCAATAGGGATGGTTGGGGAGAGAGAGTCATGGATATCCATGCTACCAGCATGACCTAATAATGATGCTGGACACTGCTGCTAGAAAAGCAAGAATGAACTCATAAGTGAT